>VZRR01012715.1:1065192-1266219 GCA_013398015.1 Oreocharis arfaki
TTGTTTCAGTATAATCTGCCAAAATCTTTCTATAAGCCATTTAAAACAGGAAAGGATTTTTAAAAGATAATTAATTGGGGGGCAAACATAGCACAGAGATGAAACAAAATACTGTGGATGCAAAAAGCTAAGTGAGTATTTTCAAAGATTTTCCAAAGTGACTGTCTCAGGCTGCAGGCCTTAGAGAAGGGGACCTGTTTTCAAAAATAATGCCCCAGGAGAACTACCATCTACAGCTGCCTGGATATGTAGCAACTATGAAAATCAGGTCACCTGTCTGGTCCCAAACTCTTTTTTTGCTTTTTATCTGTGGCCATTTTACCCAGGCAGACCAGCATGGAAGCATAGAAGTTATTGCATGTATGTAGAAACTTGCTGAAACACAGCAGCTTTCCAAGCTGGGGAACTAAACATCAATTTACCTAGATCTGATGTAATTCTATTGGCCTAAATATGACATACGTTCTAAAAAACTGAAATAAATGTTTTTAGAAAAGTACTGTTCTTCTGCATGTGAATTTTTCCTAGTTCAAGAGAAACTTTTTACCTGAAATCCTAAAAAACAAGTACAGACAACCATCTGCTATAAAATGGTTAGCCCCAAATATTTTTAGTGTATTTTCAGCCTTATTCCCTAAGAACACAAAGCTTATGCCCCCAGGTTGTCTGTGTTGTCCTTCTGACAAGCCATACCATGACATTTTCTCTACCCAGTAGATCACGAGCATGGAGCTTAATTTCAGGCAATTGTGACAGAAGAAGAAGTATGTCAAGATCATAGAATTGTAGAATCATAGAGTGGTTTGGGTTGGAAGGCATCTTCATGATCATCAAATTCAAACTGTCCTGTGATGGGCAAGGACACCTTTCACTAGAACAGGTTGTTCAGGCTGCATCCAACCTGGCCTTGAACATTTCCAGGGAAGGGGCATCCATAGCTTCTCTGGGCACCCTGTTCCAGTGCCTCACCACCCTCTGGGTAAAGAATTTCTTCCTAACATCTAATCTAAATCTCTCCTCTTTTAATCTAAACCCACTTGTCCTATCATTATTTGCCCAAGGAAGAAGCCACTTCCCCTCTTTTCTACAGGCTCTTTGGAGTATTGAGGCCACTCCTAGTAGTTTCAAGAAGGCCAGCAGCTTTGGGGTGGCAAGACCTTTGTGAACATCCTGCCTCCCTCCACCCCTAGCCCCAGGCAGATGTACAGGAATGAGCTTAGCACACCAGTGCTGCAACACTGACACACCTGCACAGGGCTCCAGCCTTCTTACAGCACTATTCTTGTGCAACCAGGAAAGGCAGTTTACTGCTCTTTTGGGAAGTTGGGAACTTGAATGGTATTTTTGTGCCACATTAGAAAAGTTAGCTTGTTATTGAGTGATTGTGTTCAATGGATCAGAGAGTCACTACATAGTAAGTAATTGATGCATGCTGTTTCCAGACAAGGTGTAGCATAATCTACTGGTGATTTCATTTCTGTATAGAAGGCATTTGTATTTTACAATTTTCATAATTTTCTTTAGCTGTAATTCTTCCATCCATTTTCTTTTGTGATGTGCTGTTCTTTCTGAAATGCCCCTCTCTCCCCCCCACCCCCAACTAGAGATTAATCTACTGCATGTAACAAATACAGAAACCTTTAATGAGTTAGTAGCAGTTCATGCTTATTATTTCAGCAGTTGTCTTGTAGGAGTAAAGTCAAATATTGTTAATATGTCACCAAACATTGTGAAAGCATAAATACCTTTGACCAGACTTGCAACCAGCCTGCCAGAAATCCTGTCTGGATGTCAGAACAGTCAGGAATGACTGTTCTGTCAAGTCTGGTTGAATTCTCCAGAATTTTTTGCTATAAAAATAAACAAAATTATATCTTATCTCAAAGAGAAGCATTTACTGTCAGACTTGTCAGTATTCTCTTCTGCTTTTGCCCTGAACAATAGTCCAGTGCCCCTAATGAAAAATTAATCAATTGAAGTTAAAAGGAGATGGGTAACAGCACACTGATCTTTTCTGTTTTCTTGAAATAAAGACATACTGCTTAGCACAGTTCCCTGGGGAGATGAGGCTGCCTCCGACTTTATGTCTCTGTTTGTGCAAATGTAACTGTATCTCTGCCTCCTCCCCAGGATTTTTGAGTCTTTGGCCAATCTCAATCAAATTCAACAGAGAAACTCTAACAAATTTCCTTGAGTGAGTTGATCTTTTAAAGAAGAAATCCCTGAATTAGAGTCACTGCTGTGGGGAAGATTGCTTATCCCTTGGTGCACAACTGAGAATCCACACAGGAGAAAAGCATTTTGCAAGGACAGGAAAAGCTAAAGCAGAGCTCACATTTTATCAGATGTGAACAAACAGAACTACAAGTTATAACCTGATAGGAAACCTGGTTTCATTAGTTCAATTGCACTCACAACCATCTCTTTATTTATTTATTGTGTTGATAGGATCCAGTGCTGCAATTTCAGCTAAGTACAAATGGTCACTGACGGCATGGCATTTCAAACAGAAAAAGAAAAAAAAATGTACATACTGTTCCTGCTTCTTTGTGTCTTCAGAAGTCTCAAGGACATTATCAAAATATATTTACACAAGCTCTGTTAATTTTTTTAGGCCAAGGTACCTGATTCAGTTTCCCTGATGTAAGAGATGAGAGTTGGCAGCCCAAAAGAGTTTGCATATGTTGTGTTGACAACAGGAAAAAATAAGCAAGGCTACATCCAGTGTAATTTCACAGCACTGCCTGATTTCTTCACAGAGAGAAATTGTCCTTGGAGTGCCTGGGTAAAAAGAGGAAAAATATATTAAATATATGAAAATAAAAAATATATGAAATATATGAAATAAAAGAAATATATTTCTTTTAGTCATAAAAAGAAAAAGAATATGTGTGTATAAATGTGTATTGTACATGTATACATATATGTTCCTTGGGAGTCAAAACTCAGAAAGAGTCAAACTCTTTATAAATATGTATGTGTATACACGAGTGTATTTCACTTCACCCACTGCATTTTCTTTTACTGAATGAAAAGTGTCTTTTTTCTCAGCTTCCCTATTAATATGCTATTTCAGAGCTGAAGTATTTTATATACTTATATATATTTAAAATACTGAAGTATTTTAAAGACTGTTGCTGTTTCCACCAGCAAATGGCAGCATACCCCTTCCTGAACCCCAGTAAATATCACTTAATGGCCCTAGGATGTCTGCAATTTCACATTAAAAAAAGAATCATCCAGGTGATGTGATCTGTTCTTCCATCATCTGCCTCTCTTCTCTGCTACCACTTCTGAGCTTATAAAAAAAAATCCTTTCTGATTTTACCTTTCCATCTAGGCCCCTAAGGCTGTGTACACTAGCAAGCAGTAGGGACTGACAGGAGTGGATCTCTGGGCCAAACAGCTGGTGCTGATGCCATCTGTGCTGTGCCCTGGGTTAAATTTTGCCAACTCCAGCCTGATCACACGGGCTGTATGCCCATTTGTGGCTGCAGTGCCTTGGGGGTGCTTCTGCAATGGATATTCCCAAAGCGCAACTTGGGTGTTCATGCCCTGGTTCATGGTGAAGCAAAGCTTGCCAAGCTGGGACGTTCGGGAGATTTGCCTCCGAGGTGCACACCTGACCCTGCCCAAATCATTACTCTATACACACATATTTACACTAGGAGGATTTGATGTGAGTTACACAATCATTGAGGACAGAGTGAATATGGGGAGGGAGTTCACATCCCCCTGGCAATTGCTGAGTGCTAGCAAAGGGATTCCTCCTTCATGGTGGGATCACTTTCGTACAGTGACAATCAGTAAGTGCAGCTAAAAGCATGAGGAAAATTGGTGAAACCAGGTGAGTTAAGGGGCAGCATAAACAAACACCTAACCACTTAAGAGTTTTGCTATATACAATAACAAGACAAGATCATTACTGTATGCAATGCACTCACACATATACACTCACAAAAATATATTTATGTACACAGCATTTTAGTTTTGCAGATGGTTTCAAGACAGCTCATGTGCTTTTTCATAAGGAGATAGGTCTGTTAAAGTAAAATGTAAATGTAGATTTTATTCTTTTAATTGATGTTTGCACCCCATCCTGGTGTTTAAGAAACTTTTCCGAGGATTCTGACCTGCAGATTCTTGAAGAGTAAATAAACCAGGTGGCCTTTCTGAATTTTGGTGAGATGGACTCACAAATCCTTTGCTCATTCATAGTTACAGTGCTGCTATCTTGTGGGAAAAAAGACAGCAGCAACTGCAACACTTGCAGAAGTTGATATTAAGAGTCATTGGCAAGAATGACGGCCCTTTACATGTTGGCACATTTCTATCTAATTTAGAAAAACTGTGTTAGTGTGATTAATCCAGTAGGTTATATGGGGAACCATTATTTAGTGTGGTCCAGATTGCAATTTGGGCTCTTTTCAGTGTGTAAGCCCAGAATTTTGTACTGCATTTTAGAAAAAGTAACAAAATCCCTCCCAGGACATTCTGGACTATAAGCAGTACTGCTGCCCCTGAAAGCAGTGAAACTGTTTCTTCTATTGCCACTTCTTAGAGACACTATTTAAAGCTACCGCATGGCTATGCAATATGTAATTTCAAAAATCCATGTCTAATGAAAAGATAGAAAAGCATCTTGGGGAACATTACACTATTTCTATGAAACAGGCAGATTTTTGGCCAGAGTAGTTGTTTTAGAAGCATTTTCATTGGCACGTGCTTTGATAGTCAAACTGAAATACCAGGGTTTTTTTTCTGAGAACAACAGAGTAAGATTCCAGGGCTAGGAAGAAATTGTACTAACAACTGAAACATGTTTTTATTGGGTTTGTTTGCCTGTTTTCCAGTTTTCAAAAGCACATGCAAATACAGATTCGTACATCAACAGGCACATGGAATATTTGACAGACTTCTATTGCATACTGTTATAATCCACTTTACCAAGTTACTAAGCAGCTTTTCAAGATCACCTGTTTTCATAAAATAAATATTTTATATTTTACTCAATAGTCTTGACTTGTGAAAGCAGGACTTAAACAACCAAAACACTTAGAAGAGTCAAATACAGCCCTGCCCTTCCAAAGGGCAAGAAAATAATTTCCGAAAGTATTATGGTATATATGATATATACCAAAATATGGTATATCCTCCAGTTGTGAAACAATTCTTTTTACACATTCCTATTTTTTAAAAAATATCTTTAAATTTTAAAACACTTTTAAAGGAGTCTGCATTATCTGCATTCCTCACACAACTACAAGTCCTACTGAGCAAGAGCTGTGAAATATGGATAAAATTTAGCACTACACCCTGAACAAGTCTGATACTCATCAAGAGTTACTCTGAAGAGCCAACAGCATGTGAGGCATCAAATGATGCAGATAAGGTATCCGTTTCACTATTTTGCATCAGATCCTGACTCCAAATTACAGAAAGAATGATAAAAAATGTACTTATTTTTTAACTTACTGCAGCATTATCCCAAATGAGGGTCCAAATGGAATTTGTAAATGTGCAGAATAGGAAATCTGTTTTATCTCAGGGTACTGTCTACTCATTTGTGTTCGGCTGCAAACTAATGTTGAGCAATAACATTTTAAAATTCCTTCATATTTTTACTAGAAACAATATCATGCCAGTTTCATGATGCAATTACGCCTCTGGGCTGTGATGTTTGGAACTGCTTTTGCGGGCTTGCAAGAGGGCGTTTGGAGGGCAAGGTGGGGCTGCGCACATCGAGCAGCACCAGGTTAGGAAGGTCAGGGCACAAGTCAGGTACTGGCTGCCTCCAAGGCAACGCACGGATCAAGTGCCTCCCCATAACCAGCCTCGGTTCCCTCCCACAGCAGAGCTTTTGCAGGGCTGGTTTGAGGCGCAGGTGGCCCACAGGATTTCCCAGAGGCCACACACCGTGCTGGGGACAACACGTACCTCACGGCCACACCGCACAGCCATTTGCCACCGTCTCTTCACCCCGACCTCTGCCAACACCAAAGCGGCAACAGCCACCTCCTGCCAAGGGATGCTGCCACCGCAGCTCGGGGCAGGGCTGCCGGGATCACACGCGGCGGGGGGAGGCAGGGAGAAGGGGGAGACGGGAAGAAGGGGAAGGCAGGGAAAAGGGGTGCCTGTGGCTAAGCACACACCTGGCAAAAAAGCAAATCGGTCCGTGCTAGCCATGGGCAGGCACAGCCTGAGACCCGAGCTGTCAGAGGAGCCGGACTACACAACAGCCTGGCAACGGGGCGTGAGACGCAGCATCGCTGCCTGGTTTCAGAAGGGCTGTGAGGGGACGGGCCCGCCGCCACAGCAGGGCACAGGAGCCACACCGTGTACTGCGCCATACATGGCGTGCGTGTTTCTGGGGCAGGAGCGGCGCGGGGCCCACCATGTTCCCGAGCCTCTCCCCACACACCACAGGCTCCGGGAGCCGCCCAGCAGCCACACGGGTCACTGTCCCTGAGGGATTGCCACCCCGCCCTCCGCCTCTCCCGGGCGCCCTCAGACGCGGCCGCGCCGCAGCGGCACCGCTGGGTGTCGCCCGAGCGCCGCGGCCGCCGGGGGCGGGTCGCTCTCCCGCCTCCCCTCCCTGTCCCTCTCCCACAGCCCGGCGGCGCCGCTGCGAACGAGCCCGGAGGAAACGTCCCAAAGCGCACCCATGCCCGCTGCTCCTCTCTCGTCCGGGTGCTTCGCGGGTGCACTTGGAGAGATCAGATGGCAGCGGCCACGGGTTCCTGCTGACATCAAAGGCAGTACCTTTACATCATTCCCTGCGCTGAATCCAGTGTTCATTAGATCGCTCAGCTCATTGCCTTGGCTGAGAAAACCGCGTTTTTGTTCTTGTTCTGCCAGGTTGCTAGGCTGAATCAGCTCAAGGCAAAGCCCTTTTTGAGAAAAGAGGCAGGAGCACGTGGCCAGGAGCTGAAGGAGAAAATTGACTGATTTGGCTCATCTTTTGGAAGTGCGTCACTAATTGCAACTGTTGTAGGAGAAAGGGTACAAGAGATACAAATTGAGAAAGGAAAGACAATACCTGTATCCTGTACCTGTACCGGAGGGAGACTAACAGATAGCTCAGGACTAGTTAAGAGAGCAGCATATATTTGTGGTAAATGCACTTGTTTCTAGCTTAGATCTGAATGACAGTGCATTATCATGGTGTGGCTCTGTGTAAGCTGTCCCTTAATAAGAAAAGCTCAGCTCAGAGTGTTGTGTCCTTTGAGACTTAAATTAAAAAAAACCAACCAAACAAACAAAAAAACCAAAGAGAAATGGAAGCAGTCAAACAGATTCTCAGAAGTAGAATAACCACAAATGAAAAGTAAAGGTAGAAGCAAGGAAGGTGGGGAATGCCTCTGTAAAATTTTAAATGCAGAGAGAGCTTGTCTCTGCAACAAAGGTGGTCATGACCTGCATTCCTACCTCCTGAATTTACATGTGTCACCAGAGTACATAGCTATAGGTTGTCTGTAACTTCTCTGGGGAGAAAGGCCCCTTGAAAAGAGAGCAAATCTTCAAGTTCAGTGTCAGTAGTTGTCCAACTGCTTCAGGCTGTAGACTTCAGTCTTGCTCTTTATGTGCCTAGGGTATACTGACCTCTGCTGCTTGCAAGACATCCTTGTCATGGAAATTACTTGAGGCACGTATTGGATTGCGTTATATGGGAGGCCAGCCCATGCGATCCTCATTATCTCTTTGGTCGTAAAAAGGGTGAATTTATTTTCAATCTTTGGCAAAATGTCCTGCCATCTGTTTTGAACTGAAACAGGAGGATGAGCAGAATATCACGAAGCTGTGGTGACTTCCCTGCTTATCTTGGCTGCCTTCTCCTCAAGAGTTGTACTGAACAGCAAACTTGTGCAACAAACAAGCTTGGCCAGTATTTATAAACAAACATGGGCTTCTCAATGCATTTTTTCTTATCTGCATCTTTCTTTCTTCTTCTTCTTTTCTTTAATACTTTAATTGCTTTGAGGCAATGGCCATCTTTATCTGTGATAGTTCTAAGACCATAATCACTGTTAGACAGTAATAAAAATTAGTTCAAACTGAACTAGAAAACAACATCGTTATAGGCACTTTAGTTTAAACAGTCAAGTTACTACTTAGATTCTACTTTATTTACTTTGTGATATCTACTTCTAAATACCATGAGAAGGTGAAGAACTTAGTGCACTAAGCAGATATTTTCATCATGTTTCATCATAATTTTCATCATGTTTCACTTTCTAATATATGGGAAAGGGAGTACAGGGAGAGTTATTATTTAAGAAAATAACATGATAATTGATTTGTTGTGTAAGCTGAACCAGCCAGTGATAGTAATACTTTTAAATATTGCTCATTGGAACACTGTCCCGATTCATTTGAAGAGTCCAGCTTCAGTGGTAATAGTTTTGGACCCAGTAATTTTGGTAGTTCTGTATACTTCAGACAGATGCCATTGTCCATCTTGGCTGTTTCAGACAGGCAAGGTAACAAATGCAAGTTATTAAGCAGTTTAATTTTTTTAAAAAAAGCATATCCTTCTTTGTGCCAACCCCCTCCCCCCCCCAAAAAAAAAAACCCAGAAGAATTCACTTTCCTCTTAAATTCAAAGAATATTTACCAGGACTAGGACTCTAACAAGAAGCAGAACTTTCTATCAGAGGACTACAGTGTTTTACAAAAGTCTTTGAAGTCCCTGGCAAGGCACATGCGCTGTTTTGGCAGTCACACTAGAGTGAATATGCATACGTAATTCTGGAGGGAGCATCTAACATTTCGGAAGTGCATTCGTGGTTGGGTTGTGGCAGCCAGGACTACAGACCTGCTGTAATGCCAGGTCTCCCAAGGCCCTGCACCTTCCCTGTGTGAGGCTCTCTGGGCTATTTTGGCTTTCTCATTTGGAGCAGCAGTAGCAGCACAGAGCAGAGCTGGCTGGAAATTTCTGACAGCAAATTTCTCCATTGGGAGAAAAAATAACTCAAACTGTAATTGACAGGTTTCTGAGCAGCACATTGGCCGTGAGAAAAGCCAGGCAGGATCCCAAGCTGCCTGCTTCCCCTGCAGGCTTTCTCGGCTTTCTCCATCAGCAGTTCACATGCTTTCTGGGCTTCTTGACAGCTCAAAAGGGAAAATGAGGGAACCTGGGATCCTGGGAGGTGGGGTATGTCCAAGGTCACATTTCCACTTTGGATGAGTAGTCTTTTCTAGAAATGTGGGGGACAAGTTCTGGTTCTCCAGGGCTCTTTACTCCGAGGAAGCAAAGAGCAGTCAGTCTCCTGTTCCAGAGCACCTCAAACAATGCCAACAGCAGAAAGAGCATCCATCCTCCTCCAACCCAGAAGCAGCAGCAGGGGCAAGGTGCTCTAAGGAAAAAGAGGCATCCTGTCTTCCTTTTCTGAGATGCACTGGCAGAAAGGACCCATCAACTTTTAATCATTCCATCAGCTACATGGGACTACTGCTGCTGTGCTTTTCCACTCCTGGCACGTAACATTTCCCCTGGGGATACAGTTAACGGGGATTTAACCTCCACCAGGGAGTGACAGGAGGAAACACAGAGGGTGATTCATAGTCCTCAATTACTGTTCTCAGGCTGAGAAGAGCATTAGTGCGCTCTGGCTGCTAGCTCAGCAATGCTTATGTCCTGTTTGAAACTTCTTTATCACTGCTAGGCATCTACAGGTTATTTCAGCAAGCAGTGAAATCCTCATCAACCAATTGGCATGAATATGTTTAAGTTTTCTACCTGTTAGTGGCCATTCTTCAGTACAGCCCTGAGCATGTATATTTCCTCCACCATAAATGCAAGCAACAGATTAGCCAGACAACACAGGCTGATGCTGCTTCTCTTCAGTGTAGGTTAGAAACTGCTCTACAGGGAATTTAACTTAAGCACAGGAACACCCAGTCTCACGTAGCCTTCAGAACAGCTCAAATCCCAAAGTCTTTATTCAGGCCCTGATTAAACAAACTGCACAAGCATAAATCAAACAAACATCATGGCTTTGCTGAATTTATGTCCCAAGTCTTGCTCAAGTAAACTATTCAGGGAAGTTAAGACTGGGCTGGAGCTTTCGATTTGCTGTTTCAAATTAGACTCCTTACACATGTGAATAAAGCCTATGACCATTTTTTCTTCTCAGAACTTTAAGTTCTCCTCAGTTTTTTACAGCCATCTGTAATTTATTTTCCCAGTTAGAGGTATTTGTAGGAGAAAATAGAGCAGTACAGCCTTGTAAGACATCCGATCAAGAAGCGGAATTAAGCTTGTCACAACTAAGTGATTTGACATAAAATGGTGAAAAACACATTAATCTTTCACTGGTTCCATTTTATTTTGTGAGAAGAGAGGTAAATATTTTTCTAAAAATGTTCTCTGTACACAACACCAAAAGGTTATACTTGTATTTTCTTCTTTATAAGCAAGTCCAAGCTTCTGGCTAAAGTCCAGCAGACATTTTTCTTTGTCCATTAAGGCAATCTCCTACACAGTTTACCAGGGGAGGATGAAATTCCTCAAGCTGTGTTATAAACATTCATCACTGAAATCATGCTCCTAGTAACAAGAACAGCAGACAAAATTTAAGACAGTGCTACACGGGGTGTGCTTTACAGATGGAGACTATAGAATCAGGAATGAACCAGCAAAGCTAGAGCAAGTAAGCCACTGCGAAAAGATTAAACAAGACAATTGTCCATCACAGAGAGTTTTGTTGTTCAGTGAATGTAGGAAAACCTGATTCTGTCTCTCCAAACATAAGACAAATTAATATTTAGATGCCAAAGGAAAGAGTCTGAGAAAGGATCTTTTTTGCTCTTTTGAAAAGTCTTGGTTCTTCCCTGTAGCAGTACTTTACAGAGACAGCCTACAAGTAATCCAAATACACAGCCTATGTTTTCTTCTGGATAAACTTTTTGAGAATTCTATGGAATGTCCCCATTGTTCCTGTATCTTTATATTGCTCAAGTTCATTCCTGTTGAGTAAAGTCTCTAGAGGTGACAGCTGAAATGAGGGTCCTGTTTGAGACCATGGCACGCAATGGGCAGCGTTGGTTTTAACTTGGTAGTTCAGCGTGGGATGGAAACCAGGCAGTGTTGACAGCAGTGCCTACAAGCTGCTGTTCAGGGATAATTTTTTATCAGTTCACCTTCCTGTCTTCCTTTTCAGCTGCAATTTACCCCCTCCTCTGCCAGTCTCCCTAATTAGTACAGAGGATTTGTTTGTGTATAGCCCTAATAAATCGTAATCACCTTCAATATAGCGCTTCCCCAGGCTCTGACCTTTTGCTCTCCAACCATGTCCAGTGCCAAGTACTGGGTGGGAGGACTGGGCAAGGATTTCCTATGTACTGCCATCACCAGCAACAGGGAACCCAGACTTCCCGTCCTCATTTAGGCCTGTGCTAAGGGCTACAACCATTAATGAATTATTTCCTTTATGAAAGCATTTCACAAAATTAGTTAAGGATAAAGCCAGAAAGTGACCTGAACAAATAACTGCAGAACTTCTAATGCATTTTAAAAGAAAATGGAAACTTCTCAGGGTCTTGTATTTTGTGCCAAAACCTATCCAACTCCATGAAAGGCATATTGTTCCAGAAAAATAATAATTTATAGGAGAATCTGGAAAGGTTTCTTAAAATGCTGATGGCAAGAGGCTGAAGAAGTGGGATTTTCTGGACATACTGTGAGAATATCAATACCAGCCTCTCTACTGCTGCAGGCTGCATCTGGTTTTCAAAGAGTTACATTTTTTGCAGCATTGCTCGCAGGTTTCTGGTTTGTGAGCCTAGTGAATCTGGGAGCCCCATTGGGCTGTAACTTATGCAGAAGGCTGCACTGAGTCCTGGCAAGCTCAGGCCTCTGGAATTTAGCAGTGCAAGAGAAGGAAACATGCCAAACCATCTACCTGAACTGCTATTCCCTCAACACATTCCTCTGTGGTGTTTCTTGGCTGGCTGCTTGATCCCTCAGCTCTAGAACCAAAAAAAGCCTGGTCCTTGAAGTTATATTTCTCGCAGCCCTTTACACAGCATATGTGGCAAAAATGCCCTAGAATACCATGAAAGTTCCATTTTCCAAAACCAAAAAAAACCTGAGAAATAATTGTCTTTTCCTAATATCATTATTTATTTTTAGTTAATAGTCAAGAGTAGCAGATGGGTGCTCATGAATTTGGATACAAATGTGTGAAAATCAGAGGCACATCTTTAGATATTTAGGTTTCCAATTTTGTTTTGAGTAAGATATTGCAAAATTAAGAATTAGAGTAGGTTGACTTTTAAAACATTCTTAATAAGAGAAAAGTTTTTAGACTAATACTAGAAATCTAAACCCACAAATTTATCCAATTCTGTCATAACCATGCACAATTCTTTCTTCACTGTGGATGATTTGGTCAAAATCCCATCAACTGCAACACTCCCCTCTTCTCCTCCCCAGAGGATCTCTATTTATGTGGCTGTTTAAAGCAGATACACAACTGGTGTGAAATTGAAGTCCTACAGAGACAGAGAAGCTTAGCACAGGAAAAGATCCAACATACAACTAGCAAAGTATTATAGAGCTTACTCATTTGTGTTTCCATAGTTTACATATGTAGATGACTACAGTATCTGCTTCAGAAAGTAGAGAGCTTTCTGTGTTTCTGTGTTTGTCACGAGAAAACAGTGTGGCTTAGATGGAAATGAAATTCATTCATGTCAGCCAATGGGAAAAAGCAGGGCAGATTTCTTGGAAATGATGGAACTAATTGTTTTGTAAATTGTGGAGCATTTCAGATTCAAAGTGTATGGAATTGCTGCGCATTTGTAATTCTTTTGGTGACTGTTATAAGCACGGGAGGTTGTTTCCAACAGGAGTAATGTTTAGCATGAATATTACTTAGCTGTATGGTAGCTGTATGGTGAACAGCACGTTTCGGCAGGGTAGCAGTCTCAGCACAGTGATTGGTGTGCATAACATGCTGCTGTACCTATTGCACACACCATACAAGCTCCGCTCAACAACGAGAGACAGGAATCTGGAAGTAGTTTTGCCCTATGTATTTGTGGGCTTTTTCTGTTTGTGTTTCTGTTGTGTTATGATGATAAACTAAAGCAAGGATTCCTATTACTGTTCAAGTAATGATTACCACTGGTAACTTCTGCTATACCGCATATTTATGTCAAGATAGTCTCACTATATAAAATTGAAGTTCTTTGTTGTTCTTTTCCGTAAAGTAGATAGTTCTTCCAAATGTCTTGTGTCTAAATGACCATAATATGCTATAACATTTGAGTCACAGTTCTCTATATTTCATGGTGTTATTGGATGTAGCGGAATCCTTAGATTCATGTCCGACTGAAAAGAGTCCTCTCAGTGCCTTCAGCAAGCGTTGGATCAGACCTTGGCTTGCTTAGCACATTGTTTTTGAAAGTCATTTACTCTCCTAGACTTCAGCCTCTCTTCATTTTGGAATGCTTATTAATTTATAGGTCTTTAGAATCTCAACTATTGTCTTAGTTAGATTTTGGAGGTTTTTGTTTGTTTGTTTTAGATCTTGGCATTGGAATATGAGTTCTTCATAAACTAAGATGACCTTCATGTTTATAGGCCTCTGGAGAAAATGGAATCACAAGTCTTCAATAAAATCTAATCAGCATTTTAAATAACTCACAGATATATGAGTTTAACTAAACACAGAAAATACCCTGGTGTTCCACCCCACAGGGTCTTATCATGGTCAACTTGGCTTCTGCACTATGAAAACATCCTCAGTTCTTCAAATATAGCAATAAACTTCCCCTGAGAGGCAGACTTCAGCAAATAAAGCCCTCCCCTCATGCTACATAACCAACATTTGCTTGATAGACTTCAGATGAAAGAGTCAAAAATTTCTCCACTGAACTAACAAGCTGCCGGAGGAGCTTAAACTGTGGTAAGCATGGGAAAGCAGAGCAGTTTAAACCAGAAAGATAGGATTTGGGACAAGGTGATGTCACAGCACAGCATCCAACAGGAAAACATTCAAACTCTGGAATCCTTCTAGCAGCCAAGCAGTTCTGCGCTAACATGGGTGTCACGGGGGAGTGTTTTAATAGACTTGCTGTACTGAGCCAAACTGAGGTCTTCAGAGAGTTGCGAGAGAAGTGGAATAAGCACGTCTGGGAACCCAACCAAACCAATTCTGATACTTTAATTGCACAAGGCTTTCACTTGCTATCACTTATAAAGGAGCTTGTACAGTGCTTTAATTATTTTTAAAAGTTCACATTGATTCTCCAGACAATTGTATTATACATGAATGTATACAGAGTAAAAGGCTTCATTGATGGATAACAGATGATAACATCAATAGCCAGAATAAAAAAAATATTGGTCCCTATAGTAACATATTGTTGTCCTTTGAATAAAAGTAAGCTAGAGAAAGTAGTATGTCATTAGCCCCTCTTTCTGAGGTGGTAAAAAGGTGATTGAATACATCCAGAGTGTAATGATGTTCAGATGGGATACCGGGAAACAGAACTGGTCAGGAATGAGCAATTAGTTTGAAGGAAGGAAACATAAAAATGAGGTTAGAAACACAGACAACATTTTTTAAACTGCATTTGTTTTCTCTTAAAATATAATCTTGAGAAAAAGATATTTTCTTTTTTAAAGCAATTTATTTGGCATTGCCTAATAAAGCAGTAGTTCAGTCTAAGAACAGCAGAGATTGAATTTCCAAGAAAGGTGTAATAGCAAATGCATAACTGCTATTAGATGCTAAAAAATATAAATACTTTACAAAAACAACAAATAAATTAATGCTTTAGGGGAAGGAGAGCTCTGGGGACCCTCTCAAGATTCAAAGAACTTCTGAGGTAGAGTTATGCTGTGCCCAGCAATATCTTCTTTCCCCTCACATGCTGGCCATGACACAAGTGACATTCTGCTAAAATTTCTTGTCCGTAAATCAGCAAAAAATTATTTGAAAATTGCAACAATTTCTCCTTTCGTTTAAAACTGCAGAAATGTTTAGAACTGCACGTATGTTTGCTACTTATCTGTGGAGAAGATGATTTGAGGGATTAGTGAGCCTATGGCCTATGGCATTTGGCTTTCAAATGTAAATCATTTTACTCAGTCTTTGAAGGTCCTAACTAACCTCTTTATCTAATTCTATGAAAATTTCTAATTCTAAATAAAATCCAAGGAATATCTGTACAACTTAGCAATAGTCATTACATTTACAAAGCTGTTGAATTATGGAAGACCTCAGGATTTGTGCTATTCTGCATTTGTTAGTAGGGCCTGTACTCTGTGTCCCTGGACTTGCTGAATCTGTGTGTACCCAAACCCAAGCACCGCACCATCATGTGGTCTTCTGACTACTTCAGCCTAGGGCTGACTTACTACTCAGGTCTGGACCACGGCCCAGGCAGGCAGCACTCGCCGGCAAACCCAGGTTGCCTGGGTCAGTTCCAGCCACCAGGCAAAGCTGAGTCCCTCATACCTCGTGCAAAAGTGCCCAGTTAGCAGAATTTAGTGGTAGCTTTTTTAGGTGGCACTTAGCAGAAGTCTTTCTAACCTGCCACTTTGCAGAGGGGCTGGTGTTGACAGATGGAAAATCATCCAACAAATTCAGAACAAAAAAGTGTAATGCATGGTTTCTTCTGGTGCTGACTTTTACAAACTAGAGCCAAAGACTGCCACAGTGATGAGAAATATGGGTTAGGAAAATACATCTAGAGTTGGGTGTTTGAGGGCTGGCTGGAGTCTGGATAAGGTTCATGTATCTGCATAAGCACTGGCGGAGCTCACGCTCAATGGAGGGCAGTGGCCCAGCTCCATGAATCTGTCTCTAAAGGTTGTGCTGGGATACAGCTGCCTGGGCTTGTGGCAATGTCTTCCTTGCAGAAATCACAAAGACTTGTAGCAGTGTGGGTTTTTTTACTAACAGCACAATTTCTCTTTCACTCATGCAGAACAATTTCAGTTTCCTACTCTGTATTTAGCAAACCATGGGAGGATCGGGCCCCAGAGGGGCTGAGGCACCCACCAGCCACTTCAGCTACCTGAATTCAGCTCTCAAATCTCCAAGCGGCTTTTCCAACACACCTGCCTGGGGAGGCACTGGAGCTGTCTGCCTGCCTAAATTACTGCCTCTCAGCATGTCATAACTACTGAAGTGTGGATATATCCGTGCTGTTACATGTTTAAGCCCTTCTTAAACAAGCTATTAGCAGATCTACATTGCCTGCAGGTCTCCTTCTCTAGGCGCTTTCCGTTCATGCTGTCACAGGGTCTGACACACAGTGTTCCTGGCAAAGGTGTTTCCTCATGATTCATCTAACAAGTGAAACCTGTGGGAGACATGAGAATCTGCCCCCCACCTTCTCCAAAAGGGACATTCAGTATATGTAGAATAAATAATAACACTGCCCTCTTCTCATTAAGAGAGGCTGACTTGGTTTTAGGACCTCTGCTGAGGTAAAAGGCACATGCTGATCAATATTGAGAGGTAAATGCATCCCGCCAGCAGAGTTAGGTCCCACCTGCCCCAGAGTCTTGCTCTGTACCCTGGCACCTTCCACTGGCTTCACAACCAGCATTTCAGCTTCCAGAAGGCCCACAGGAAGTGTCTGACAAGATATCCAGGTACTAATTGGGAGTAGTGGATCCCCTCTTCTGTTAGTGCAGGACATGAGAGAAAATGTGGCCAGGGAGAGCTGGGGGACCACAGAGCACCCCTGACAGCCTGAGTTAGAAATCTGAAATGCATGCGTTGCAAGAGACAGGTTTCCTTCCTGAAGCATTGGAATAAAGATCTCCTTAACAAAGGATAGCATTTAACACAGGTGCTTTGATAAGGCTGTGGTGCATACAGCATAATAAGGTAATGCAGCCTTTTGTGTGTACATGTGTGTGACAGTTCCCTCAGTGCACAGTGGCCAAGCCTTAAAAAAGGCCCATTGCAATTCCCTTAACCCAGGTAAAGTTATAACAGTGTTAATAGAAAATTTACCTGCAGGTTTTTTTTCCCTGGCAGCAACAGACGGAGGTAGCATATCACAAATTTTCTATCTTGAAAGAAAATATTCCTTCTTTTCAAAATCAAGATCAGGACTTTCTTTCCCCCTCCTTTACCTTCTTTAGGAACAGGCTTGTGCAAAGAAGTTTTTTAAATATTTGGATTTTGGAGGCTGATTCAGGCCCATTATGGGGCTTCCTGAAAGGAGTTTCTCTTAAGCATCTCATAAAAATCTTGTCAAGCCTTTGGTATGCGGGTGACTTTGCTGTCTTAACTGAGTTCTCCTTTTTCCTCTTCTCCATTGTGGATTTTTAGCATATTACATAAAAAGATGCTGTTTGCTTTACTTTTTAAATGTTCTGCATCATGTATGACGTGAGTGTGCACAGCACTCAGGACTAAACTGCCAATCAGGTGCCCTCAGGTATTTGTTTGTGCAAATACTGACAGCATTCACACCTGGAGAATATTTTTCACACTGAAGACACATGCATGTTTCTGGAAAGACTGGCCGTTCATCTTTTCTGAACTGTTGATAACATGCATCAAAAGATTTTAATCTATGTTTACTGAGCCACTGTCCCACAAGTTACGTGTGGGTTAGTATATGTACTGTCCATACAGTCTTAGGGCTTTCTGTATGGAAGGAACCCTGGCCGTGCTCATGGGTATTATATGACTTGACGTGTTTGTGATGTTGTGTTAACCGTCAAAGAAACTGGACTAAAATCTTGGAACTGTTTTCATTACAGCCTTCACCTGGACTGACATCACAGCCACACGGAATAAACAAGAGCCCCGTCCACTAAACCCTTTCAGGCTTTATGTTTTAATGAAGTTTTGAGTTTATGCACTAGTTTTTGGTGAAAATGTACTTTGAAAAAATTACACCAGAAGTGCCTTCATGTTTGTGGGTTTCCCCTTTCCTTGATCATATTTTATTTTGTTCTGTTTTCTTTACTAATTTTGCCAAAACTAACTTATGTAGACTTTGGTTTGCTTTACTCCCAGGTTTCTACTTCTAACGTGATTTTTAAAGGTTTTAAGACTTGGACTCAAGAATAAATATCTCAAGTTTTCAGAGCCAGAGAAATTTGCTTTAGTGAGATGGTGTATTGCACCTGTATCAGCTTAGTGGCATAAAACATCTGTCAGGAATTTTTCATTAGAGTTTTTTCATTTTATTTTCATTCAGACATCAGAATGAGAGCCTAGCCAAGAACTTAAAAGACCAATTAAGCTTTAAATAGTTTTACTAATAATACCGAGAAGAAATGAACTGCATAAAGGATTGGCTTGCTGTGCCCTTTGCCAGTGTGAATGTTTAACCATTATTACCAAAATCCTTCATACTTGTGATCAACAAAAAAATTGAGTGTCAGAAGTTTTATCTGAATCAGGCATGGGTTCAAACTATGACCTGAAGGAAAATGTGCCACTTTATTAAAGCTGTAGATCTGGCTCATATATCTGAGAATCGTATTTTAGAGCATTTTAAATCACAGACGTATTTGGCAATACGTGCTGATATCCTTACGTGCTCTGAAGATGAACCATGTACAGTATTTCGCATGCTCAGTCAGAGACGTCCAGCTCACCACACTTGTTATTTCTGTTCATGACCTAAGCATGGTTTCATGTAGGCAAAACTTGTGGTTTCTCCTGTTGCTGCTATTTTAGCAGGGATGAGTCCCTTTAATACACATATTAAGTGAAATCAGCTTAATTACATTCTATTTGCCCAGTCTGACCAAGCCTAATGAAATGATTTGACATGTAGGCAGGGCTGTCCGTTCTGAACCTCTTATTTCTTCCCACATGCTGCTCTACCAAAGCTTTTACTTGTATTGGAAAGGCAAAACCAGACAACAAACAGAGATTGCAATGGTGAGAGAAACTCAGGAACAGGGTCTGCATTTGACAGCTTAAATGAGCTGAAGGCAGGGAACACCTGAAGTTATCTTCTCATGCCAGTTAAAGGCATGTCTGTTGATTGAATCTGGGGCATTTTCAGGGAAGAGGCAGATCTATAAAGTGTGCTCACGGCCTCTCAGAACCAGGCTCCTGGCGCAGCAGTGAAGCAATCTCTTCATCCTGACCGTGAGCAAAGCAAGCGCACGTGTCTCCCTGATGGAGTAATATAGCTATAGGCACAGCCTGCTGCTAAGTTGGAAGCTGCAAATACCTTGATCACTAATGGAGTGGTATCTCACTCCTTTCTTTCTCCTCTCTCTTCATGGGAAGGTCATGCAGGTTGTGTGTGTCAGCCCTGGTTAGTTTCTTTTCTCCAGACCTCCGCGGTGCTATTTTCTGGCACAAGGACCCAAAAGAGATAGAGAAATGGATATGCTTCAGCCCATCCTCTGCCATTCTTATGCCAGGCAGTGCTTTCCAAAGAGCTTCTTGAGGAGTATCTAAGTAATTTTGCCATGATTGGTAGGAATTGGATGATCAGCTAAAGCCAATTGGGAGGAAAAGTGAGAGAAGAAGGTGATGACAAGAGCTGAATGAGAAGTCACTCATGCCAGACCCATGCCTCTTCCCAAGAAGCTCAGCATCTATTTGGGCTGGACACAACCCTGTATTCATTCAGGAGAGGTAAGAGGACTGAGGCACATAGTAGGAGCCAGCCATATCTCTACAGCTACTGTGCCAGCATATAAACCCTCTCCAAACAGCCTGCTGAGACTCCAACTGCACTTCTTTTCTCTCATTCCAGAACCCATGACTTGCCTCATCCACTGCCTCCAGGTTCAGTCATCTGTAGTGTCTGCTGGAGGAAGCCTCAGACTGCTCCTTCAACTGCTTAGTCCCTTTTGTCAGCTGTCCAGTCACCTGTACATCCAGAGCACTGTTCAGCAGCATCTCCTTGCTTTTTGGGTACCTTCAGAAGTGAGGCAATCAGAGGCAATCTGCAAAATATTCCCCTTCTTGTCTTTCACTGTGAATTGACAATCATTTATCGTTCAGCCTGTTGTTTATTGTGGTGGGTTTTTATTTAATTTCACACCATCGCAAAGTAGTTAACACTGGGAGGGACCTCTCATGACCATCAAGGTCAATGCCCACCCTTGCTCAAAGCAGAGTCAGCTGAAGTAGGTTGCTCAGTCAGCTTTTGAATACCACCAAGGATGGAGACTCCACAACCACTCTGAAAAACCTGGGCTGATGTCTGATCACTGCTACAGTAATATTTTTTTCTTATGTTTAAATGGAATTCCTTGTATTTTAGTGTCTGCCCGTTGCCTCTTGTCTTTTCAATGGGTACCACCACAGTGCCTGCTTATGGCCTAAGTACCTTAGGAACCCCATTTTCTTTTTCTGAGTTTCCTAAATTTCTTGTTTTCTCATTTCTTTGGCATGTCGAAGTCTCCCAGAACGGCAGCAAAACCATCTGGTGCATCAACCACTCCTGCTGGTATTGTACAAACTTGCTGATGGTGCAGTCTGTCTCATTATCTAGGTCATTAATGAAGAACAATCACGTGTTTCAAATGCTGATAGCTTTTACCCGCTGGAAGCTCATTTTCTCCTTCGAGCATTTTATTTATGAATATCCTGTTTGCAGAAAGTAAATCCAAATGATTCTTCATTATTCACCTTTGTGTTTTACGTGCAACATAAAGCCATGGAATTATTAAGTGAATCATATATCAATCAAATTTGTAACAGAATATTTACAAGAATGTAGTTTTGTTTTCAGGATGAACCTCATGGAAAAACATCTAGAGGAACACTTGGACTTATTTTGGACTAAAGTTTCTCTACAGAAACAGTCTGTTTTCTAAAGAGGTTTTTGTGGCTAAAACACAGAACAAACATTTGAAAAAAAGAACAGAGACTACATTAAAATATGCTCCCTAGCCCTGAAGTAAAACCTAGAAATGCTGGAAATAGGATGTTGCTGCACAAAAAAACCCCCCAAAACAACATATATAAATATATATATATAAAAAAATATGTGTATGAAAATAGAAAAAAAATTATGTTTTCACTGTCCATCCAGCATGAGCACAGCCTAGCTCTGGTGACTGCCGAGTATTGTACATGTTTTCATGCTAAATAGCTTCACTCTGTTGATGCAAATGTGTGCAAAAGACAAGAGACAGATCTGAGGTGAGGTAGTTACAGTTTCATATGCAGACAGACTTTTAAAATTTCCAGTGTCAGAGGTAGAACAGCAGCTAGAGCTTGCACCAAGAGCTCCTATCCTCTTTCCTATCAGGAAACAAGGCCCAAAATGTCTCTGAGAATGTTGGTCCTTGTTTCTGTCCTTCCACAAGTGTCTCTTTTTTGTCCTATGTTTTGTCATACTCATTATAATTCTCAATCCCGAGTGAGAATGGAGCAAAACATAACTCTTGTTTGTTCCTTTGTCGTGTTCCCAGGCTGTGTTCCTGTTTGATTAGTGGTGTTTCCTTTTTCCTGTCCTTTGTTTATTACTATAACACATTTCCTGTTTATTGGTTTATAGTAACCAGACAAAAATAATGTTGTTTAGATCTCTGTCTTGGAAGGGCTGGAGGTTTAATGACACACAGCATTTGAGTCTTACATGCATTCCCAATACTTCAGCTTCCTCCTCTTCTATATTTCTCCCTCACACTTCCTAATTCTGCTCCCTTTGTCATCACACACCCCATCTTTGCTTTTCACTCACCGCATAACCCTTCACTCACCCCATCTTTTTATTTCTGGCAGTGGAAACCTAAGTATCTGGCAAGAAGGAGGGAAAGAAGCACGAAAATGGCCCGCGGTGCAGCCAGTGTAAACATAATCTGCGCACTGGCAAATCCTCTCGCTCCACCAGCCCTGGTAAGAGAAGCAAAGTTGGACTCTGTGTTCCAGTGGCAGGACATGTGCAGGGAAAGCCAAACAACTGAGTGAAATTGAGACCATTGCTGGGCATCCACCAAAAGCTGGATTAAAACTTCTAGTTCTAAGTAAACCAGAAGTATTGCCTTTGCTTCCTCTTGGTTTGAGGTCATTTAGGGTTTGCAATTTCAAACTTCTCGTTATCATAATGAAGACTTGCTTTTAAATTACTATTTTTTTTTTTTTAGCGAAAGCTCATGTTCACAGGTATCAGCCTAACAGCATCTGGAGTTTTAAAAGACCAGGATGATACAGATGTTGCCCCAAATACCAGAGGACCCCACAAGTCAGAGTCCCCAGCCTGTCTTTAGCACAGTGGGATGCCACTTGATTCTGTGCCTGCTATTGCCATGAATTTACTAGAAGTTTGGAAGCAAGTCTTGGTTTCTTCAAATATCAGGTTCTTCATCTGCCAGTCACACCAGCAGCCCCCAAATGTACACAGGCAGAGAAACTGGAGATCTTTAGGCCTGCCAGAGACATTTCTTACAAATATTCAGGGCACAGTTGCCTTAATAATGTAAATATACAGATTGCACCTCCATACCTAGCCCTGACAGGACAGCGCATTATAGGAAAATAAATTAATGTCTTCAGGCCCAGCATAAAGGTAATTCCATCCATCCACAGACAGTTACACCGTGGACTGCAAAGCCAGAGACCAGCAAGTTGTGGCCTTCTGTCATTAGGAGCCTTTTGGTGACCACTGGCAAGTTGCTGATTGCTACTGCTCTTATGGCTTTGGACATCACAGGCAGCTTCCCACTGCTGCAGAGTCCTAGAGAGCTACCTCCACTATACCCTGCCACTCCTCTTTCACTGCAGGCTTCAACCTGACAGCAGAGTCCTGTCTGGTCCGGAGATTGTAATGAAGGATTTTGCAGCCTGGAGGTTAGACCTGGGAGAGTAGCATAATGTTTAGCAATGAGCCTGACATTTCATTGCAAGAAATGAGACCTCATAACCAGAAGGCTTAGTTTGTAAAGTGATGTCAGGAGAATAATTTCCATTTTTAAAGACTGTAAAAATGGCTGTCCTTCTTGCTAACCACTTACAATCCGTATAAACAAACCTATTAGCAGTTTAGAGCTTGTAGAAAGAATTATGTCTGTCCAAAAGGTGAAGAAGATGCCCTAAAGATGGAATTTAGATAAGGTGAGACAAGGGAGGACTGTACCAAGGAAAAGACTAACCCTTCTATGAGAGCTTTTGTTATTCAAACATTCAAGGAATCACTTCAAAGGGCTTGGAGAAGCTAACTGCTTGGAACCTAAGCATGCTGCAGGTCCTTTTTGGGTGTAAGTCACACCAGACTGCCAAAAAAAAGAAAATCTTGATTAATAACCTGACTCTAGCATGTGGAGTTTTACAGTGACAAAAACCAGCTGCAGCATGCAATGGCATGTAACAATTCCTCCTACTAAAGTAGCTGAAGGTGCTGGAAGGCTCCCAACACCATTGTCAAACTTCTGTACTTGCAAGTCACCTAAATTAGCAACTTCAGTTAACTTTTCTAAAGAAGTTTTCTGTTCACGTGCTCATTTGCTAATGATGTTAACTACTTAGGTGCCTAATTACAAACTAAAGAGTCTGGCTTGAGGTGTAAAATGTTGTCCTAAGTTCCTTGACAGTCAGGCACTGAAAGAAGGGTGAGTGCAATCTCGAGCAATGCATTCCTATCACTTGACTGGATATTTGAGAATACAATAAAAAATATAATTGTAGGGTAATAAATTCTTGCCTTGAGTGTTTTCATTTTCATAAGCATTCTTGTCTTGAGTGTTTTCACAGGCATTGATTTCCCTCAGGTAAAAATATATGCACCAGAGTCGCATTTACATTTTTGTCGGTGTGTTGCCACCCTCTGTTTTCCAATAAGTTTTTATGCCTTTTTTAATGATATGTAATTTGTAGCAAGTTTTATGCTTCAAAGAAACACATAAAATTCTGTTTATTATCCCATTCTTTATTTGTCACTGAGTTCAGTTTGTCCCATCATGGCACTGAATAGCCATTTGCTAACAACTTAGAAGATAATCACCAGTTCCATCTCCAAGGCTTAAAATAGTTCAGGGTGGTGCTTGTGAGTTTTTGCATACGCATGCATACCCTTCCCCTGCCCCCAAACAAGCCACAGTTAACCACAGACAAATCTCCACATATCTAAATACTATTTGTCCTTGCACAACAGCGGGAATATGTCCTGAGTCACCCCAGCATGCTCTTTTTCTTTTTTTCTGGAACCATACAATTAGCATCTGTTTTTAGTACTTAACGTTTGGACTGAAGGGGGCACAGAGAAGTCCCTGTTGTTAGTTGTTGCTATGCACTAGTCGGTAGCAGTGCGTAAAATTGCAGCCAGCAGAAAGAGCTACACAGCTCACTCTTCCAGATACATCTCCACATTTTTTGCCTATTAGCTTCCTTTTCCCTCAGCAGAAATAAAGACTTTTGGAGATGGAGAGTTAGGAGCCCCAGAAGAGGGCCAAGCAGTGCTCTGTCTATAAGGCGTGGATGGCGGGAGAGCAGAGAAGGTGTAGGAAGACACAACATTTGTATGTT
Source organism: Oreocharis arfaki (assembly GCA_013398015.1). Lineage (NCBI taxonomy): Eukaryota > Metazoa > Chordata > Aves > Passeriformes > Paramythiidae > Oreocharis > Oreocharis arfaki. Next base: position 1,089,618 of record VZRR01012715.1, read on the forward strand.
TTATCCCCTCACAGTTAGATATTATAAACTCAGGGCTTCAGTCCGCCAATGAAGAGAGAAACCCATCACCTCCACCCCCACACAGAGGGAACACACTTCACAGAAATATTTGGTTTTATTTCTTAGTTTTATTTCCATTCCCACTTGTAATGCACCTGAGCGTCACTGCGGGCAGGGTGCCACAAGCACTCTGAGCTGATAATGTTTTGCTCTAGTTTACATGGCTGCACGAAAGACATGAATGAGGATGAGGAGAAAAGTATCATCCTGGGAAATGGACACGTATCACCCCATTTTAAGGTCAATATTTTGATATTATCTGCAAGGCACTCAGAAGTAAGATACAGCTCTGACATTGCATCTAGTTATCACCTAAAACTCAAGTCTGTTCACCTTAGTTATGTATTGCAAAATTCAGATTAAAGAACTCCTACCATCATTTGCTGGTTTCCAGCTGGGTTCTTTGAACAAGTATGGCTCAGGTGGCTGAGACATTTGTGCACCTCATTTCTTTACCAAATCAAGCACATTATGTAAATGTTTCAGTGCGGGGACATGATCACAAACATTCTGCAATCCAATGAGCCCCAGTTCAATGAGAGGCTCTTCCTGAGAGAGATGGGCTGTAAGTCATGCCCAGAAGTAATGTGTGCGTAGAGTGTGGCTGTGAAAGGGAAGAAACAGTAGTGGGGTGGAGAGCATGGAGCCAGACACTGTGCTTTGACATGGTTCCTTGGTGCTGCAAGCCACCACAGAGACATTAGCATTTGTGCCTTGGAACTGACAGGTCCTGGAGAACAAGGTGGACGTATAGTTTGGTGAAGACCTGGCTGAAATCTGGAGGCCAGTTTGCATACTTAAAATGGGAGATGATCTTACGATTCTGCAATGTGTGCTAAAGAACGGGAAGGATTAGTCTTTAAAGTACCACATCTTTCCCTTCATGACATTCAGTGCAGTACTTTTCAACTATGCAACCACTACGACCTTAACAATGTACCAGTGGCAGATGAGTTTACATTTTTTCTAGTCTTCCAGCCAGATATAGGAGGAAGTGTTTGTGTATTTGACTACATATCCTTTTTGAGAGGATGAGCTATTTGCTGTCAAATTACATTAGCAGTTAGATAAGATGGCATGTCCATGATTCTCTGAACATTTGACCATGGAAATTGTGAAACATTAATTCTTAAGTCTATGACTTTGGGCCAACTGGGCTTGTCTCAAACATATGTGCAAATTCACATGGGCTAGTCTTCTGCATGTCTTGTGACAGGGGAGACACAATCATAGACCCTGAGCTTCTCATTCCTATTGCTGTGTGAAAATAGGAGAAATCAAGGTAATTTTCCATTCCTTCAGTGGACTCCCTCCATACAGGTTGCATGATTTTCATTGAAAACATGTTGTGTGACTATACCATGTCAACAAGAAAGATGTTGCCTGTAAATTTTATGACCCACAATTAAATTACTGTGTAACTTGTTCCAGTTTTCTGCTGAATTCCAAAGAAGAGAATCAGAAACTTCATGCTGGAGACCAGTCAGACCCCACTCTGGATTATATTGTGTGTCCAGGATTTTACACTTGCCATGTGGTTAGCTGCTAGGCTTTAGGATTTGACTGTTTTGGATTTGATACCAGCCTCGGGGTCTGATACTGCACTCCATCACAGGGTCCAATCACGTCATCATTAGTAGGACTCAGCAGTTTATCTAATGCATTCAATGAAAATTTTTCCAACCAGTAGTGCAAGACAGAAACGCAGCTTAACAGGAGTATTTCAGCAATCTTAGAGCCTGTAATGTGGTGACTTTTATGTTGCAGATGGAACCTGGCATAGCAGATAGATGTTCACGTCAAGCAGTGATTGCAATCTCAATAGCAATTACGTACAATTTCAGTATGACTGGAACTCGCTTCATAGAAGATTTCAAAGGATTAAGGACTGGTTGCCAATAAAATGTATCCTCTATCTACTGCAGATGTGGCCTTACTTCAAAACTGTTTATATTAAGGTAATTTTGTTATCCCATTTATCTGAAGAATCCTTCCCAGAGAAGCTTAGCATAGCAAAGCTACAAGCAACTATTATTTGGGCGGTTCAGAAGATCATTGTTACCAAGAAAAAGCTTAGTGTTGACCCTGCTAATTAATAGCCATCTTTCTAAAGATCAAAGAATGGAACCTGATCAGGAACAGCTGCTGTTATGTATGGTTATTTACATTTTCCTGTCTGATGTCCTAACATGCTTTTAATGATTTATCTTCCTTTCACAGAGGGTAATTCCATCGTTTTATGAAAGAAAATCAGTGTCTGTTCCTGGCAGATGACTGCATACCTAAGATTGTGGGGCCATTGATCTGTACATGGAAATTTCCCCAGTGTGAATAGGAATTTCATACAAAGTGTATGACCACAGTCCAAGAAAGGAAAAATCTTGCTGTCCTCAGGGATCTTTTCCTGGGAGTGATGGGACACCAGTGGTACTCCACTGGGCAAAAGGGTTAAAAGACTCAGGCATAATGACTGGAGAGCATTTGTAAGAGGTTTCCACCTTCCCCTCCTGCAAGGGTTAAGTTGCAGACGTTTTGCTGCATGTCCCTACTCTCCACATTTGGGTGTCTGCAGAAACATCTGATATTCCAGGTGCTTCAGGACTGTAGGTGCTGTTGGTAAATCAGACTGCATAGATGACATCAGATGACATGCCAAAGCAGAAAGAACTTCTTATCACGGTGTTTATGCCTGTAATCCAAGTTCAGACATCCAGCTCCATTAAGAAAAAGTGGAACTTAACTCCATTAAGTGGAAACTGGGCAAAAAATCTATGTTGGTGAAATCTAAGCTCAGTTTCCATTTAGAGAATCTGAAAATAATGTCCACAAACTTAGTTTTAAAAATGTGGTAGTTGATATGCAAATAGGTCAGTGAGAAGGCAGAAAGATGACAGAAATTATGGCAGGGGAGTAGATGGGAGAGAACAGATGGGAAGGGGAAAAATCTCTTACTCTAGTAAATCTAAACCTAGATTTTGCATGCATGCATATCCTGCATATAGGCCACCCACCCATGACACATGGGCTTTGGAAGGGTGTTATTCTACCCCTTATACATAGAACTGGCTTTCCCTGTAACTAAGAAAACATTTATTTTAAAAATTGAATCAACCCTGAGTAAAACATGGGTTTCAGTTACAGGAAGAATAAGTTCATGAACTCCAGCTAGATTTCTGAACCCTGCCACCTTAAAAAAAATAAAAATCGCCTGTCTTCTAAACCCTTAAGCTCCAGAAAGCTTACCTCTCTCTGGATCACCGTGCAAGCTACCCAGTAAGGGGTTTCAAACTGCATGAGGCAAAATAGCTACTAATACTACTAACCAATACAAAAGAAATAAAATTTAAAAAAGGAAAATGGTTACTGTGACAGACCCAGGTAACAGAGTTACAGCATTCTTCCACACTAAGGCAGAAGTAGTTCTAAGCATGGCATCCAACAATGTATGATATTCTAGAGAACAATTAATGCTGACTTGGGACGTGTTCAAGTCTTGCAAAGAGGAATTAAGAAAACTCTTCCATTCTTTTTGTTCCTTTGAAATGCCTTACGATCAAGATTTGTAGTCCCAATGCAGTTACCTCTCCCTCATTCCCCAAGAATAAAAGGTTATGCCAACCAATGCAACCTGTTGGCCACTGTTGAACCTCTGCAGCAGCTGGGGCATGGTGTGAACTCCTGGGATGCTTGGGGAAGACTTCAGCACCTTCAGGAGCCATTGGTGGTCCTGCCCTGGCAGGGCAAACAATGTTAACAAAAGAGTCTCCGGATAAGCAAGTGGGCAAGATGTCTTCATCATAGGTATCTGACCTTCACAGTATTCCTTTCCATACCATTGTTTGCAGGTGCAGCTTGTGTTTTCCCTGTTGAGTGAGGCTATTTCTGTGACATGCTCTTGCTTCTGTCTGCATGGCAGTTCTCAGATTGGGGTAGTCACTGATTCATGGGGGCTTAGTTCATAGATGTATTTTACCTCTGCTGAAGGTTTTGCAGCTTTCTGAAGACCCATGTCTACATATGCAACTGCTATTAAGCATTGTATGGGTAAAGTCGCAATATAAACAAAAAATAAACATAATTTCAATCTCCTATGATTTTTACATTATTGCAGCCTCACGAATTCAAAGCCTTGAGTGACTTGAACTCTTGCTTCAAGTCTCTATAAATGAAAAGATGGAGTTATTAACTCTGATTTTCATTCAATTAATTTGGGTTGCACCTGAGAGTAAGAAAGAATAGGAAACTTTGCCCACTACATATGGAACTTTCTTTTACTGTAAAGGGAGTTTTTTTAGCTTTCCCCCAAACCCTGAGATACAATTTCGACAAATTCAATTCTTCCACCTCTTACTTGCCCAGACATTCAGGGCACACATAGCTTGACGATACATTGGTTTGACTTGGGCATGAGCAAGCAATTGTTCAGCTGGTCATATCCGAGAATGTCTGGCACTTTCAGTATTATTTGTGCCTATGAATTCAAACTGCAGCTGCAAATTCAGCAGCTGTGGCTTCCCCACATAGAGAGACCCATCTCCTGTGTATATAGAGGGACCTCAGGAGGTCTGCCACGTTCAAGAACAAGGCTGTTCTGTTTGTTGTGGATGTTTACGTGACTAGATATACTCTGCTGAAATGTACTTGAAAAATATCCATGGCATGTGCTTCATCCCAACCACTCATTCCCTTTCCTTGACCTGCCCTTTGTGGAGAGCATGGAATGTTAAACATTTCTTTTTGGTCTGCCCAGCCTCTGCTTTATTTACACTTACTCTCCCATTCCCTTATGCTGGGGCACCTTTTAGGATATTTTCTTTCCTGCTCCGTGTAATGGAGTGCTGGTAGGGCCAGATTCTTCCGCAGTGAGGAAGTGGACCTTGGCCATTAGGGTGGAGCCTGCACCCAATGAAGCTGCATGCAGAGCCAGAAGCAAGAAATAGTAAAGAAAATTAAGAATTAAATAATGCTTTGTGGCTTGCTGAGCAACACATCCCTTTCCTGCTGCTCTGAGAAGTATTTATAAAACAGTAGGTAAAAATCGCTTCTGCTGAAACATTTCTTCTCAATGTAAACAGATGTTGGGCTCCTGAAACACACTATTTCAGTAGTCACAGAGCCATCTCTGCTGCATTTAGCAGAGATTACATAGTAAAGAACAATCCTTACAGCAGAACAGCCAAGAGCCTACACTTTCAGTCAAACTAGTTTACAGATTTTATTTTTAACTATTATAGTGAATCTAAACTGCCTGGACACTTACATAAAAGTCAGCCAGGTTTATTCCAGTTTCAGCAAGACTGTTCAGAAGCTACCTTAAAATAAAATAAAACAAAATAAAACTCTGTGCCACTTTTTAAATCAAATTTGTCTGTAGATAATCATGTAGATATGTGAGACAGGTAAAGAATCAGGTGCAAGTTTTTGGACAGGAAACAGCACGGTGCTCATCACTGGGAAATTCCCAGTTAAATAAGAATTTGACTCTTCCCACAGGCTTTGTCTATTGCCTCAGAATTTGGTTACTTTCAAAGCTGTGTCACCTTATGTCACCTGTTTGAGAAGTGACATTCGTATTTGTAATGCCAGAGCTGCAATATATGTTGTTTATCTCCAGTTTCAAATGCTATGTATTTTTAAAGCAGCTGCCATCTTTCCTTCTTCTGAGTTATCCTTTGCATTGAGAGCAAAGGAAAGAGGAAAGCTGTTTTCAGTAATTAGGTTCCAGTAGAACAGCAATTTAAAAGGGGAATCCATAGGAAAGTATGGAGAAGCTTACAAAACTTTTTAAAAGCACTTTTCTCAATGTAAGTCATGTTGTATGTGAGCTCCAGTAAGCCCACCGTGATGGTCTCTCATACAGAATGTACAGGATGAAAAATGTTGGCGCTGTATGGGTTGTAGTCACACCTGAATTGCATTTGAAAATTCATACTCAAGTCTAAAACATTGGTAATAGACTGCTGGTTATCCTAATTATTTTTAATAGAGACAGCTTGCAGATCAAAGCCCTCCTGTTGGAAGTAAGTACCCAGCTTACATAGGAGCAGGAGTAGAAATGGCCCTCACTTTGTTTCTGCTGTCAAAATTCAGTACTTTTAATATTAAGAAGTCTTCAGCCTGCCCCTTCTCTGCATTAAATGCTCTATGTGCCACTGCCTTTACAGTAGATCGAACATTACTTTTTCAAAGCAAGACCCTGGCCCTAATTTTGAATAGTGTATAGTACATGTAAATGCCTCTGAATGACCTGATTTACAGAACATGTGGAAAACACTAACATTCAACCTTCCAGCCACAACCAGGAGACTAATTCAGCACTTCTGCAAGTGTAGTGTTTAGCTGTGGAATTCAAGACCCAGCTTAATACCTAAGACTTGCAATTGTGTTTACTAGCTTGGTAATATGGATCAAAAAGTGACACACATGCTAGTGTCACAGTAGCTTAGTATGCTCAGGTCTGAAATACTGCCTCTCTGCCTTGAGTGGCCATGAGGTTTAGATCTAGCTGGCAACTGCCTGCTGATCTCTGACCTGAGCCTAACCCAGCAAGTCTGTACGTAAAATCCTAACCAAGCCTTGGTGTGTTTCTTGGTGATAACAGAGACATTTGCCTGCAGTGAGAGATGTAAAGCAGATCCATAGATTTCTCATCCTTTCATCTACAAAGCAGGATAAGAAGGATCTTGGCAATGGCAAAGGGCTGCACAGTTAATTCATTCATGTGTGCCAGAGGAAAGTCTGAAGGAAAGGGAAAAAATTCTGAAAGATCTGGCCAAAAATATGTGCCATCATATTTTTTATTGCTGCTGAACAGGCAATTAACAACATTTCTTACTAATAAAGCTATCAGTCATGATCTCAGCAATCTGATGAAAATATTCTTTGGGGACATCTGAAAATAACTTTGATTCCAAGTGTTTATCGGGGGAGATGGTAGGAATTCCATGCAAAGCCTATGTTCAAAGCGCTCAGATTCCTTGTGGTTTCTCATCTTCCTGGAGGTAAGCTCATAAGAGAAAAAATGCGTGCCAATTTCTGTGTTGTTGCACAAGCATACTGTAAGATGATCAGAGAGATTTATTTGCTAAATGCCAAGAGGTTTATTTAAGGTAAGGCTCTGCCCTGCATGGGGGTACCTGGGGCAATGGTGAGGTTGCAGTGGAGCAGCACCCTTTACATGAGTAAGGCACAAGAGCAGCCCCAGCACCACTTCCTTTCCAGCGCTGATGTGAACACAGAAGAGGGGGAATAACCAAGTAGGTTATGGAAGCAACCTAGGATGTGGCAACTGGGGGCTTAAGCCCCCACTGTGCCATAGGCTTCTGTAGTGACCTGGGATAAATCATTCAGCCATTTTGTGTATTGGTTCCAAACTGACTCCAAGTGTACAGTATTTACTGTGTGTCCAAACCTCAGGAGAATTGTGGTGTCTAGATGAGTGCTGTGCACACCTCAAGGCTAGTGCTGGAAGGCCAGATAATTCCACCTCTCCACTCAAAAGAGCGTGCAAATGAGTTAGGAGTGCAAGAAAAAAACTAACAGGGAGAGCAGGAAAACAGAGTTGAATGGCAACACAGAAAGCAATGCTGAGTGGAGAAAAGCAAAGTCACTCACTGTCCACCTCAGGCGTGAGGAGGTGTCCCCTGTCGGCAAGGTGACCCCAATCACTGTCCTCAGACAAGGACTGGGGCCTTTTATGGAGCAGGTTTGTGCAGGAAGACGTCTTTTGAACAAACAGCCAAGAGGGAAAGAGCAACTTTAAGATGGATATGGGGAATGATACAGGATAGAGATTTAATTGGCATCATTATGTGTTATGACTCTCACACCTCCTGTTGTCCATGCTGAGAGCCTGGAAGAAGACTGTTTTCAATTGCACAGCTGATGAAAGAAACTAAAATAAGAACTGGAGGGTGGAGGAGAAAAATCCAGACAGACCCAATTCTTCTCACTCCTGTCTAAATCAGGAAACAGATGTAGGCTGGTATGAAAGGGAGAACCCTGCTGTTTGTATCATGGTCTCTCTCTTTTGATTATCTGCAGACTGAAGTTTTTGGAAGCCAGTGATTAGGAAGCCTCCGTGACAAGGATGGAGCAGTCACCTTAGCTGGAAGCAAATACAACTTTTGCAGCTGATTTGATAACAAGCCTTGGAAAAGGACCCTGAATGACAAATATGAATGACAAAGTATCCATATAATCAACATGAAAGTCACATTATACATACAGCATTAAAAAAAAAGAAAAAAAAAAAGAAAGAAAGAAAGCAAGAAAGCAAAACAAACCTATAGCTCTGGCTTTATATTTGTTTGGTAAACAGTTCTTGAAGTGTGACCTGTCTCTTCTGTACTAACAGAGTTAGTACTTTAATTAAAAGGCCACATTGGAAGCAGTTGTGAAATCTGAGATACGCAACTTTGTTTACAGAATGATACAATTCTGATAAGCCACTTCCATGTCACCACATGCCTTTGAGCTTTCAGTATTTACCTTATTAATTATCTTCAAGTAATAGATTTGATCAGTACTGTGTACTGTTATTATTCTTTTTCTCCCAATAGCAACAAAGTGTATGAATGCACCAATTTCTAGTTTAACACTTACCCCTAAGAGCCCACAAATTCTTCTCCAGACCTTTTAAGGCTAAGTTTACCTGCTGGTGTAGGCTTCTGAGGTATTTCCTTCCACTTTGTTTACTTGTACTGCTGCACTTGCACAAGCAGCCTGTCGTTCTGTATTATATAAACTTAAGCTTCACCGCAAAAATAGCAATACCTGTTCTTTGTCTTTGCGGATCTGGCATTTTCCCTAGAACATTTGCAAAGACGTTAATCCAAATATGAATGTACAAAGGAGGAGGTAAGGAGAGAACACATAAATCTAGTCTTTCCTTTAGGACTGATAGGGGATTGGCCTCAAGACAAAAGCTTATCTGAGCTGCAGCTATCCACACTGAGGAAGAATCAAACTGATTTACTTTTAACTGGTTTTGCTTAAAAACTCCTATTAATTTGCAGTTAAAATAAAGCAAATCTTATATTTCACTTAAAAAGAAAAAGATTCACAAGCCATTCAAAACTAAGAACAATATCAAAACTGATGTAAGTAAGCATGTAAATCAAACCACTGTGGAGTGATAATAGAAACATTCTTGCCATTGTCATTTTGAGGTGAACTAGAACAAGGAATGTAAAATTCTGGTCACTTTGAAACATTTGAAATTCAAAGACCAGTGACTGCTCTACAGCTGTTTCACATGAATTAATTTCACTTTGTGATTAGTCATTTCACAATTTCTTGTATGTGTTTTTGAATAATCAGACACCAGATAGATGTGAACAATCTAGTGAGGAAATTCCTTCACAGTTCTATACACGGAATGAACAGAGTCATACCTGTCTTACTGTGCTTACTGAAATTAAAATACAAAAAGAAAAAAAATATTTTTTCAAATAAAAATTAAGGAAGGAAAGATGGAGTGATTAGATTTCTAGTTTTAGAGTTTCTCTAATCTTGTGCATCAGTCAGATTGGTAGGCGTACACTCCAGGGAAGTGTGTTCTAAAACTGTGGAAATATACTGCAAATCATTCATAGAAAAATCAAGTGATTCAATCTGATTCAGGGTACACAGTTCAATGTGGTTTTTTTCAGAGTTGATGGCTTCTTGATTGCTCTCAACAGTTTAAAACCACACCAGTAAGACAGAGAAAATGTTCCCTTTTTGCGTCTCAGACCTTCACTTTTTTATTTGTAAAGTATATAACTTTGTAAAATTTTAGAATTTAAAATCTCAATAGCAGCCTATTGAAAGACAGACTTTTTGTTCAGGGAATGGTCTGCCTCTGAAGAAGGGAATTTGTTACTGAACACATTTGAACTTAATTTCCAACATTAACAGCCTTTTCCCTGCATAAACAGGATCAGGAGTTAATCAAAGAATTTCCAAGTTAAATTCTCAGTTTTCCACATCAATAAAAGAAATTCTTCCAAACCCACAATCTCCATATTTTCACTTTGCATTGAAAGAGGGAAACTGGTAGCCAAACCTCAATATGCTACATATTCAACAGAAAAGCATCCGTTACATGGGTAATAAATTGCCTCTGGAGGAAGAATTTTCCAGCTCAAATGAGCTTCCAACAGCAAAGCACAGGTGTTCCAAAACACTTCTTGGTTTAGATGTGGTGAGAGAATTTTACACATGATAGATCTTAATTATTACTTTAGAACAACTACCTAGTTTTTGCTTCTGAATTACCCATTTGCATTACACCTCCTCATCTCTGTGTACTCACTCTGAAATGCTGCTTTCTTTTGCCAACATCGCTGGCCACCCAGGTGACAGAGCGTGCTCTGAGGCAGAGAGAGATACCGGGAAAGAGTGTGGGAGTGCACAGCTGGCCGTCGCCAAAACGAGCACCCGTGATTCATTCTCCAGAGTATGGCACTCAGTTCAGATACCATCAAAGTGAAATGCAAATCAATTTCCCTCTTTAGATATCTAAATCTACAGATCTCAGTATTTTCTACTGTGATACTAGCATCACAGCAAAATGAGAGAAGGTGTTTGCAGCTACATTAGCATCAGTAGGCAAGGACAGAAGACAGCCAAGAAGAATCAGTGGCCTGGCCTTTGGGACATGCTAAGAAGCAAACTAACACGGCCAGGATTCTTGGAGAGTTTTTAGTGTAGTTACTGGCATGTACTAATATGTTGGAGTTTCGAGTCTTCATTATTATTGTCACACAGGCTACTGGATTTTGCTGGCAAGGTTGACCAACCCATTTAACAACAATACTTTTCTTTTCCAGCATAGACATACCAGGAACTGTCATCACCAGAGCTAGAATTCAGGACCTTACTTTGAACATCTCAATCACATTCTTTAACTTTTGTGAGGTTTCCTGGCACTAACAGATGCCACAATGTTTGGAAAGAAATTTTTGTGGCACTTTGTTGCTGAGTCGGCATTTCAGGCCGGGTTATACTCTTAATAATTTTATTTTGCTGCAAGAAAATGAGCCTCTATCTGTACTTCTGTTACCTTGGATTCCACATGTCTTGTCAAATTACCTTCAAATTCACACACTGGAACCATTCAGGTCTCTAAGGTGTAATAATAGCTCAGTAAAAAGCAAAAATTTGTTCAGATGACTGCCCTTTGAGTTCCCAGATCAGAAACAAAAATAGTGAAAATCAGCACTTTTTTAATGTACACAAACATATATTTAGTTTAAAGAGAAAATAAGTTCACGCTGCATGAAGTGTTTCAACGTGCAAGTTTGCGATGAACTTTTCCTCCTCTCCAGCACATCTGCAGTTCACCACATGCAGACACACAATGTTATGTTTTTGTTGAAACAGAAAAATTCTGTGAAGTAATATGGCAGAAATCATAGCCGCAAATAGCTTCTGTGGAGTCAGCTGAGCTCTTTGAAAATAGCCCTTCACCATATTTTCTTCTGGGCAAGTTCTGTTGTCTCCCACAAAGACGGTAGCCAAATATCCCACACGCAACAAGCCGCCCTTGTCAGAAAGCCAAGCTCGTGTTTGATGTACCAGCCCTTCTCTGGGTAATCATAACTTGGTTTGACATATTTGTTGATGAACATTTCACAGATAATTTTTTTGTTTTGCTGTTCCCTGGTTTATACCTTTTCCAAGACTTTGTGTGACTCCAAGCCACCATTGGATAGAACTCAACTTTTAACTCTTCTGGATCCTTGCGCCTCGGCCCAGGGTCAGCCAAGCACCACGCTCTTTGCACAACTGCTGTGAAAGGGAGAGGCAGGGGCTCACAAAACTTGCTCATCTAGCTACAGACCCAATGAGCAGGAGAAGCAGAATTCATTGTTAAGCAGGTGATATTACGCTCCTACCTTCTACCTTGCATGCTTGAAACCATTAATGGCTACATTGCACAGGACAATTTGCCATGGTACTCTTGCTTTTCTTCTCACAGATCTTCTCTACTGCTCCTTCCACAAGTCTAACCACTCCCAGCCTCTGAAAAGGGGAGAAATCTTGCTGAAAGCACTCATCTCCCACAGCATCTCGTTCTCCCAGCTTTTCACTTTTCTTTAGTAGAAACCGATTTTCTCTAGTTACTGCTGTGTGCAGCACTGCATAATCTCTGCATTTACAGAGATGTGCCAAGCCCCTCTTCCTAATTGTTGTCACCAGGTGCACTACACTGCTCAGGAAGCAACAGAAAACAGCCTTTTGAAGGACTGAATTGTGATTTTGCCTGTAAGAGTCTTCGTCCAAAAGCACTTTCCGAAAGCAAAACTTTGCAAGAAGAGAGAGAGAGTCAGGGCATCTGCTTAGGATGCAGTGGCTGACTGATGTAGTGATGATGTGCCAGATGACGGTGCCTTTAGGTAGAGTAAAGAGCTGCTATTATAGCTGGAAAACTTGCCTGTACCCTTCTGGTTTGCAGTATATGTCCAACCCTCCCAGTTTATATAAGACTACCTCACCAGTGATAGTCCTAGCAAAACTGCAACTGCTCAGGTTTCTTTGTTTCCTCCGCCAGCCTTTTAACTGGCTTTCAGCTCTCCAGTCTGCATTTGGAATGCATGGACCATATCAGAAGTTATTTTTTCAGATAAAACTAGGGTATGCATAGAAGCAGCCAAAGGCTGACTGGTTATCTTCTCTTCACAATTTAAAAATAGTGTCTTTCTGACTGAATTTTTCAACGATTAGCGTTTTTGTTACAAGGAGACTCTTGTTATTGATTTGCAGACTGGCCATATACATGTTACCTTGGCTAATAGCCAGTCAAGAGCATGTTTTATCCACATATTCCGTAAGTTTTTAATTAAATGACCTCAGTATGCCCACTCTTTGAAGTTTAATCTATCCAACATCATTAAAACTTACTCACATAGTCTTACTTTGTTATTAAATTCTACTGAATACCTATGAAAGTCTTTCATTCTTCACCCTTAGCAAGAATTGTAATTACCTTGCTATGACAAGCAGAATAATTAACAACTTAGTCTGCCAAAATTTGTTTACTTACCCATCTCAGCAGGGTAGCTTCCAGTACTACACATATTTTCCCAGTTGTCTAGAAATAAAAAAAAAAAAGAAAGAAAGATAAATGGTTTTCTTGAAAATGTTCAGTAGAACCATGTAATTAAGAAGAAAATTTTTTTTGCTTCTTACAATTTAGATAGTTTTTTCCCCCAGGATCATCATTTACCTGGATTTTAGTGCTTAGTAAATGCTGTATTGTTGTCCCTTTGAGACTTAAAGTTCTGATTCATAGCCAGTGAAGCATAGTCAAAAGCAAGGCAAAAAGCCAGTTTTTACAGGTAGCTGGGAAAAGCAAATCAAAACATTCTCTACATTCAGAATTCTTTGAAATTACTTTGATCACTTGTTACGATACGCTAGTGCCAGTGAGCCCTACTGGTACAGTGGATGGTGTGCTTGAATGCTCAAGCAAAATTTCTGGTGAGTTGGTGGTGTTAAGCATAGGTTCGAATGCTACAGGCATTCGGGCTCTGGGCCTACAGGCTCAGTTTGTGCAAGTCTCCAAAAACTCTCAGATATCATCAGACTGAAACAGGCTCAAATATCCATTCTAGGAGTTATGAGTAGCACTGAGGTATAATAATCTGTACTCTTCATTTCCACAAATGGATGATGCCTTTTGAATGACTTCTCTCTTCCCACAAATATTGTCCTAAAAAGGTGAAACGATTGCAGGTAAGACAAAACTTCCATTAAGTAAATTATTTTATATTTATATTGTACATGCCATACGCAGGAGAGATATCATTGTGTATTCTGACTAAATTATCTATTACAGCACAGTTGCAGTGCCTGTAGGAAACTCAATTTTCTTTGTGACTGTGAACAGTCCTCTGGGGTAAAATGATCAGTTCATTAAAATGTAAATAGGAATGCTGTTGAATATTCTTCAACTTCATAAAATCCCACTTGATAGCAGTGTTGATTGAAGTGGGCATTATGTACACTTTTTTATTGACTCCCTGCTCCCTGCAGAATCCCAGATAGTGTTCCAGTGGGCTCCTTTGCCTTGGAGTGGGAGCGCATGGGAGCCTGTTGAAAGTTGAGACACAGACCTTCAGACTAACAGAAGGATATGTTGCGGGGTTGGAAAACAAAATTTCCAGTTAGAAGTCAATGAATACTAGTTTACTGAATTCCATCAGATAAAGATTATAGAATACAATTAGTCCAGGCTTAACCCTTTACCCATGACTCAAAAGAGAAATTTCCAACTTTCGTTTCTTCCCAAAGGCCGTGTTTTTCATGTTCTCCAAAGACAGTCTCCTCAACCACTCTCTGATTAATTCTGTTTACTAGAAAACTGTTTCAGGTGCTCCTATATCCTGTCTATCTACAACAACACGCAGCTGTCACTAGAACAGGCAATTACCCTGCCTCATTAAACAGTGTTCAGGTTCCTGGCAGCAAGACAGTGTAGTTGAATAACCCAGAAATCCAGACTTGTCTGGAAGTCTGCAAACAAGAGACTGGATGCTTAGTTCTTTGTGTTTTCTCTGAAGAGTCACCCACTATTTGACATTTAAACCAGAGTGGAAGCGATACAGAATACAGCTACTAGAATAGTTACTTCACTGCTACAATAATGTGATTTGCTTACTGAGTTGTAGGGCCCTACTCCTCCATAGAATCTTCTTCCAGAGTTCCTCATCCATCTTTTCAGTGGCCATTTCAGCAGTGGAAGTGGCTTTCACTAGAGCTGAGGTATGTTCACCACTGGCAGTATATGAATTACTCTGAAGGGGTGCATGAAGAAGACTGTGGAGCAGGATCTGAGACCTGCAGCCTGCTTGTGAACCACAGCTAATTCCTTGTGGGTGTGGGTTGGGGCAGGAGGGCGAACACCTCTGTGCAGGCGTTACTGCAGGGCAGCCGAGGAGACTCTGGGCTGGCTGAGCCCGTGGCATGGAGTGAGGACTGGCTAGGAGTCCTTCCCCTTCTGCCTATACATCCTCTGGGTGCATAGGTCCCCACGCAAACCAAAGGTAGGAGTGTCAGCTCTGGATTATTTATAAATGCTCCTCACCATGAGTTTTTGGCTTCATTAACAGGAAACTACACTCCTTTCATTGTAGTTCTTGGATGACTTTGTTGATACACATGGAAAAATCCCATCCTTCAAGTGTGAGGCATGTTTTACTCTTCCATAATCTTCTTCTGGGCTTTGCTACTTGCATATAAGACATATTATGCTAGTACCAGCAAAAGATATGTATGACGTGTAGAACACTGAATGGGAAGGGAATAGGAGCTAAAATCTGTTACTACAACAGGCCATCTGCTCAGGTATTGGCTCTCAGAATCTTTAAATCTCTTTGATTACACTAAGACCAAGGAATAGCAGCTTCCTTTAATGTCATGTTTTGACTTGTCCCTGGAGGATGGAAGACGTGGTAGTTTGGAACAGCACTTTGAACTGCACTTGAAGACCAAATTGTAACACTGACTGACACACTGAGTTGCAGCCCTTAAAAGAAGATGTGATTATCATTACATCTGCAAGTCCTGGCCAAATTCCAGCTTTAGCACTCCAGCTGTGGGATTTCTTTGTTTTATGTGTTCACACAAAGTTCTAGGATTTGTTCTACCTCAATTATAGATGCTACTAGGAAATTCTTTGGTGCATATTTCACTTTATGTCATCCAAGACAAACACTTATCAAGGCCTTCATTTCTTATAAATGGGAACAAGTAGTTTGTCTTTTGCCAGAAACGTGATGCTATCAATGTATCACAAAACCTAACTCACCCATATGTTCACCAAACACTTTTCAGCTCTATCTGGGCATCCTGGGTCTGTCTTAAAGCCATCTGGAATTATATGTTGCCAACTTCTGATCTTCAGTTAAGTACAGTAGCAACTTTCTGAGCTTGTAGTTGCTAAAATGACTAAATTTGGAAACATGGTAAAAATGTGCTGAAACAGAGGAGCCTGTTGAATGTTTTAGAACCCCAAAAGCATACTCCAATATTTTCTTTTAGTCTTTTCAAAGAAATATATGAATAGTAAACAGCTTGATCTGCACCAATTCCAGAATATCTTCTGAGGAAAATTTTTCCGTAATTTTGAATTTTTCTACATCTGCCTTTGTCCATTCTTTATGAGTTTGCCAGAATGTTACTGGCTCTTTTAATTTCAAGCCTTCATCTCCCTAACCTCACTTCTCATCCAGTCTTGCTTTGCCTGTGGTCTGTTCATCCACTGACTTCCATATAAAACTGTTGGCCACACATATGGCCATTTCTATCAATCAGAGCTATAGTCATTAGCTTTGGAAGATGTCTCAGGTACTTGTATTTCCATTGGAAATAACATCTTTCAAAATTATTTACAAAGCTCACAAGCATGTATATGTCACGAGGAGCTACAGCTTGACGGATTCTCTGGCTACACTAGTAACGGAGTTATCCTGCCTTTAGCAACTGGAGGCATTTGTGTTTGCAACAACAGCATAAGCAAACACTGATGCTAAATGATATTTTGCTTAAATTTTGTTCTCATAAGGCCAAACTGAAAACTTTGAAATATCTTTCAAAAGGCGTTGCCATCAAAAAAGACACTGCAAACTTATGCTGCAAAATATTCATTTTGTCAACATTTTGCTGATGCTGCAATTAAGTATACTGTTATTCAGAAAGTTTTCAAGAAGTAAAAGCTGTGAGTAGAAAGTTGTGTATAGAAGCCTTTTATCAACGGATTTTTATTGCAATAGATTTCTTTGACATCAAGTTCTGTGGTGAGGAGACCACACCTTTCTCTCTGTACTGCTTCACTGAACTGTTATAAATCTGTGAAGATAGAGCTCTAGATAAAAAACCAAACAAACAAACTTAAACAAGATTAACAATTATTTATGTAATTATGTCAGTAGCA
This sequence comes from Oreocharis arfaki, assembly GCA_013398015.1. Lineage (NCBI taxonomy): Eukaryota > Metazoa > Chordata > Aves > Passeriformes > Paramythiidae > Oreocharis > Oreocharis arfaki. The sequence continues at coordinate 1,106,599 of VZRR01012715.1, forward strand.
CGTTGTGTTATATAATTTTTCTATATTTTTTTTCATGTTCTGAAACACCAGGAAAACCTTATTCCTGGCTATCTGGAACACCTTTGGCACACTACCTTTTGTCAATTAAATGAGTGCTGAAAATTGGCAACACAAATTATTCAGCTTACTGAATATATTTCAGGGCTCCCTCAGTGGCTGTGCTTCAATTTGAGTTTACTCCGCTGGGAGAAAAGACATCAGGGTGGAAGGTTCCTCCACTGTAGAAATCAGGATGTGCTTTTAATGTTAGTAAGTTGCACTAATTTACAGTGTCTGCAAGTTGTGCTGCAAGTTTTGTTTTCCTTTTTGTTTTCATGCCAGAGTTTCTGAGGACAATAGAGACTGTCAATAAATCCAGCCCCAGATCTGTCTCACTGAAGGAGTATGTAGAGCTGCTCTAGTCAGAGGGGTCTGACCTTATTTATCTAAAGCGTTTTTCAAAAACACAGTCGTACCTCCCTCTTAGTCAGTTTTAGATTTAAAGAAGAGTATTGCAAAATTAGAGAATAACAGTCCAAGCCTGTTCAGGAATGTCATTTTTAAGGCACAGATCTCAGGAAATACATCCTGTCTCGGCTTCCAAAAGCTCTTTTCTACGTTAATATCTTCTTACATTTCCTGTAGCTTTTTTCCCTGCCCAGATAACCTCATCTTTTGTTTCCATTACCTCATGAGTTCTGTTTTACTCTGACCTGTTTTACTCTGCCCCTGGCCTTCATTATGTTTTTGTTAGGGAACATGTATGACCGTAAGTTCAATTACACAGCTTCTATGTGGATGATTTGTACTGTTTCTTATTAGAACCAAAATCTATTTAAGCACCAATTCAGCCAGGCTAGTCTTTAGGTTTACTATGTATGGGCAGCCTCTTGCAGGATTTTACTTGTTTTCTTTCTTCCTGGCTCTCAAGGACTCTAGGTAATGCAGTGCCCAAGTGGTGGATAGGGCAAGTACCAGTAGATGGTGCTGAAGAACATGCAGCATGTTCCCGAGCTTTGGTGCTGCTTCCAGCAAGTGGCTGCTGGTGGTGTACACAGCTGAAGAAAAAAGTAAGCTGGATTTTCATCTTGTTAGAGCGGGTTAAAAATCATGCTGTTTTCTTACAATATTGAATGAATAATTTCCAGCATAAAAAAAGGAGAATAACATTGTCATCAAAGATAGGCTGATTCTTCCACTGCAGACCTTACATCAGAACCTTCACCACACTCTTTTTTCTTTTAAAAAAAAATACACATTTTCATATCCTGACATGTTTTCTTACTCAACCATTGCTGCTTCCTTTTTAATTTCTTTATGTCTCATTCCAGGATATGAGACTTCTAGGCATGGGGCAGCCACTGCACACATAATCATTTTGAGAGATTCACGTCTGCCAAGCAGTCAGGAAATGCAAGTCCACCTTGGTCAGATCCACATCCCTTCCCAGTAAATTAACACTGAAACTCTTATCTTTGTATGGCTTTCACTTTGTGACCTGGTCAAGGCTAGGGACACACTCTTAAGTTTTCACCCTTCACTCATCCTATTGAGTTAGAGGAGATCTTCATTTTGACAAATAGCAGAAAACATTGCTTTTCTTTATTCAAAACCTAGAAGCCTTGAGGCAGGAGGGTAGGTTTTGGATGAGAGTGAATGAAAAAATGGGGAGAGAGCACACTTGAAATAATTTAGATTGCTGGTGGTTAAATATAAACATTTGGAAAATGTGGTTGAGGCCACTTGAATGAGTGACTCTTGCCTTGTCCGTTATTGTATTAAACTTCAAGAATAGGAGATTCAGGAGGCCACTTCACCTGCATCTGGTTTTATCTTGTTTCCAACCATTCTAGAATGAAGGAAGTCAGAAATGCTGCCAAGAAAATATTCAGCTCCATGAGATCTTCCTGTTGTCACTTACGGGACATGGTGTCACCTGGCAAATTTAGAGCAGTTAATTTCAGAAAATTCCTCTATTCCTGTCTGACAGAGCTGCCCCCACACACCCCCTGCACCCTGCTAGGGAGAGAGCACAAGGGAAAATGTGCCATTACTTCCCCAACAACTCACATGCTGGCTCAACAGCACAACTCTCCCTTTTCCCAGCTTTAAAACATTACCCAGGTTTATCACATATTTCAGCTGAGACCAAGGCACACATTTATTTCTGCTCCAGGGGTGACAATCTCCAGAAGATTCCCTAAAAATTGTCTTTGTAGTGTAAAGATCTCAGAGGGCTGACAGTTTCTAGACAGTTTTCTGAATTGCCTTTATTTCAGAAGACATGTTCAGCTGTAGGAGTGAGGATTAAGGGGACAGATGCACAGCCAAGAGACCTCTTGTTTAACTCCTCCATATGAGAAGAGCCATCTTGACCAGCTCCTGCCCACTGGGCACAGGGCCAGGCACAGCTGCTCTCCACCACCTGTGCTGAGCATGCCATGAAGTACAGAGAGGTCTTAGCTGAGCCTCAGACACTCATCTGTACTGCTCTGCTACAGAATTCCTGAGTGCCAGGGCAGCAAGGGTACCTAATACTGAAATGCTGTATTTCAGCATTTAGATCTTGGGATATCTCAGGAGTGCTTGGGGGATATAGCAATGTTGCACATGGCTCCTAGTGCTGTTGGGAATGGCACATTTCCCATCTCAGAGCCTGCAGCAGTCCTGGAAAAGTTCCTCTAACTCTTGACAGTGATTTGTCAGCACCACCCACATCTGGCAACCCTCCTGTGTGCAGTGCTCTGCATGTGCAGTGTTCACACCATTATCCTTCATCTTAGAGCCAAAAGGAGGGGAGGACTCATATAGGCCGAAGACCAGACCTGAAGATTAACAGCCTCCCACATTCCTCACAGTTTTACAACTGCTAAAATGCCTGGGATTTTTTCTTTTTTTAATACTTTATTTATGCTCTGAAGGGAAGAAATAGATATTTCACCTTTTGTCTAACGAAAGTGACTTAGCTTACTCTGTCAAAAATAGTCCTCTGGATGCATGAAAGCTTCTGTTCCTGTCTGGTTTACAGCACATTGTTTGTAAGAAAATTCTGCAGTGGCAAAAAGCATGGTCTTGTCCAGAAGCTCAGCCCATTAATAACACACAAAGATGCACTGTATTCTTCCAGGCGAAAACACCAGACAAGCTGGAAGCCAGTATGGAAATATTTAATGATCTTTTCAGTAGAAGAGCCAGCTACTGTATTTCATTAAAAGGGAGTAGGATTTTAAATGAAATAACACATAAATTTTGTAAAATGTGGGTATTATAATTTACACAGAAAATAATTTGGGTTTGGGTCACTGAAGCTAAGCTATTATTGAAAAAATGAATGTATTTTCATATATGATGGCTCAGAAAAACATGTCTGGATTAAGTTCAATAAAGCATTTCCCTTAAATTTATATACCTATGCTCTGATCCTGTTCTCATTTTATAATCTATATAAAAATACAGGTAAAAACATGGGGAAGTTTGGAAGAAAATTACAATTCACTTGAGTTTTTCTTCCTTTAATGGATTTTAGAAGATGCTGTATTTTAGCTAGGAAGATCTACCGAGAGCTTTTCTCATCTTTGGCAGTATCAGAAGATATAGAGAAACTGAGCCAATCCTATAACTGAGAGTTATAGCAGTAATCTGAGTCACGTTGTAAACTGTACTGGGGGGGGTATATTGCCATCAAAGAGTTACTGTTCAGAAAAGCAGAGACTAAATCTGTGGGAATTCCCTGGGTTGATTGGAATCCTGGGTAATCAGTAAGAAGTGATGACACAATACAACCAAGCCAAAAGAGTCATACTTTGTCTCTGCTTTCCGCCACTGCAAGTGACCAGACAATGGAGCACAGTTGATATCAGATTTACAGAGCTGCATAAGTTTGGAATTTAGAACATTTAGGATGTATTTAGAGCTTGTTCTACAAATTCCATCTGCCCTTCTGCATGTACATACACAGGTGCACCTTGAAACGTGCTTGTGCAAACAGTCATATATTGTCATATGAAAGACTTCTCAGTTATACATGGAATGGTGTTGGCTGCACGATTTGACTTAAGTTATATAGTCAAATGGTGTAACATTACTAAATAACATTACTGGTTACTAAAAAGTAACCAAATAACCCATATACCTTTCTTATTAGACACAAGTATCTCTAAAATGGTGGATCATTTTCTTTTAATTAATTTAATGGCATCATACCTCCTACAGTGCAAGCTGAGTGCATCTTTTCATTTTAATGTGTATTCTTCTTTAATGTTTCAGGTCCACTTCTGGGTTCAAAATATGAGGGTGATTCCTCTGAACACAATTTAAGGCCCTCTGTATTTCTCTCAACACATTTTGTTCCTTGGGAAAATCCCTCTTGAAAACTGTCTAAAAGACAAAATTTATAGTTTTAGGTTAACATGTGCCAAACTGATTTGTCTACAAAAATGAAATAGGCATACAGTGTAATGGAAGAGGATTTCCAGGCGACCAAGTGTCATGATAACTGAGTGACTTACAGTGTTACACAATCTTAGAGGCACTAATGCACTGCAAGATAAAGTCCCACCCTTCACAACTCTCAGGAAATGCATATTAGATGTGCTTCACAATCTCTGTCTGATTTACTGCTGATATTGTAGAGTGCTCTGTAATCTACATCCAGGCTCCAACTGTACTTTAGGAGTACCATCAAGGAAATTAGCATTAATTAGATAGAGGAAAGATGAAAGACTCTAGGAAGCATTTAGGACCTGGTAATCACGTTTCCTAAAGAGAGAGACAGAGTGTGGTCAAATAAAGCTGCTGAATGATTAGGTCAGAAGCTCCTGTTTTTCAAGGACCAAATGCAGTGAAAAACACTGAGCAGGCAGAGCTGAGAGAAGGGCAGCTCTATTCGCTATTTCCATCCAAACCTGCTCCCTCTTCCTCCCCTGCCTGTCCTTGCCATGGCCACAGCCACAGGCTGCGAATTGGAGGCACCCTCTGGCTGAATTTGGTGTTCCTCAAAGAAATGCTTTGGTCATACATGATCTCTCAGATGTCCAAAATCTGAGAAGTAAAGAGCAGAAATAATTGCTTTCCCTGGGGTTGTATCCTAATGGTTTAAAGTGCAGTATTTGCCTTTAAATACGCCAGTATCAGTCTGGCTGCAGCCATGGGCTGTATGTAGCTGTATGGAATGGTGAACAAAGTGAGCGGCAGTTCGCCAGAACTGTTCCTGCAGCAAGAGGGGAAGTAAACATGAAACAAGACTTTTGTCAACACTAAATTCTGTAGATTGTGCCTGCAGTGGTATACAAGCTCTCCTATCACCGTAGAAACTATGAGCAAACTGGATGTATCCTGCAGGAAGGACTCCAGTATTTAGTGATGGTTTAATGGATGAAAGTCATGTCAACAGCAGAAGAAAGGAGAAACAACATTCAAAGGTGTTGAGATGGCTCATGTGAAGTGTCTCCTAGTAAACATAACTGACCTGAGCTGGGGATTTGTCTGAACAAAGAGAAGAGTTAAACGTTTGGCTTTCAGGGCCCTTCCTTGGCATTGGTTCCCAAAGTGTCTGCAGAACTACTGCATTTCTAGTGTGTGGTGTCATCACTGCCGAAGGGGGCAAGTTGGTGCTGCACAGATGCCGTGTGTCTTGCTTTCGTATTCTTTGTTTTCTAGAGTTTGCATTTGGAGCAGTGCAGTGTATTCTGTCTGCCTTACCATGTGAGGTGCATGATGGCACCACGGCCTGAGAGTAGAGCATGAGGGTTCATGTCCAGAGACCCACATTACTTGTGGAATCACCTCCACTTTTCTGGAGGTGCACAATGAATGTAAAATGCTGCACTTCAGACTTGAAAGCAATTTATCTTCACTTTTCTTGACAGAAACCACCATGTAAACTCACAAGAAAACCCAGGCTGCACACTTCCAGGTCAGATAAATCAAATTCAATCAGTACTTGATTAATTAAAAATTATCCTTTATAATAAAGCTTAACTACTAAAAAGCTTTGTTCACATTTACCCAGTTACATAAATTCATCAAATTATTAACTGCCAGTGGAAGACAATGTGCTCAGAAATTTGAAGTCTGATCTCCACTGTATCATTGAATCAGATTGTAGTGTCAGGCAAATCTGATCCACCCAAATTACTCCATGCATAAAATGGAAGTCACTTCTATATCAGAGAGGATAAATTAGTAAATAATTGATAATCAGTTGATAATTAGTTGATAATCAAGTGTGCTTTGAACTAAAAAATTCAAATTATTATTGTCAGCATTTAATTCTCCAGTAGGATATGACTCGGCCTTCAATGTCTAACACTTCATGTAACTATATTTGATTTGATGTTTTAATATAATTGTCATTTTGATTTTTCTCGACAAAATTATTAAAAGAGCCCTTTAGCAGACATAGTTTGGTCGAACAGTAAAAATGTAAATTACTTCAGCATCAAACTTTAGAAACTAAAAAAGTATTACCATTACAGTTTGAACATAAAGGCACGTTTGAACACAGTATTAGAAATCCTAGCTGACTTTGCCTATTTCCATGCTAAGCATGGTGTATATGCCATTCTAGGAATGATATACATTCTAGGAGCTGGAAATGTAAGATGTGTTGTTTTGCTTTTTAATCATTTTTTTCCACTATTCCTTCTTCATTTAAATTTCCTCACTACGCTTTTAAGTATATACCAAAATGCAGAATCTATACTTAAAATTACGAACTTTCAAACTTCTTTTGCAAACTAGACACTGATATTGTGACAGTTTCTCAAGCACTTTTTAGCCAGACTGCTCTATCATTCAGTTAGGATGTCTTTATATATAGCTGGCAGGGTAGGAAAGCAGGAGTATTTCGAGTGATGCTACAGTATAGCTGCCAACATAGCCTTTCACTCTACATCTATGAAATTCACTACATTTCATTAAAAAATGGTTCCTGTAATTCTGTGCTGCAAAAAGAATGAACACATGGTACTATTAAATAAGTTATAAAAATAAGTTATAAAAAAAGACACACAGAAAAAAGTACATTTATTTATTTTTCAATACCATGATTTGTAGGCTGACCTCAAGGTTTGATTCAGATTTTGCAAAATGTTGGGATTGGAAAGTCTATACGAAGAAATACAGTACCAACTTATGCTCAAACACCATTTAGCATAAAAGCTTCGTAGCAGCTATTGCTAATATGTGTTTGTGCAAACAGACACCATGGTAATGAGAACACTCGAGCTGATTAACTGAATGCACATATGGAATGATTCTTACTTACAACTATTTTTGATTTGAGTAAAACTGCACAGGAACTGATGATACGTCAGAGAGACCTGCTGAATGTCCAGGGACATAGTGGACTTTTAATAAGAATGAAATACAATATCATGTGCTGTTTTTAGAGCAAGGTATGACACAGACTAGGTAGAAGGTCACATAGAGTGTATCTGACATCAAGGAATAAAAACAGCCTCAACATTTCTATTACTTAGATTCTTATGATTTGGGGAGAAACTATCTTATTATTTTGGATGCCTGAGTTCTACAATTACATGAAATAAATTGCACAGTAAACCAGCTCCTGGTAAAGTTTTAATTGGCATGATCTGTTTTTCTGACTGCTTTTACTGATCTCAATGTAGCTTAGTCAGGAAGGGAGGTGGTGCGTTATAAAAGCAGTTATTATTTTAAATAAAACATTTTAGTCAAACAAACTGACTAAATTCGTTAGGATGTATGAACTTGGCAAAAGATGATTCCACTTCTTTAATGTTTATCTTTGCTCCTCTATGATAGTGTCTGTGGAAAAGAATGGGTAGGGAGCCCCTTTTTGACGGAAAATTCAGAATGAAAGAGTTAATGGTGCAAAACCATGTGATGAGCATAAATACAACCATGATTAAAAGGTAAATATATGTATTTACCTTGCTCACATAAATGGAAATGATACCAAGAGCCTTATCTATGTACAAATCTATCCCACACATGCATAAGCAAAGGACATTGCACAATGCAAAATGCAGAGGGTTTTTTGCTTTTGTTTTCCAGCTCTAGCTCGCCAAGCACCAGACGAGCACATCCTCAGCCATGAGAAAGCCATGGGGCAGCATGTGCATTTTGCATAGAAGGCTGCATTCCATTCATGCACTGAAATTAAAGCTAAATAGAAACCGGAGTTCCTCCAGGCAAGAACCATAACTTCTAATTACCAAAGGCAAAAGATAAACTGAAAAAAACAAACATTCTTTCAGATACTGCTAAAATTATGATGTGAGTCTTAGAAATATTTATCTTTCTATCCATGAGTGAACATTCTTCTGGTAACTTGGAGTTTTTCTTGGATTCTTGCTGCTGTTTCACAATCATCTAAGGTTTTATTTGTAGTCTTAGTGGTGCTTATATAATTACATAAATCTAAAAAAAAAAAATAGAATGGCTGATTTTTCTAAATTCCAGTTAAACTGTGTCAATTGAAAAAGGAACTATACCTCAGTGTTTCAGCTACACTTCAGAGGGTCATATATTCATGTGCTCAGCAGGCCACAGAATGAATGATCTTGTCACAGGAGATTATCGGGGGTCCTTTGAGATCTCAAATATAATTAAATGTCTAATGTGGGTTCACAATCGGCCACAGAAGGCAGCAGTGTCCAAATCTCTGGTAGTCCTGAGAAAACCTTGGAGTTGAGTCAAGTGAGAAACAAGACTATCTCCAGTGAGAGCTTTGAGAAAGCACTCAAGAAAGCCAAGTCTAATTAACTAGAAGGACAGTATTAAAGTTGTTTAAATGTGCAGCTGGGGATAGGACCAGGTGAATTCTGCCACAGATGTTTTATCTCCATGTGGCACCACCATACATGTCTCTGGGGTTTCCTAGACCTACTGCCTCCCCACGAAGCCCAGTAATTAAAGCTAATTCTTCCTGTAAGTGTCAAACTGATTGCAGAAGTCCAAGGTGGCTGTATAATGTATGTGGGGTATATCCCATGCTCGCCAAACTACCAGACATTGTGTAAGTGAGGTACAGACCCATACTGTGTGCCCACACATGGTACAGAAGTCTTTGACTCCTGTACACAAGCCAGGTCCAAAACTGTCAGCTCACATGTCAGGACGTATGCATAACACCATCCAACCTTTCACCACAAATCTCTCTCTAGGAAGGCTGAAAATCCCAGACAAATATAGAAAGTGATAAAAATTTGCCCAGGCAAGATTTCCAGACGGAAAGAAAGAGGGCACATGCTGGGAAACAGAAAGCAAACAACAAAAAAGGGAATGTGCTAGGAATGGCAGTTTTGCTGTATCATTCGCAACTGTTAATGCATGCTATTGCTGTTGGAAATTACTTTAACAAAATTTTCAAAAGTCCTCCTGCAGAAGCATGTTCTCCTACTGGCTATGTGTCACAAATGAGTGTTTTAAAGGTCGCATAAGGAATCATGATAACAAATCATGTAATCAAAAGTCTGTATTGTATATTAATGGATAGAGTTGGACTCAGTTCAGATTCATTGCATATTTTTACATGATTACAGCCACCTTCTTCTGTTGATCAGGTCAGAAAGGTCTTAAAGGCGCTAAACCATATTCAAGCCATACAACTGTAGTTTCTCTTATTTGGGATTTAGGGAAACCTTAGGAGGAACAGCACAAAACATGCAGAGACATTCTCTCAGTAGTTGTTCATAATGAAAATCAAACTCTTACAAGATATGTGATTAAAAGTACAAATCATAGTAAAAATGCATGGTGTTTAAAAGTAGTCATAATTGTCAATCTTTTTGGAGAAGTGATGGTACCAGTGGGGTAAACTGAATTTTGTAGGCAGAATCCTTTACAGAGCCCAGCAGATCTGACTCCACTTTTTCAGATGACAAACTGAGTAACAATAGCTCACATCTTTTGCACATGCTTTCTGCTGTGCTCCACAACAAACTCTTGTAGGTGAGAAGTCCCCGAGCTTTTGGCTGGTTTCCAGTCCCGGTATGTTCACTTTCCCTTTCAGTGTAGGCTAGAGGCAAATATGGCCAAAAAAAAAAAATGTGTAGGAAAACATCCAAGGCATCTCTTGGTATTGGGTCCCGCTCACTAGTGCGTTATTGTGTTTGGACTGCTAAAAAAAGAAACCAAGGCACAAAGTTAAAGCAGAGCAGAAATCACTTTATTTTCATACTGTAATATGCACTACATGCTACCATGAGTAGTTTAGCCACCATGCCCTTCTCCTTTGGAGAAAACATTCTCCCTCTAGTAAGAATTTGCTGATTGTGGAATGCCTCCCTACCAATTTTGAATATCTGGGGCAAGAAATATGCACCTGTGGATCCCAATATGCAGCTGGAGCAACATTCCAGCAGGCTCCTGCAATGACTCATCAGCTCTGATCCTGTTCACCTCTCCAATTAATGAAAAAAATAATAGCTTCAAAGTCCGATTTATACCTTTTATCCAAAACCGCCTTGCTAAAAAAATTGATTACTTTCTCTGATATACATGGAGATCCAGCATGTTTTACAGAGAACACTTTAAAAGTGTATTGATCTTCACTTAAAAGTTGATCTTCAAGTCAGTGTCTTAGCTGAGTCTGTTACATTGAGGACTTGCTTTTAAAGTACAATGTTATCTACTTCATGCAGACTCTTTTATTTCCTTTTTTATTCATTAGTCTGTGCAATGATCCAAATATAAAGTAGACGAATATGAGGAAGAAAATATGTGTGTATATATATATATATATATAAGAAAACAGGAAATAAGTGATCGCCATCAGTCTGAGATTTTTGGTCTGCACCTTCTTCTTCAAACTAAACTGATGTAGGACAGACATGAACACTGTTATTTATAAATATCTACAATCTAGATATTATCACTGATGTTTTTACATTTCAGCTCCCCTGATGCCTGTGGAGTTTCCTTCTAATTTGCACTATGCTTAATGAAAGCAGCATCAGCCCTTTAAAAGATCATAATTATATCAGAATTTGGCCTGTCCCCATACTCCTTTTCTCCTTAACCTAATAGTAACAAAGAGGAGCTCTGGGCAGAGGCCTAAAGCGTGACATTTTTAATTTGAAGAATGGTGAAATGGTAAATTATCTCAGCCTCCCCCTTCCATTAATTAAGCAATACAAAATGCTGCATTATTTGATTATGCCATTTTCTTTATGAGACCTGTGTTATGGAAATGAATACTAATCGTCACATTTGGTTGCTGACAAAAAGCATACTAGCAAATCAGACAGTTACTGTTGGAGTCTTGTCCCAGGAAATCACAGGAAATTCTCTTTTCACTCTTTGACACTGGGAAAAACAAACAATGAAAACATAACACATAGATTACCTGAGAGGAAGAACAAACACACCTGATAAAAGTTACACAATTACTGTGTAACTGCAGAGACCTTTAAGAGAAAACACATAAATCTCTGCAGTCAGCCACAGATTTAATCCAGTCCCTGCCTCCCCTCCGAGGTGCCCACAGCAGAGCCCTAGTGGTGGCTGATGGCAAACTTCCCCCCCACCTCTGCAGCAGACCCTTCGTTTCACTCCTGGCAGACCCTTACCACGTGGCCAGAGGGATGCCAGCATGTGAGGAGGACTCCTGTTCTGCTCCAAACACCCTAGGGCTGCACACCATCAGTGCAAGGAGCCCTTGTGCAGCAATGAGTCAATGCCCCATTCCTACCCACCCACCGTCCCCAGTCTGCCCCTAATTACAGGCACCAACTGTAGGGAGAGAGGAAGGCTGGTACTAGAGGGTCACTTCTGCTGGAAGGTCAAGAAGTACCATAAGGATGCTGAAAAGAGCTTAGATGTGAGGTGCAGACAAGGGCGAGGTCTGGCTCATGTTTTGAACCTACAGAGGGGTGACTCTCACTGTCAAACCAAACAGTCATCGCAGAACCAGCCTGAGGCCTGTCTGAACTGGTGGATCCAGAAGCACTTCCGATCCCCTGGGCCAGGGCAGCCCCGTCACTTCCCAGCTGAGTATGGGAGATAAACTCAAGACACATGCTGTTGGTTTCTTCCTGCCCTGGCTTCTGCAGGAAGCAACAAGGAAACTGAGCAGAGAGCTGCCATTTGCTCAGGGCAAGATGACAGCACCGTGAGGAGACCAGGATCCTCACTGGATACCAAAGCAGGCATCTGCCCTCAGCCTGGACACAGCCGAGATGTGTCAGATCCATTTACCATGGATACTTGTGTTCCACAGAGAATGAGAAAGATCCTTGAAAAACAATGGAATGAGGTTGGTTTGTAGCAGCTTAGAGCCCAGGGTGACCTAATGGTGCTGCAATTTCACATACTCACATTCCTCAATTCAAGCACACCATGACCTAATCGATGATCTATTTGTCTCCCCATTGGATAGCAAATAATAGGGGTTTAGATGCCAAATAGGAATGCAGCACAACAGGGGAAGTTTAAAGCTTCTATTTATTTGGGACTTCCCATATTGATATCAGCAGTGATAGGAGGGCCAACTGAGCAGGAAGGATATTATGGGCTGTTGCCCGATTTTTGCAACCAATTCCTTTCAAATCCGTGCAGGATGTAGCCTTGTCATCCTGTTTGAAAACATTCTTCGCACGTTGGAGTTTTCAATGCTAAGAGAAAAGGTGGCCAAAGGGTTTCTTATGGCCACAGGGATCAAGAGACACATATATTTGTGAGGATGAGCGTCACAGAATAACTCTTTATGTCATCCTGCTGGCTCACTGCACCTGTGCAGGCATTGTGTTTTTTAGGAAGTGTTTCAGTTTACAACATCCTGTACTGTGCTGCTGAAGCCACAGCTATTTACAGCACATGGAAATACTACAACATGAGAAGTACTGGAATGTAGAAGTTCAGTGTTTCTTGATCCTTCTCCAATGTTGATTGCCATGTCTGCACCCACAGAAATTATTCTTTAGCTGCAAGATGGTTCAGTTTGGATCAGTATTTATCTCTGTGGTCAATAATTTCCTTACAGGTAATTCCTGCTGAGGAGAGTAAAACACCTTGCAGAAAAGGAATTCCCACAACAGCAAGGCATACATAATAACGTCATTGGCACTATGTTTCAGTAAGACAATTTGATGCCCCAGTAGGACTTTCTGTTTAGGGTCCATTTTGCCAAATCTCAGCAGCGAAGTACCAGCACATTATATGGGAGCTCATAATGTACTGTAAAGCCACCTGCTTGCATGCTGCATCATTTTAGCAGCTTGGTTTTTATGGCATTTTCCTTTCTACATTTTTATTTCTAGTTCACTTTGAAGAGACAGCATATTTCAAAACTGATTTCCCTAACTGTTAATACTGTTAATTTGTCAATATCACAGAGGTTTATTTATTGTAAATAATAGTGTAATTTAAAATTAGTTATAAATAGCTTGCTAGTCAATGTGCTCCAAACTTGTAAATCTTATTAGATCTATTGCCAGGCAGAGGGCTACCTGAAATAATCTATTTTCCTTTGAACTCAAGAGTGATATTAGATTACCTCTTCCAGGCAAAATCCCGGGGACTGTTCCACAGAAGGGAGTGCTAGACGTGGAGACTGACTTTACAGACAAAAACTTTAATTTCGAAGTTTGCATTTTAAATATCCAACAGTTTTTCAGATAACTGTAAATATGACCCCTTATTTCTTGCTGGTCAGTGTGTGTGGAGGGATGGGCTCTGTGAGGCCTGTGAGCACCCCCAAACACTCTGGAAGCCTTGTAGGGGATTAGATCCATACTCTGATAGGCTGCACATCACAAAACAGGTCTTTGGCAGGACTACGTTAGAAGGATTTCTCAGTGCTTGTCCTGTTTCACAGCTCGGAAGCGCAGTTCCATGCAGAGAGGGCATTATTAATCAGCGTGCAATTTCTGCAGGATGTCATGAATCACAGGTTGCGGGACATCCTCCTGAAAGGCTCTGTAAATTCTGACTCATTTTTAAAATAAACACAAGACAATAGCAAGCAAGACCAGACAAAGGTAAATATGAAAACACTGAGATGCAGAAATAAGATCCCACCCTCTGTCTCCTCCCAGCTGATACCTTCCTCCCTTCTCCCAGCCACTGGAAGTGCTGAGAGCACCGCACCCCTTTAGGAAGGATGGTCTCTGCATTCTCCATGCGCACATCCAACCAAATCAGAGCGTGAGTAAATCTTTGTTCAGGACTTCAGGGACTGGTTGGCTGTGAGTAAATGCCGAGTAAGACTACTTCCTTTCTTGATGGAATTCACTAAGGAATTTATTGTAATCTGCTCTGGCATTTTTCTTCAGTGATGCATTTTTTAAGTTGGACATGTCATGAGAGACTCATCACATGACATTTTTCCATGGTGCCAAGGTCTTGTTTTTCAAAAGCTGTGCCTGTACTGCATAAAATATACAACTGAGATTTGCACATCAGTTAAGAGTCCAGTTAAAAATGGAATAGACCGAGTAGAAAAGTCATCTCTTCAAGGACAGAAATAGAAGATAGCTACACATGGCTTGAAATCCAAAGCTGAGCACTAATACCCTAGCTTTAAGTTGATGTGGCTCAACCGTTAAACTGAGGATTAATGAATCTACCTCAAATATTTGTAAGGAACTCAAAGCTAATGGGAAATAAAGATACTCCCACTTCTTTAAAATCAGATCAAACTGGAGGAAAATTAAGATACTGAAAGCAATTTCATTTTTTTCTTATTTATAGCCTTGAAGAGACAGACAGACAGAAGTCAAATATAATGATTCATGCAACGGATTTTATAAGTATTCAGACAGACTGAATAAACAAATGGCTGCAGAGCAGTGTGGTTTTCTGTTCTCCATGCAGTGCTAGCTCAGATCTGGGAAGGTTCATTACATTCCATGTTGGTTGCATTTACAGAAGGGCTTGTAACAAACTTCTGCACTTTTTAAAAATTCATCAGATGGTACCAATTCAAACCTATAATCTGGTTTGGGTTAACACATACCTCTGTGTAGCAATCTGAAAATTTAGACCAAACAGAAGGAGCTGTTTTTGGAGGTTTCAGAGCACTGGCCACTGCAAGTAATGAAAATCTTGTAACAGAAACACTCTGTGTGTTTTTAGCAAACTGGTAGATGTTACTAACTGACTCCATTTGTTCCACTCCAGAAGTTTTGATAGACATAAGTGTAAGTTTAATACAACTATAGTTAATGAAATATTAAAAAAAACCCCCAAAAAAACAACGGGGTCATTTAACATACCAGATCCCAAATGAAAACCTCTAAGTGTTGTGGTCACATAAGAAAAACAAACTATGTCATTCAACAGAAAGACTTTTGAGTAAGATTTGGTACACATCTTCTTCACTAAAATATGTATTCCGGTCATGTCAGTTTTCTTCAGAGGTTACCCAAACCCAATAATTCAGCTAAAACCGAATGGGATTTAAAATATTCATAAAGTGACAAAATTCCATCGAAACATAAGTACCTGATTCTGGACTAAGCTAGTACAGACAAAATTCCTACTGAACTAAGTGGGTGTTTTCTTATTACACTAACACTGCACCATTTGCATTAACTAATGGCCAGTTTGCAGGCTGTTTACACATTTAGAAAGATTAGTCCGTTTGCTTCCCAAATGATTTTCCAGGGTGACAACATATTTATGTATGTGTGGGATGGCAAGGAAAGGAGAGAAGGAGTTAATGATGGTTCTGTTCTTCAGATTAAAGTATTTTTGTCTGCGGATCAAAGCCCACCACTATTTATCACTAGAAAACAAATTTTTCCAGCTCTGTCATATTATTATCTGATTCAATTTGATCAGTGTTTTAATCACATACGGTATGTTGTTTGTTTAGCAAGACGTTGGGTCATCTAGTTATATAACAGAAGCATTGTTAAAAACATTACAATAATTGATGTGAAGAGTACGAAAATTAAAACATACATACCAGTTATATGTACTAGGTTTCTCATGAAATGGAGGTATCTTTAAAAAATGTTTCAGATTTTGCCATCCTAACCGTTTGAGAGCTTTTTTTGTATTTTGCTTCTACTAATACTTTCCAGTCTAAAATAAATACTAAATCTTCATCATGTGTAAGAAAAGTTGTATCCCAGATTAGCTACTTCTATCTTTCTCAAATTGCAGACTCCTAAAAATTTTGCTGTGCAGATCCATACCTACTGACAATAAGGACTCTTTTCTTAATTACCATTCATAAGACCCTCAGAATTTGGCACCAGGTGTCCACAGATAGCAGGTTCAAAATAAGTGCTTCAAAAGTAAGCAACTCACTTCTCTTAACCACTCTGGGGACACTGAGGACCAGAAAAGATCTTTACAAGCTTGGGCGTCTTGATGGTTTCAAGTTTGGTTTGTGACTTGTGTAAGTTGTGAATTAGAGAACATTTGTTGGACTGTGGAATAGGTAATTTTATTTTGTATTTTGAATGCAGATTTTGATATAGCTAATCCCATTTGTGAGAAGAAATAAGTAGAGGGAGACTTGGTTCCAATCTACAAGGCAGAGGACAGGAGCTGCACACCTACGGTAACATCAGGAGATGCAGAAGTGCACACTCTAGTAAATACACAGTAAAGGCAATCTTATGAAGTGTATTTCTTTAAGTGACACATGCATAGAATTTCACACCAGCATCATGTTATTGATATTAATAGCTATTCTCAATTTACAGTAGAATCAACGGAGAATCTATGTCATAGTCCTTAAACAATGTGCAAAAGCCAGTACAAGAAAACATGAATCATTTGTTTCTGGTAGGAACAGGAGCTCAAAAATTTATTCATGGCAAAGAAAATGGGTAACTGTTGATTTTTAGTCAGTTCTAAGCACATGAACAGCAGAGCTCTGCTCAAGTGTATCTACTCTGGTACTGTATTCAGTTATGGGCAGACCGTGATGTCTGAGGTTATATTTACTGGGTTAACTGCGTGCTCAATTGCACCATTCTGTGGTGTGCTGTGGGAAAACTGGTCTGGCCTTTGTGAGTACCTGTACAGATGAGACTTTGTCCCATAAACACAGTAAACTACTTTCAGCTTGGCATGCTGCACTTTTCTCTCTGCAACCGCTGTCCTAATCAGTGGTAAGGCAGGAATCCAACTTTGAGCACTGATCTCTTCCAGCTGTTGGCATTAATGCAACCTTCATTTTGGAACCAAGAGGTAAATGCAAGACATGAGACATGTTTGAAGGCATTTTCTCAGTGACTTGTTAGCCAGCAGCATGCCTGGCTAACAACATGCAGACACAGGGGCAGCTGATACGGATTTTCATAGCTGTGAAATCCCATGCTGCTGATCAGTGATGCTGTGGTAAGGCAGCAAGCAGAAAGCAATGAAACAACCCTGTGCTGCAGATTAGAAAGGGTGTCACAAGAGTCAGATTTACAAGAAGAGGAAGGTCCCATGAAACTGTTGGAAGAACTTGCCTCTTTTCTTATCCAGTTAAGATGAAACTCCCTGCCTCTCTCTGCAACATCTTCTGTCCAGCACTATAAGCCAGAGTAGAGCCCCAATTCTAATCTGCATGAAAACTAAGAATATGACCCAATTTGGGTTATCCTGCTGGATTTGCAAAGTGTTTACAGAAGAGTTTCATGGAAGTGAAACTTGGGGAGCAATTGTTTAGCTTAGTGGGAAGGGAATGAGGAATATGGGATGTGCGTATGATATCTGGATTTGAGACTGAAATCTACACTGTTACCTTTGCTTTATCCTCTGTGAACTCTCATTCTCAGTAAGTGAAGGCCATGTAAAACGACTCTTTCCCAGCCCACATCCACACCCAGCCGACTTCAGCATTTCCTAATTAGGTTATATTCAATCTTTATAATGTGCTTGTAATAGATGTGGTACTGTAGCGTAATCTCAACTGATATTATTCACTTCCCAGGAATGTACAGCTGAAGCTGCTCTGCAGGCTCTGACTGAAAACAATGGGTGTGCAGCTGACAAATAGAAGTAGCTATTTTACATGCGCTGGTCTATTTGGATGCCATTGTTTAAGTGATGTCTGCTGAACAGGTATTCACATCAGAAAAACAAGCACCATTACAATTTTCTGATGTGGCAGCTATTTTTGAAACTCATTAAAGCTTGCTAGTGCTTTTCCCATGCAATGAGAAACTGGAATTGCCTGTTGTAATATTGGCTGGCAGTTATGAATGGTTTCAGCTCACATTTTATAATGAAGAAGTGAGCTCATGCTATATAATTGTGGGCTATCCCCAGGAATATTTTTATTCAGCATTATTGTCAGACTAAATTAAAACCGCCGAAGAGCCCAATTTCTCAAGATGCCAGGTGCTCTCAACTCCCACAGTAGTTAATGGAAGAGTACTCAGCAGTTTCAGAATTAGTCCCTAAATGCTGATAGTGATGGTCAAATTTTCATATTAAGCAAGATAATTTGCAGAGCTGTTGTTCTTTTACTCTTCTTTTTCTTTGTGAGTATCTATTGCTTAAAGTAATATTTATTTTATGTCATATCCATTTATTATATTTATGTGAGCTACTGCCATATCCTTTCAAATGACTTGTGGTTTACTTTTCCCCTTCTAAGCTTGAAAAAAGCAGTAATGTCCTTTTATTGGAAATTAATTAGTGATGTATTTGAAGCCGCTGTTGATCACAGACAGTGGCACACCTCTGGCACTAGATACCTGTTTGCATACCCTCCTGCCAAACATAGTGTCCTCATCTCCCTGGGGTGTTCTGCAAGGAAAAGTGCTCTGAGCTTAGAGGACCAAAACAAAGCAGACGAAAAAAGAAAGAAAAAGCCCTTTGAGGCAATATGTGAACTACCACCTTCTCTCACTGGCTGAATCACTACTTCACCCCATGCACTCCTCCAGGCATTGCTGGGCGCCTGGGGGTTGGGGAGCAAAAGACTGGTACCTGCACACACCCGTGCTTCCATTTGGCATTTCACAATGCACTAGGAAAATGCAGACTGGGAAAGCCAACTCTTGTGCAGTGTTGGAGTATCAAAAAGAGTTGAAAGTCAAACATCCATCACTAATGCGTACAAGGTCAGGCGAAACCTTTGCTCAAACTGTGGGCCAATTAGTCCTTCTTTTGTCCCCTGGGTCCACAGTGTTACCACCACAGAGAATAATGAGTTAAAGCCAAGTAAGGTCCTCTGGAAATCAGAGGTCATGGAACAAGAGTTGAAAAAATGGGTTCCAAATATTATAAGTCTTTCAACACTGTTTTCTAGGTATTCTGTTAAATATCCCGCTGGGAGGCTTCTTTTCATCAAACCAAACCACATTTCTTTGGACTCTATTCTCTGAGTGATTTCAAATATATAAAGAATTTAGATGAAAAACAGATCTGTATTTTTTCATTGTTTAAAACATGGTAGTAAATGCTCACTTCTCAGAAGAGTGATAGTGATTTTATTTATAGAAATTCCCAAAGTGACAGTTACAGAAATAATCTGTGGCAAACAAGTTGCAGAAGACTTTTTCCCTCAGTCAGAGCATATCCTTGCTTTCCAATGCTGTGTAATAATCTCCATGAAAGGAAGCTTTATTATGTAGCCCTGATCATTGCTTTCACTTGGTAAGAGCAAATAGTGAGCATAAACTATAAAGTTGGGGAAAATAACAGCGTCCTGATAGGATTATTATAAAGAAGATGGTCTCACTGTTCTCTGGGGTCATCGAGAGAAGAAATTAGACTAATCTGCAGCCAAGAAAGATGTAAGTTGTGTATCTGTTGGGAAAACAGAAAAAATACAGATAATGAAAAAATTAGACTATGGGTCTACTTCAGGAGGTTGTAGATTTTCCACCAGTGGATGATTTCAGGAACAGAGGTTAAATGAAGATGTGTAGGAACATCCTGGGTATGTGGTTGACCAATTTGCCCACAGTGCCATGGGGATCTGGGAGAGACTCTGAAAGGAGACATTTGTATACACTATGTAGCAGCCCATTTTAGGGAACTCTAAAGGGGCTGCATCTCCCCTGGAAAAGAGCATGGCAATAAGTGCTTGATCCTCCATCAGGGCACAATGTGGAGTAGATGACACCAAAATCCTTTCAGTTCTGACCCTAGAGTTCTATAGTAATCTGTAGTATAGTCACTCTTTGAAGTAACTTAGCAGAAATTTAGTATGTTTGGATATGTGTGCATTGTTAATCCGCACGAGTTACTAAAACAGACCCAAATATTTAGGCGATTTCTAGATAGTCTTGCTAAATGCTATTTAGCAATAATGTTTCAGAATGCAATCCTCAGGAACACTGGAAGATGGAGTTTTTGTAAAAGGTTTTAGTCACATTTTCTTGTTTGTGGTGGCAGTATGAATTTTTTACATTAAATAATTTAACTTACTAGCTTCCAGAGGTTATGTTAATCATGTGTGCTTTAGGGATCATAAAGCCCTTTAAACAGATGATTTCAAAGCATCACAGACTGCTTAACAATCCTCACTAAACTCATGGTCTAGACCTAGCCGAAAGAAGAGCAAAAGCACCACACACTTGAGTTGGCAGATATAAATAAACCCAATATTATGATGAATAGAAGTTTTCCTGATTCAGCAAAGCACTTAAACAGATACTTACATTCTCTAGATATCACAGGAACATGAAATATTCAAGTATGCTTGCCATTTAGGAATCTTAAGACCATGCTTTAAGCTCCATGCTTTTAATTCCTAATGACAGAGGTTCGAAATGAAAAAGAGAGAGGGCATAAATCTGTGGTCAAAAGAGACTTAGCAACAGAGGATCCCATCATTGTTTCTGGGTGATCAACTCAAAATCTGCATGTTTTTAATAATGCTGATACTTCAGCTGTCAAGAAGTTGAAGAAATTGAGAACTGAAGTTCTCCTAGGAACCTTGGTTCTGCCTCTGGCCCCTATATGTCTGTGCTTCAGGGTTTCCCATAACATGCTTAGCTGGGGAAGGGATTGGCATTTTTTCTGCAGAGAAACTGAAACTTCGCTCTGAACTGTTACTGCCTCAAAACACAAATAGTATTGATGTGTACACATATCACTTTCCTATTAATATGTCCTTTGCTCCTGCCTAAGAGAACAAGCCAGTACCATTATGGCCTATGATGGCGCTCTTGGGCGCGGTGCAGAGTAAAGGACATGTTCCTTGTGCTGGGGGCTGGAGCCTGCCTTTGATGGCCTTGGGATGGCTAACTTGGAACTGGAAAAGGTAAGAGCAATGATACAAGACATCAGAAATGGCACGGCTGTGTCTTCAGGCCAAATTGGCTTTTAGGGCTGGAGTAAAACAGTGAAAACATGCATGAATCTCAGATGGGATGAAGTCAAGGGAGAAAGAAGGAAGGAAGAATGAAGAGGAAAAGCTGGAACAGGTGCCACAGATCAGAGGTGCAAGAGGTCACAACATGAAAGGGCACAAGAGAGAAACTTGAATAAAACCAACTGTGGCACAGCATAGTAGCCCACAGGTTTGAAAACCAGCTCTGAAGAGAAGAACCAAGAAATATTCAGAAGAGGCAGGGGTATGTAACATGACTGGAACAAGCTTTTGAGTGAGCTACTGTCAAGTGTTGCCAGCCTGTTATTATAGCAAATGAATCCATGTGTCTGTTTCTTTTGTCCTCAGAAACAGTTGTGTGGATTTTCTTCAACTTCAGCACCACACACATGCATGCCCACACACATGTCCTTTCTGAACTAAAAGGAAGTATGAGCAATGTCATCCCTTCAGTGTCCCTTTTAAAAAGTTTCAAACCACTTAAATTAGGTTCCTAAATGAAAAAGTAGTCTCACGAGTAGAGTTGGTAGATTAAAGGTAGCATGGAGTACACTCACACAGGATAAATAATTGAATAATTGCAAAGTTGGAAATGTATCCAAAGAAGCCAGGAATTATTATAGAATTCTTTTTTCTTTTGCTTACACAAACTTTATAATAGCTATTTTCTCTGACTGTCCTTTTGTATAAACTGGGAGCAGCCTCTGGGCTGCTCTCAAATTTACTTTGGCTTCTGCAATAGCACTTAAGAATTACTGGAACTGTGCAGTCTCTGGCCATGCCTCCAGTACTGTCGGAGGCCGAGGCACCAAGCCATCCCAGTTCCCTGGGCAGCAGTGGGGCTGCTGTCTCCAACCACCTGCTCTGTCACTGCCTGCTCCCACCTGGGAGGCCACACACCAGGAGGGACTGTTTGCACGAAGCCCTTGCTCCTATGGAGAAAGCAACTTCATCCTCGGCTATTGAATGACATATGGAGGACTTGTGGGGTTTTTTTAATCCTTGTGATATGTAAATCAAATGGTTAAAAAGATTTCCATGGAATAGAAAAGAGTTCAGCAATGAGAAACTGTGAAAAATGTGAAAGGGCACTACTTTCTCTGGAAGTTTTATTTCAGATACCAGGATCGGGCTATGCATGGCATGATGCTTCCTGCCCAGAGACATCACCCTGTATGTGTAAGGGCACAGCGGTCTGCGGGCATGCTGAATATTACAGGCTCAACACCTTGAAATGAACGTGTTCTCTGAATTGGGGTATTGTATTTACAAAAAAAAGAAAATACAATTACCCCGAGGTAAAGTGCTTTAGTGTCAGTGCTCCAATGCAAAGAGAGCAAAGAGGAAAATTCTCTCACCCAGATGTGGGTATGTAAACATATTTTAAACTAAGTATACACATTTACATACAATGCATCCACTGTTTACACTGATTTTAAAATGCCGTATGTACTAAAAATTATGCAAAAATTTAGAAAAATACCTTAGCCTGGGTAAGGCATATACCACACTTAATATTTCAATAAGGGCACATGCAGAGCTTGCATGGCAGTGCCAAAAGTAACATTTTGAAAAATGACCCTTCGGTAAAACTGTCAGGCACGGAGTGTTGAGTGCAGGTACCTGCCAACAGAAACCTTTGGGAGGATGTCACTGCGAGAGCTGGAACAATACCGGGGTCTCCATCTGGATTAACCAGGGAACTTGCTAAAAATTTAACATCAGCGCAGTATTTATGGGCTTCCTAGTCAGTAATCTGCCGGACTGCCAACAGCTATTTTGAGCCTTTTCCCCTTCTGGGCAAGGCAGTTTCACTTGTATAAAACAGACGGGCAGGTGCCCTTAAATCTGTCATTAAAGGGTTCTTGGCCGACACCGGATGGTCCGCGCCCCGCGCAGCACCTCCGCGCCGCTGCCCCGCTCCGGCCCCGCCGCTGGGCGGGGGAGACGCCCCTGCGCCCCGCCGGCTCTCGCAGCATTTGCCGATTACCTGCAAATCGCAGACCGCCGAGTCGTGAAAGCCCGAGCGCTCCTAACAACGCGTAAATAATGGAGGACCGGCAGGATGAATGAGTGCGGCGGGCGGAGAGCGGGCTGAGCCTCACCCCTGACGGATCGGGGCGCCGCGAAGGTGAGAGAGTTTGGGTGAAAAATCATTGGCTTTAAAGCACACCTCGGAGCTGACCGTGCGCGGGGGACGGGGGCAAGGGGGTTGCCCACCCGAGGGCTTCACCGGGACACGGTCAGGGTGTGGGGAGGGCCTCCCGGTGCTGCCCGCAACGTCCCCACCCCCGCAGTGAGCGAAAAAAAAAAAGGGGGGGGGGACCTTTTATTGTCATTGTGGTTGTTCCCGGCCTCCCTGCCTGCCTCCCCGGCGGCACTCCGCGGTGCCAGGATTTCCCTGCAGCCCGTCCTCCCCNGCGCCGTAAGTAGGGGAGCGGGGCGCGGAGCGGGAGGGCCGCCACCGCCGGGCTGCGCGTCCGGGTCGCGGTACTGCCTCTCCTGACCTGCGGGGCGGCAGCGGGGCCACAGCGCGCCTACTTGAGGAGCTGGGAGGGAGGGGACGCATTTCGAGGTAGCCAGAGAGAGTACCCATTAAATGATCGTGTTTGGCTGCTCGGGAGGTTCATGCCCGAGCTATCGCTTAGAACGACTCCGGGTATTTCTACATCACTGAAATTCCGAGCTGAATTGGCCCCTGTATCGGTTTAAATTTCCATTTCAGTGTATGTTGGCATACCTGATTTTATGCCCTTGCCTTGGAGACAGAAGGCATGCCAACATACACCCCTCCGAAACAGGCTGCCCTTCTTTTTGTGCGGTGTGTCCCCTTTCGCCGCGCCTTCCTGCGTGGGGCTGCGAAGACCCGTGCGCTTGAGTGCGCTGCTCCCTGCCCGGCTGGGGCTGGGGCTGGGGCCGGGGCTGGACCGAGGGCAGGCTCGGCTTTGGGGGCCAGTCAGTGCCCGGTGTGATGCTGGTTGTCGCGCTAAGAGTTCAAGTCGAGAAGTCAAATTTGAGAGTTTGGGTTGGGTTGCTGATGAAGAAATGCGGGCTGTAGATTAATAAAAAGGACTTGATTTATTTTCTGTTGGAATTTGAAAGAGACCAAGATAGAGGAAGTAATTAATTTAAGACTTGCGTCACTGTAGATTGTTGCTATGTTTTAAAAATAGGAAGAAGGCTTATTATGAAATGTTTAATGTGACAAATATGATCGTGATTTCTTACTTTCCTTTAAAAAGTATCTGGGGGAGGGAGGCAAGGATTCGTGCATAGACCACTATTTTCAGTTATATATCGGTTGTAAGGATGTAACATTGTTCAAGAAAATGTAGATGAAAAAACCAGAAGGTTTAAGATATGAAAATCTAAAGCTGAACAATTCTTTAGATGCACACTACCATGAATCTTATAATCCATGTGCCGTGGCTCAGATGTTTAGAGGAATGACAGAGATACCAAAAAAGGCATCATGATACTCAGCGCAATTCTAGAAGCAGAATTTTCTCCTTCCCTACAGAAAAGGAAAGCACATTTCTGGAAGCAAGAAGTGACAGATGTGGCATCTCAGCAGCTGGCTAAACATAAAAGCATATATCAGCAGGTGATTACTGTTGCGAGGATTTATTTTTAAAGTGTCTTGTACTGAAAGTCTTCAGCCTTTTTTAGCATTAAGATTTAGTTGTGCTCTTATAGCATGTTAAAAATAGTCTTTCAGCAGAAACATTCAGAAAAGCAAGATAAAACTCCTGTGTTCAAGGCACTCCTTGTTTTGAACATTTGTTTTGAATTACAGCATGCGAAGGAGAGGAACTGAGCAGGTTCTTTGGTCGGGAGGATAGTACTGAAGGGAATGATTTTTCCTGGCCTCAGCATCAGCCAGCGGTATCTGGGAAGGAAACAATGGGGCCTATCTTCTCCTTAGATTGAAGATAATCAATTCCTCTTCTCTGGGGAGCACCTTGTACATCCACAAAAGTAAAAATCAGGCTGCAGAAATACCTCTGTGGTTCTGCCTCTCTTCTGTGATTGGTAAAGCCAGCCTGAATCGCCAGGAAGTGGTCTGGGTGAATTTTAGAAAGGAAAGAGATGGATATCACGTAAGAGGCAGCCCAGAGCCACCCTTCCCCTGAGGCGGCGGCAGGTCTGCACCATCCCTATTTGACTCCTGTGGCTAAATGTCACATTGACTTGAAAGAGGCATCTAAAACTGTTCCAAACCACTTATATCAGTTTTACTGTAACCAACAAACTCCACGGTTCATGGCAAAACATGTTTTGCTCTCGGCTTTTCATGATTAGGTAGGCTGCTTTGGTTTACAGTGTTCTAAGCTAGACGGCTTCTTATACAAGAAGTTCTGGTTCTCTGCCTAAGTTTTGAGAAATAGTTTAGGGCAGAAAACGGAATTTGTGTTTAAAAAAAATTTCTTTCTGCCATGTAGAATTTGCCATCAAGTTCTCCTTTACTTCTTGCCAGTGAGGCCATGTGTGTCCCAGGGGCTCAGTGATGCTCTCTGACCAGTTCTTCCTCTTCTTCCTCACCCTAGTTAACAGAATTGCTGTGGATCAGGTCACCTGATGCCTGTTTGGCCTTTCATAATGATGTAAAACACCACAGGCTTTCACCCTCCTACATGTAAATTTTATGTTTTGGAAACAAACAAAACCATGACTACTTTTCTTTCCCCTCCTCTTATGATCACGTCAGAGTAAATATATTTTCTCAAGATCTGAACCATCTCTTGGAGAGCTCTTCTTCCCCCAGTGGTAAAACTGAGCTAATTGGGTGGTCTGTACCTAATAGCCACGGTATCTCCATGGGTGCAGAGCTTACAGGGAAGGCAGTTGGCTGAAGATGTTTGTTTGTTTGTTTGTTTGTGTGATAGCAAGGTGAATTTCCCTAATAAGCTCAGGTCTGAACTCAAACGAGGATGTGGGAAGAACTGTGTTCGGGTGTTGGGTGGAGGATTGTTTTTAAATGATTTCCTCTCACTAGGAAGCAGACTTGTTAGTAGGCAGTGAGAGCGGTTCGCGGGTGCTAAGGGATGTGTCTGGGTGGAGCAGTGAGGGCAGATTTGAAGCACCGCCTGTAGAGTACAGGCTCCGGATGGCAGAATGAGCTGTAACTACTCAGTACAAGCTCAGGTAAAGCCTCATGCTAAAGAAGAGACGCACTTCTGTGTCTCTGTGTTAAAATAAGAAAGATTTCTGGATGACATTCATGCAGATAAGCATTGCTTACAATATTTTACAGTATTCTGTATTTACACTCATAATTTACATTCCTAATGTTGTTGAGCAGAGGTGTTGATCCAGCAGGGTGACTGTTGGGAAGGTGAGTCTGATGGGAGCAACTGGAACTGGCTGACAAGACTAACTTCCTCATAGTTCAAGGGTTAAATCAAGACCCAGTAAAGCCTCAGAAAACACACTGCCAAGATAAAATGAGATGGTTACAAGTGGACAGTGTTGGCCAGGGTGACAAGATATATTTATACCTTTACTTAGTTTCATTGATATTTGTGGAATAAGTAGTCAAGTATAGAAACAAACATTTGTCTTATGCCTTTACCGCTAGTCAAGTCAACTAGAGCGTAGTTAGTTAACAATCTTTGAAAGCAACTGTGAGATTTTTCTTTTGAGAGGCTAGTGAACTGCTGAATATATTTTACTCCTTTTTGTGTTGTGCTTTTGTGTTTTAAAGAGGAAAGATAAGCTATTTGCAGACCATTTACAGGCTGAGCCTGCAGTCAAGTAGCACTTCTAGTGCCTAAAGCTCTGGAGATGTGAGAGTCATTTTTGAATGCTCAAAAACGTCATGATCTTAGTAGCTTTTTATGCAAGGCCATTTTACTGAAATGTGTATTTAGCACAAGTAATTTGAATTACAGTTATACTTATCTTTGAAATTAGCAAGTTGTGCAATACTCTTAAAACTTGATGACCTAGTATCTCATGAATGCCAGGGAGCCACGTTAAGGTTTCAACTCCCACTATGTGTGGTAAAACAACAACATACATCTTAACTATGTAAATGTTGTGTTTGCGCTGTTTTTACTTGCACTGAATAATAGAAAAAAGCTCACCAAATCTGATACACTGCTTTGATTTCTATCATAAAGGTCAGCAGGGAACAGGTTAGATAAGAAATTAAAGGGACTGATACTGTGAGTTTTTGTGCTGGGTCTCATTCGGAATGAGCTAAGTGAACTTTTCTGTGGTTACATGTAAACAGCAGCTGACCTTCTGCAGAGATACAAGAGCTGAGGACAAGCTGAGACTAGGTATGACTTGCTTAGTCAGGTCTGCAAGCTTGTTTAGGTGTATTTACATGGCAATTAATTTTTTTAAAGTCATCTGTAAGAACTTCCTAAAAATAAATACTACTTCATGTCTTTGATTGGAAGATCTAAAATGTAGGGCTCGATGTAATTTTTTTTTCTGTCCCTTTGAAATACCAGATGTTTCAAGTCCCTTTCTCACTATTTTGCTGTAGAAATTTTATATGTATCTGAGGATTTCTGTTGTGCCTTGAACAAAGGAAACAGGTGTTGAGTCTTCATTACAAATGTGATTTTTTTCCTATTAGAATATTAGGCGCTAGCATAAAAATAGTAAATAAAAACAGACTGTTCGTCTGAAAATTCTTTTTTTTTCCCTTGTTAACTTTTCAAGAAGTCTGTACAGTATAACATTAAAGTCAAGCAAGCCCAAAACCCTAGAGCCTGTTATTCTGGCAAAAGCAAGTATCCATAAGTTTGCAAAAGCCTGTAGAAAATGGTGATGCATACATAAGTGCATTATGGTCATGTTATTTCTCATAGCCCTCTTGCCTTCCATAGTATGTGGGATGAATTAGGCGAGAAGTAGCAAAAAGGGAGGATCTGTTTGAAATTCTGGGCTAAAGCTGAAGCTCCTGCTCTGTTGTAGTCCTTTTGGGTGGTGCAGATGGTGAAGGAACCAAACAATGATTGCACAACTAATGTAATCTTGGGATTTTCTAACTTTGTGTTCTTGGAGTTTGTAACCTTAGTGCTCTACATATGATATTTCTAATTATGGGGTTCATAATTCTCAGTGATACTCTGCAAGGAAGATCAAAGGTGCTTTGCTGCCACCACAGTCAGCATCTCTGAAGCCTTTCTGCAAAGAGGTTGTGAAACCAGCTTGCTAGCCAGCAGAGCTCTCAGTCATGATCTTCACCAGGACAAACCCTGATCCCTGTAAGAGTATGAATAACACATCTTCAGTGAAGAAGAAGCTGATAGATCTTGTTGCTTTGATAAACACTTTCTCTGTTTCTCCTGTTCTGGTAAAGTTCCTTAATTTCTTTATAAGAAGATGGTAGTCTCAAACCATGTGGGTAGGTCAGTTCCTGTGTAGTAGACAGTTTTTTTTCTGTGGGTGTTTTTTTTCTAGTACTTGAGTGATGCACTAGTACCAAGTGATGTACAGGGAACATAATACCAGTGTTGCTGGGGACTTTTGCTCCATATTTATATTCTTACACTTTTTTGTTTTGTTTTGTTTCCTCATATTTCATTTTTATTCTCAAGAAATATATGACAGAACTAATGGACTCTTCTCATTCAGAAAGCTTTTAAATTCTATCAAAAAATCAATACTTCAGTAATTTTGAACCTTAAAAATCCTTCATGATGCCAGAGCAATTTTTTAAAATGTTCTTTGTTCTAATACTTCTTAAATATTACCTTTTAAATTTTATCCATCAAGATATTTTGGTCAGAAATAAGTTCCATTCTCTATTCATTTCTTATGCACATCTCCAGTCCTACCTAAGTAAAGCCTGAATTGTGTATGTTTACATACGTCTTTTTTGTGAAGGCCTATGTATTTTTTAGAAAACTCTAACTTTTTGACTCAGTTAATATGATTCAGAGCATGTTTTGATTTAGTTAAATTCTGTTTATTCCTGAGATTTGGTAAATTAGATCTGAAACTCAAGCAAAGATTAGTCCAAGATGTGGTAGAGTTTAAGTGAATGTTTTGGTTTGCTTTTTCTCTCCTCTTTGCTATGCTGAAGATGCACACCATCAATATCCTGTCCTGAGTGTGACAGGATCTTGTTCAGGCACTCTTGTCACTGCTTTTAATGAAATTCTGTAGGGGAATGGCCATCAATATTAGTTTTTGGTATTTATTTTTGGATTATTTGGTAAACTGTGTCTTGGGAACTGAGAGTTTCAGTTTGGTTATTTTTTTTTTTTCCAGAGGATGGTTAGGCCAGTCTTTCCATGTTCAGATTTCAAATGACAGCTTAATCAGTTGGAATTCTATGAGGTCCATGCCATTTGACGCATTAATGTGACTCACTGGTTCTTGGAGACTACATGTATCTGTAACCACAAAGAATAAAAACAAAAGCATCCCTTACACCAGAGGTTGCACATGCCACAGTGAGGGTGAAGAAAATAAAAAGATGCAGGTTCTGCCTTTTACAGTGTGATGTAAAGGCCAGCCATGCCATTTCTCCCCAGCACTGTGGTCCTTGCAAAGGCACTTTTCTTTAGCTTTTCCATGATTTGTCTCTATTCATTTGGAGGATGATACGTGGCTGTGTAGTCTTTGGCATTTCGTGCTTAGGGATGCATGGCTCCTACAAATAATGTTAGGGGTTAGCCCAGTTTAAGGAAGGCTTGAGCAGTAGGAGAGCTACTTGGTGAATGAAAGAGGGACAAAGAAAGAATAGTGCCATTAACTGTCCTGCATGGCAGATGCAGCTCATGTGTTTCTGCTCCAAATACCACAGATTACTACTCTTCATCAAGTTTCAGCTGGTTCTTTGCTTGCTCATGGCTCCTATAGCAGATGACTTAGGAATAATAACCATGGTTCATAAGAGGGTAAGATGTAGTGGATGTGGAGGTCTCTTCTGCTTGGATGTTTGAAAAACAGATGGGAATACAGGAGTGAAGAATGGAGTAGCATGTCCCTGCATAGACTGTCTATATAGCATACAGGACTGTACTTTGCTTCAGTCCAAACAGTTGGAGTGGAAGGTGGAATACGAGCGAAGTGATGTTCACAGCAGTTACAATTCTCTTATAAAGCAAGGTATTCCTTGCCCCAGAAGGCACAACAACTGAAGGACTGTCTCCTGTGAGATTTGGTTGTTGTCATTTTATGTCTGCATAATTCTTAATATTCTTGATACTTGGCTTGTCATTAGGGGCATGATGCTACAGTAATATAATTTGTAGTAATTCATTGCTCAGTTTGGTCATCCTGCCTAGAAGGCAATTGTAACATCTAGTCAGTTTGATGAAAGCCTTAAATGAAAAGGTTTGCTCATTACTGTTACCATATCTGCTTTAACTTGTTTCTTATTAGTAACGTGCAAAGTAATCAGCGGTACACAGGAGTCCTCAAGACTGAATAGAAAATCTATTGTTAGTAACAAGATAGGGGACTGAGCAGTAATTTGTGTGGCTGCTGCTCTGTTCCACATGTGCCTCCCTACTTGCTTGGTGTGATTTTAGCGGAAAGAGAAGCTATATTTCTTCTGGTTTTCTTTCCATCTACCTTCAGGCAGTATGAATACCCATCTCAGCCTCTGGAGTCTTTCAGATAAGATCCCCTGAGGTCAACAGCAAAGACAACAAAGTAATCTGTTTGATAGCAATGGACTGTACAGCTCTCTTTAAAATGCATACTTCTAGTCCCAAAGAAAAAAAGTTGCAATAGCAAGAGTCCAAGAAGATTATGGATCTGTAGGAGTTCCTAAAGGAATTTGTGAGGACAAAAATAAAACCTGCCTCTCCAAATGGAAGTGCTGAGCAATCAAGTAATTTATGCTGTGGACAGTTTTCACATTTTTGTCTGATAATTAATTTTACTGTTAGTTGCAGTAGCTATTTTACCTTGAGAGTACAATCATGCCTCTACCTTGGCAGAGAAATAAACATTGTAAATAAGGTATTTTGTGGCACTGTATAACATTTTGATTACCGGGACATGCTCTGACAGCTGTATAAGAGGAAATGACAGAATTGTTATCTAATGAAGCAAAAGAGAAGTCGGAAGCTTTTTGACACTGCCTTTGGTATGAATAGTATATCCATTCAAGTGTAAATCTTTAAGTGTATCCAAGTAATCTCTGAAAATACAAAGATATAATCTGCATATAACTGAAAAATCTGCAAGGAAAGAAGCAGGCTTCAACGCCAGAATGAACAACCTAAACATGAAAATTACTCCTGTTGCTAAACTCCAACCAATTTTCCTGCATCAAGCCTGCGTAAATGTCTTTTTTCCTTGCATCTGTGCATAAACCTTAATCCCTTCCTCACATCCACTGTCCTCCATCTCCTGGTTCCACGTCCCTGGTTCTTGTGCAGAGGTTCTGTCACTGATCTGAATTTGGGTTGATGGCTATTCCTGCCAACTGAGTTGTTTGTGGGGATGGAGCAATATAAGCATGAGGGCTGGTATTTTCAATAGAGAGGATTTCAGAAGATTCTACGTAGCAGGCAAAAAAGCTACTGAATCTTGTAAAAATTACACAATTTAACACCGTAAAATTGCCTGTCCTGGTAGTTCAGAATGACAGGAAAAGACACATTCCCAGGTACAATTTTTAAGGTCAGAACTAGCTTTAAAAGAACAGAAGTGCCAGAACCTGCTAGCAATGTTGTGGATTTTGATGGATTGTCTATCCATAGGAGTAAAGAGCATTAGGGTACAGCTGGGGAGTAGAAATAGATAATTTTGTTTTATCTCATTAGAGAAACAGTTTAAAAACTTTCATTAAAATTCTCCCACCTCCTTCTAATCCTCCCAATAAACAAACATATACAGATGGCTGCAGAAGAGGATAGAAAATGTTGAATGGCAGTGCCAGATATTGATAAACAACTCTGAAAATAAGCCTTAAAATGGAAGCTTCCGAGACAGCTGAAGTGTAGGTGGATGTGTTAAAAAGGCATCATCTGAGAAATTGTGTGTATTCTTTCTGTAATAAAAGTAGTATCTGTGGAAGGAGGAGCAGCTGTCTGTGTGTATGTGTGTGTACATTAAAGATCCGTGACTGAAATGGTACCAGATGATTTTTCAGGTGCTCTGATTCAGCGTGTTCTTTCAATCCATCTGGTGAGGTAACTGGCAGTAGTTTACTGGGCTTTCCAAATTTCAAAGTTTGTAGTTTTGGGATAAATATCCTGAGTGTACAAATGTGGTCCCAAAGTCAAGTTTTACAGTAGTAACAATATATAAGAGATGTGACTTGAAAAGAAGTTACAGTTTCAAATTCAAGAACTGTTTAAATTTTTTTTTTTTTTTTAGTAAAAGTGAAGGAAGCCACATAATTTTTTTTTTTTTAAATTGTACTTTTCTTCGAAACTGAGTATCTGTAGTTGGGCATGGATTCTGCTTGGTCATGGATCTTGGATAACATTTTAACGTACAACTATCCAAAAAGGGTAAGTCTTTCTTGTTTGTTTTGAATAGGCTAAGTTGCTGTGAATTGGGTGCCCTTCTGCTTGCACAAAGGAGAAACAGCTTTTAAAGCTTGCAGATCTCGAACTGTTCATGGCGATTTTAAAGAATTTATTTGGTTCTCCATGCCGGATTTGAACTAGTGTCCAATGCAGAGATCTACTTCTTTTTTCTTTTTATTTTGTGCTGAAAGATGAGAAGTTTCCAAACACAACTGTTTTGATGAGAGCTGTATTTTGATAACTTCCGGGAGATTTGTCCTTTCAACCTTCATAATCATCCTGATGGCCAAGGAAATACAATCTGTGAACAGAAAGGCTCTAAAAATTTAGTATGGCTTTCCCTAGAAAAAAATGCTTTTCTAAATATTTAATTCTTAAGAGAAATGCCATAAATTTAGGGGAAAATACTGTTTATATTTTGAATGATAAAAGTCAGAACTGACCACTGGAAACTTGTCTTATGACAAGCTGTAGGCCTTTCCTCAATTGTTACCCAGTTCTGTGTCAGTATGACTCCTGGCTCTGCCTGAATTGTTTGAATTAGACAATAGTAATTTCTTTAAAACAAACAAAAATTAACAAACATTCAAATAACAGAGAATGTACCACAAACCTGAGTAAATTATTCTTGGTGTTCGAAAAAGGTATATTTTCCTTTGTATTTGCTTTGACTAGCTTCACTCTAGCAAACTGAAGCTAGATAGTTGGACTTGAAGATCTTAAAAGTCTATTCCAACCTTAATGATTCTATGCTTCTATGAAATGTAAGTGATAATATGAGTCTTGTGGCTCTGGAACTTTCTTTTGTTTTTGAAATTGTGGCTACAGGGACTGGACATGGTGATGGCCAAATACAGAATTACTGGACCTTTCCTTTCAGCGCCCTCTCACGCAGCAGGGAATTGCAGTAGCCTTTTATGACTACAGTTCAAGAGGCTGAGGTTCAGCCTGGTTATCTCTTCTGACATCTTATTTCTGTTTCTGAGCACAATCTTCCTTCCTTAAGCTGTGGCCTATATGATTTAGTCTTCCATTTTAATCTTGAGTGCATGACTTGTGCTGCTGTTAAAACTCAAAGTGG
This sequence comes from Oreocharis arfaki, assembly GCA_013398015.1. NCBI lineage: Eukaryota > Metazoa > Chordata > Aves > Passeriformes > Paramythiidae > Oreocharis > Oreocharis arfaki. Next base: position 1,140,356 of record VZRR01012715.1, read on the forward strand.
CTTGCTTATGTTCAGGTGTCAGCCTGTGGTGGTTTAACCCAACAGGTAGCTGAACATCACACAGCTGCTTGCTCACTCCTTCCCCCACTCAGTGGGATTTTGAGACAATTGGGGGAAAAAATGGTAAAATTCATTATTCAGGTTGAGATAAAGACAGTTTAATAGGACAGAAAAGGAAGGGCTAATAATAAAAGAATTAGAAAGTACAAAACAAGGGATGCAATTGCTCACCACCTGCTGACCAGTGCCCAGCCAATTCCCTGGCCAGCTTTCCCCCTAGTTTATATATTGACCGTGATGCCCTATGCTGTGGGATATCCGTTTGGACAGTGGGGGCCAGCTGTCCTGGCCGTGTCACCTCTCAGCTTCTTGTGCTCCCCAGGCTACTCACTGCTGGGGTGGGGTGAGAAGCTGAAAAGCCAATGACTCTGTGTAAACACTGCTTAGCAACATCTAAAACAGTGTGTTAGCAACATTATTCTCACCCTAAATCTAAAACACAACATTGTACCAACTACCAGAATTAAAATTAACTGTATCTCAGCTGAAATCAGGACGCTGTTAATCAAGGTCACTCTGTCCCTCATTTTTATTATCCACGTGTTGATTTTTCCTCTTGATCTTCAGTCTTCCAGTGCAGATCATTTTAGGGTAGTTCTCGAACTGAAATTGATCCATTGAAGGCAGAGAGCACTCACTGGCAATGCGGGCTGCAAGTCCTGCTGAGCAGAAAGCTCATAGAATTCCTCATGCCCGTAAAAAACAAGCAACAATTTCTCTTTGTAACATTAGTCTGACTTGGGCGTGGCACTACCTTTTAGGGCCTGCAAATGGAGAGAAACGCCTATGAAATTAGGAGTGTTAAACTGCTGTGTAAGAACTCCTAATTGATATACTCTGAGATCCCAAGATCCACGGAAAAAAGAGACTATTCTTGGTTTTCGGTGGATGTACAGGGCTGAAAGAAGAGCTGTATATATTGCAAGTTGTCCTTCCATTGCAGATGTACCAGTTTTGTATCATGTGATCTATTTAGTAAAGCAAGAGTTTTGATTCTGATCTGGTTTGCAGTCCTTACAGCCTCCAATAATTACACTGATTTAATTACTGTTGAAAGAGAAAGAGAGAAGAGATGTAAACTGGTGGCTCAAAAAGTTATCTTAGTTGTTTTTAAAGCTATCAGCAAAGTGTTTGATCCAGGAGCAAATGTTTCCGTGTTAAATAGCAAATTACAGAATTTCAGTGGAAAGCTCAAGAAGAATATATTGGTGTCTAAAAAAAACAAGTGAAAAAATTTTCTGTATCTTCTGCATAAGAAAGGTGACTAGCAAGAGGTGTTAAGGGAATTCTATTATTTATTAGCCTTAATCAAATTCTGAAACAGGACTCGGTTGGATAAGTCGTCACTGGGAATATAATAGTCCAAATGCAAGTCAGATTAAGAGTCTCTGAATTTTTCAGGTATTCACAATTTTTTGATTTTAAAATTGAGATTCTGCTTTAAGATGTAACGCTCTTTCAGGCTGTCTTGGCACCCTGAGTGAAATTGCCTGCCTTGTTTCAGACAGTCTGAAACACTCACTTTGGGAGGTGTGAACTCGATCAGCAGCCATTAACCGGGGAACCTGGTGACTCTTAAAAGTTAACTGTTCTCCTGCGAGCTGCTAATGTGTTGTATTTCGAGAGTTTTAGTTTACTGACTAGGTGCAGATTTTTTTTCTTTTCGTTCTTGTTTGTGCCTTTTTCGTCTTCTCATGCTAAATTGTCTCTGCCTTCCTACTTTTGTCCTCTCAAATGAACAGGTTATGGTCTTTTCAGGAACAGCAAAAGTTTAACAGCAGTATCTGTGGCTGGGTTTTTGTTTAAGAAGATACATAATTAACTTGAATTATTGTAGGATGAACCCTGTTTAGTGCTGTGTTTTGAGAGAACAAACGAAACAACAACAAAACCCCCCTTTCCTCAAGGATGTGGTTTAAGAAGCCTGTGACTATAGCAATAGGGGTGTTTCTGAATTACTTTTAGCATTGATCTTTGTAGCTGTTGGTGAACTATGTAATACTTTCCTCCAGTAAGGATTTCCTTGGGCTACAAGGAAGAAGCCCAGGTATGCTGCCCTCTGCTTCTGCAGCCAGAAGGAGCATAACTCTGGTGAATCCAGGTAGCATCCATGTACAGAGGGAAAGAAGGAATGCCACTTGGCTAATATCTTCCTTTTAGAACTTACTGTACATGTCTTTTCCTGAGACTGTGTTTGAGTATTTTGGCTATGGTATTTCTATTCCTTCCCAAGGGAGCTATATCCAGAGGGTCTGTGGAACAAGCTCTACATTATCCATTAATTTCTTCTGGTCCAGTACTGAAGCAGCAACACTGAGATGTTGATGCCCTACTCGGATGCAAGTTCCCTCTTAAATTTCTTGAGAGTACTGTCTCTGCTCTTGTGTAATTCAGGGTGTAAAAGTTTGTTCCTTGCATGTGTTTCTACAGAGACTATCTCCAGTAAAAGAAGTGTACGGACAAGAGAAGAGATCCCCATGCTGTGCCTTAAATTAATCCTGATGCATTGTTACAGTATATGTTGTAACTGTATATGTAACAGTATATGTTAATATATGTAAGCATATGTATGTATATGTGGGGTTTTTTGCTGGATATGATTTGGATTTGCACTCAGGACAAGGAAGTTGACCTCAGTTTCTCTTCCTTTGCCTACACTAAGAAAATCAGGAGTACCTGTCCGCTTACTTAGGTGGCTTAGTTTCTGACCATATTTACATTGGTTTTGCTTTCTGAGTTGATGTTGTGGCGTTTGTTTTGTTGATCTTTCCCTTCCCACCCCCAGCAGAAGTTTTTGTCAGAGCAGTAGGTGTGTGCCCTGGGCTCTACAAAATGTCATCTTTTCTTAAATTTTTGGAGGATGGTAAACCACACTAAGCAACGTAGTGCTTCTCCCATGGTTTGAATTTTGACTCCCTGGAGCTTGCAAGAGCCATCAGAAACTTGCTTTCAATAGCCTGCAGTAAAAATAGAATTTCATCTTACCTACTTATTAGAGGATTAAGTAAATAAATATGCCCTTCACACAGGAAAGTAGGTCCCAGAATTATGTTCTTTTATTTTTCTGCCTACACGCCACTGCTTTCAATACCAGTTGTGTGAATTGGTACATGAAGGACTTGCAGCATGTGGTAACAGCTCATTCTTGGTCAATACCGAGGTGCATCCATGCCCGAAGGGATTGCTGCACCTCATTTCTGTGCTGCTAGAGTTTTAGAAACATCAGGAACAGAGCTTTAACAGTCCAGCTGCAAGTGTCACAATGCAATATAAAGCCTTGGTGTATGTGTGCTCTGTTTCAGAGCCAGCTTCTCTCAACTCTGAAGTAATTACTGCAACCTGGATAAAGTATGGGCTCAGTACACTTAGCTGGTGTTGGTTTAGTCAGACCTAAATATAACTTTTGTCTTGTGCAACGCTTTGCTTCTCCCACCTGTCCTCCCTCAGTACTCTGTATAATGTGAGGGGCAAAAGGGTGAGATTACTAAACGGTGAGTTTAGGCATTACTAAAAGGACAGATGGTTGTTAAATTTCGGTTGAATTTGGCTGTCAGACACCTGGTATAGGTCTCCTCAGTATCCTGAGAGTGGAATGCCACTGCTGATCAGTCTTAAGTCTGTGGATGGTGGTTTCGACAATGGATTATTTATGTAGTGGTCAGCTTCAGAATCTCTCTCCTCTCTGATCTCCCTTGTTGGAAGTACCATAAGGTGTGGGAATTAACAGCAGGTCAGAAAGCCTGTCTGAGTCTGACGTTGGTCTCAGCACAGTCTATTTCTACCTGTGAGAAAGCTAGTCGGGAGAAACAAGAAATTCAAAACAATAGAGAGTGAACAGCTACAAAGCTGCAGCTAACGTTTTGTTTAGATTCTTGAGATGTCTATGTTGTAGATAACTAATAATAGTATGGTGTAGTTAAAATAGCCAATGCATCTACTGTAGTAGTTGAACTACCACTAGACAACTAACACGAATAATAAACATACAAAAGTGTATATATATAACACTAGCTCTTAGAATAAACACTTTTTACCTGCACTTTGTTAGAATTAGTGTGTGTCGCGCGTCCTCAACTGCGACAGTAAGGAACACAGTAACTGGTGCTGAGGAGCATGTTTAGCAGTTACTCAGCTTTTGTAAAGGAGTGAAAGTGACCTGCAAATGTAGGCTCTGCTTCTGAGGTAGGAGGGAGGGAAAGGAGTTCTTGATGACTTGATGATCTTAAAGGTCTTTTCCAACCTAAATGATTTTCTGATTCTATCTGGACTGTGAGGGCTGCAGAGAGCTGCAGCTGGGTGTTGGCATCTGTTACCTAATGTCTAGCCTAGTTTCTGTTGAAATATCTGATTAATTTTGGGGTTTTCATTAATGTGGGTTTTGGAACAAATTAAATGTGGCCGAGGTCCCAACAAGGATCTGAAATCTGTTTTCTGCTGAAGAACTCTTTATACAAATGAACGGCAATATGCATCATTAAGCACACGCTTCGCTGGGGCTGCCCAGCAGGACAGAACACTGAGACAGAACTTGCCTCACGCAGTGCCTTTCTTATAAGGTGAGAGCCACTTAAGCCAAACTCGTGCTTTGGCCCATTTGTGTGTTCTTTTACAGCCTTCTTGGGGAGGAGGTAGTTGTTTTACGGCCTTCTGCGTTTGGTGTGATCCTCTTCAAAAGGTCCTTGTATCTTACGTTTCTCCAGATACTAACTAGCAACTTGATATTCCCCTCCCTCTCCCGAGGCATCCTCCCAAGGATTTACAGTCTTTTAAAGGTGTGTGAGAGGGTTTGTTCGGGTAGGACTCATCACAAAAAATTGTAACTTGTTTCTCGCAACAAAGACAAGTTGTTGTTTTGTTTGGTGTTACGCCACTGTGTTTGTCAGTGTCGATTTATGTCAGGCTTTAAATAGGATACTCTGCAATGAGTTTGTTTTCTGGTAGTTTGTAATCCTTTCAGGCCAGCTAACATTAACGAGCGGCAGCATTGCTGTGGCTGGCTTTCTTTTGATCATGCACAGCCCTAGTCAGGAAATGGGTGAGGAGCGTGAGTCATGATTACATTACCCTAATGTGACTGCCCACTGAAAGTTTTCTTTTTGCCACTAATACGCCTCCCCTTGACACTGCTTCTGAAAACAAAATGTCCATTTTGGAGCACTTTGAAATATTGACCTTTGAACAGAGAGATTTATGTTCCCTTGCAGTCTTGAGGCAAAGCTCTAAGCAGGAGCCCCTGCAGAGTGCAGAGAGAAAACGAATGTCTGCAAAGTGCTTTTTCAGAAGTCGGCAAAGACAGGACTTGACTTGCAGTACATTGGGTCTGCTTGGGTTCACGGGATACAACACGCTTCCCTGACCCATTTGCTTATTCTGTCATGTTGCCTGCACATGCGAGCTCGAAGTCCAGTCTTCTCTTACACACGGGCTGTCATCTCATTCACCATTTGGCTTAAGCGTTGTCTTAGATCTGTACTTATATTTTGAAACATGGCTACAGTAATGGGAAGATAGGTGCTGAGTGCTGGCTGAGGTAAACCCCGAGTGTTGAGAAGGTGGCTTTAGTGGGATTTGAGACAACAGTATTTTGGACAGTTTAATTAAATATGTGGGCTTTAGAGTTTGAAAGAAGTATCAGCTGCTGGTCAGTAAACGAGCTTTAGCACCGAATTGCCACTGTGCACTCTGAATGTTCAGACAGTATATCTCTGTACAAGTGCTGAGTGTATTAATTTCTTTCAAATTAAACTCATTAACTCGGCCAAGTTTTAAGAGCAGTATGTGAAATATGACTATTGTCACAAAGAGTGAATGCACTCTGATACTACTTGATATATTCCAAAAAAAAAGAAGTCTGATCAATTGAGTACAAGCAACTCAAGCTGACAGAACAAAATGTCTCAGGAGGAAGTGGGGACCCGTGCACTGCTGTCCAGTTTGGGGCATCCCTGTCAGCTGGGACATGTTGCAGGTGTCACTGACATGCTGCAGAGCAGCACCAGAATATGACATGTCTTCCAGTTGTCACTTATTCTTCCAGATTCTTACCTCTGCACCAACAGTGCTTTCAAATAGTAGTTATTTTGTTAGAAGTAGAGTATAAACTCACAGTGAAGATGTATTTTCTGTTTTTTCCCTTTTACTTCATATAAGGGTGATAAACCAGTTACTTTAGCTGACATGGGCTTGTTATTGTACTAACAATATACTTGAAACTGAATATAGATAACAAAATTTTAGAAGCCCTATTTACTCTGTGATTTCAGCCTCATTCCTTAAAGAGGGCATGAGTTGGACCGAAAAGTAATTCAGTGAGGATTTTTTTAATCTATTGAAGCATTTCCTTTCTTCCATGTACTCCAACCCCATCAACTTGGATCTCATCTTGATGACCATTCAACTCTCTGAAGGAGGCAGAACTGCAACAGAGCAGAAGATTCATTCTTCTTTTATGTAATGAAAAAAGTTGTGCCCAACTTTAGATTTTTCTGTGTCTTTATATCTCTACCTCACTGTTAGTCTTTGCATATAGAGGGCTCTGGCTTTCAAGTTTGTTTTAAAACTTAGTTTATCAGCCACTTAAAGATGGTCAATACTTATTTAAAGTGAAACACTCTGAGAATTGAATAATGGAACTGGTGATTATGATATGCCTATGTCACTTGTGTGTTTCAAGGAGATGATAAGGAGTATTTGACTTAGAGATGAAGCATATTTGAGAATTGAAGGTCAGGAGTTCAGGGTAGGGTTTTGTGCATTTGGTGGGGTTTTTTTACTGAAACCTTGCAGGATCCTTGTATTTTAGATTGCCTTTTGTCAGCAGCTAGCAGTTAGGGAAATTTTAAGCTAAGGGTCCTTTCCAAAAATAGTATTAATATCTTAACTGTAGTTAGAAAACCTTAATTTCAGTATGACAGCAGTCTTGGGAAGCCTAAGGCAGAAACTTGTGGAGCTACAAAGCCATTTTTGCATCGGAAGTGCATAAAGTCAGGATGTAATTCCATAGACATTTTTTCTTGCGGAAGAGTTGGTTAAGGATCACCCATCCCTTCTGCCAGAACTCCTTGCTTTCCGAGAGTGATGTCTCAAGAGACAGATTAGCTATTGAAATGACTTTTTACAGCTGAGAATAGCAGTCTCACTCCAAGCCTTGTGATTTTACACCCCTTTCCTAGTTAGTTTTCACCTTGTTGTATGCTGGACTGGCCTGTAAGGGGTCAAGTGTGTGCACACAGTAGGGGGAAGGAGAGAATGCCTTTCTGACAGCAAGTTATATTGGGCTTGAAGTCTCTTGAAGCGTTGCCATCGAGCAGCTGCAGCTGTTGCTAGGCCTGTCCTGTAAGCTGAGTCAGTGGAGAGAACTGCGGCTGTGACCAGTTTGAAGTGCGCCTTGTAGGTCCATCTGCCTGCGGAGTGTACAGGGAACTGCGGTGCAGAACCAGGAACCAGCAATGAGGAGTGAGGAATCCAAGGTGGGAACTTCGTAAACTGGCTTTGAGAGCAGAGTTGGGCTGAGGAACTACACCCTCTGTGTCAAAAGAGAAAGCCATCTATGCTAACCTGCTCAGAATCACAAAGGGTGTGGAGTGTGGATTCCTAATCCACTTAAACTGATCTGAGTGCTGGCTGACATCAAAAGGGACATTTGAGATTTCAACTGGAGCAGTTTGCCAGGCTTCTAGGTGGCACATCATCAGCTCAGGTTGTAGGGGTTATTTTTTTGTCCCATTTCATGTTTTTCCCCAGGGCTGAAGAGAACTGATGGATGAGTTTTTAAGCCTGTCCATCTTGCGGCTTATGGGTTTATGGTTCCCAGCTATTTGCTCATCTGGTGTGTGACTTGGTAGCTGTGTGACTGTGCTTCAGCGTGCAGCCTGTCTGACGTAGCATAACCTCACCTTGGCTGCCTGCATTAGTTAACATGCTGCACCTTGTACTGACATGTACCTCTGCCTAAATCTGCATGGGCTTGCACTCTCCCAGATTTTGGAAGCCAATGAACTATATGGTATTAAATCTGTATATATGAATGTACCAGCCGGCAAAGCTAAGGAGATGGTAGTAAAGAGGGACATGTTTCAGTCCATGGAGCTGAACAACAGAATGCAGTGAGCTCATTAAATCCCTGTCTCTGGAAGAGAAAAGAAAGGAAAGTTTTTATTGTTCTAGAAATGATGCTAACTTTTCAAAGCTGAAAGCAAGCTGTGATTCAAACCTGTTGAAAGGTGAAAAAAATTGCTTGATAAAAAAGAGGGAACTAAAGATATTCTAATGAGTGGTCATAAGCAGAGTTGCAAAAACAGACTGTGCAAGGCATTTAATTTCACATTGCATCACAACCAGATTTTTAAAATGTTAGTACTCTACAGTGACAACAAAACATGTATTAAAAATATTTAGAATCTCAGAGTAAATGTCAGAAATAAGTCAGTGTCAAAGAGGGATGTCTACCGAAACAACGCAGAGATCTATTTATACAGTATGGGCTGCATAGTATTTTTTTGAGCATCTTGCAAATAAGTACAGAATTGTTGTAGTGCAAATTTACAGGCAATGGACATTGGTGAGGAAGTATATTGGTGAGGGAGATGGAGAAAACTGATTTATTGCTTCACAGTTTCAACACATTGAAATAAAATGTTTTTCTCTTTCTGAGTTATGGCATTGCTTTTTATCCTGTAGAATATAAATCCAGTTTATTTGCTGGAGAATGAAAATTTGGAAAGATTTTTAGCCCTTCCCTCCCTCCCCCCAAGGAGTAGAGTCTTACTGGACAAACACTGTAGTACAAGCACCACTAATATCTGTGCTGCCAAAATTTGTTGATTTAATGAATATATGTGTATGTCATTCCTAAAAAAAAATAAAATGGAGATGCCCACTCTGAGCCAATAGAAGGCAATGATAACAAATTCTACTTTTTCCAGTATAGTTTATTCTGCGTGGAGAACTTGTTTTTGTTATACCAGCACAAGAATTCTTAAATGGTTTGTAATATAATTCTGCCCTGTAAATACAGGAAAATTCCTGTTGTAAGATGGTGAGAATAAAAGCAGAAGTATGATCTTGTTTATAAACAAGGCAGTGATGATGGGAAGAAAGAAGTGATTTTTATCTTTATATATGCTTTTAGGGAGAATAGTATTGAAATATTGTCACTAATTCCAATCTGCTTGGAAAATGATGTTGAAAAATCGGAGGTGTTTCAAAAGAGAGAGAGGGAGAGACATCTGAAGGCTTAAAATTATTCCCCCACTATCACCACATGAGGAATTCCCCCTGTTCACTTTGATCAAAAAAGATGACTGAGAAACAACTTGGTTAGTGTTCTAGTACCTTAACAAGGATGAAAGTTTCTGTCTGATAAAGGGCATTCATAATCTCAGACTGATAAAGAACAAAATAATAACTGAAGACTGTAGCCAGTTGCTCAAATTAGACCTCTTTCCTTTTTGTCTTACCTCCAAACCAGGTTTGCTGTCCTTTGTTTCTCTTTCTTACAAGCTAAACTAAAAACTCTTAAATAGATTAATTACTTCATTTCAATATAAAACACAAGTACTTTAGTGGTTTAAAATTAATTGAAAGTGTTCCCTAGTCAACATAATTTACTCCAGCTCAATCTGTTTGAAAGGGTGCTAGGCAGGGTGGCAAGATTTAAAGTAGTCAACAATTAAAAATAATTTCAAAAACTTGGTTTTTCTTTGTTTGTGAACCTAGGTTTTAGGGAGGAGGGAAAAGAGGAGGGTGCTGTAGAAATGGAAGATACCTGGAGAGAAAGACACTGTATGCAGCCTGTCCTTGTCTGTGCTCACACTTATTGGCAATTAACACTTCTTCAGGTGGACAGCTCACAGCTAGTGTACTATCCGTCTTTGATTTATGTGGAAAAAAGTGGTTTATAGCAACAGAAATTAAAATGTATCCTTATGTGATTTTTTTTGTCCTTTTTTTTTTATTGTTATTTCTCCACAGCTAGAATAGATAAAATGATTAATTGTATTAATCAGGACCCCAATTGGAACAGGGAAGACTAGGTGCATATTCTCTGACAACTGACCTCTGTGAAGGAAAGTAATGTATGTAGTCTGCATGTATGGGGAATTTTAAGAGAAAGGTGGACAAACACCTCCACAGCTAGCACATGGCATCTCTGTCTTTTGGGGACAATGCAGAAATGAATCAACTGCACCATAGGGTCAGGTCCTCTCTTGACCTGTGCTTCTGCAGCTGTGGGAATGATTTGGGATTTTTTTCCTTCATTTTCTAAAAAGTGTATGTGATAACGCAGTGAAATAAGTTAGGTTTCATCTAGGAGAGTCAGTTGAGTGCAGTGGAGAAAATTAGTTGAATTGAAGTGCATTTATCCTGATTGTTTTTATAAAGTAATTAAATCTGTAACTTTAATCGGGAAGGTGCCAATTCTTTGATGAAAGGAGAAGCAAAGGAGACAAAAACTTCTAACCTGATCAAGGAAAGTTGTCTTTAATACAGATGAATTCAAAGGCTGTGCCTCTTATAAACAATGTAAATGTAGATAAACAATCTGGAGGGAGAAGTGTTAGCATCTGATGTGGTTAAAGCTACTTAGAAGGTGATGTCTTTATAAGCGGAGAGCTGGTGGCCTGGTGTAGAAGTGGACAGACTGGTGGCCTCTTGTCTTCAGAGTCTGATGGTTGATAAGGACACCTAAGTCCTCAGGAACACAAGAGGTAAGCTCTGTGGTGCATCATCTGATGCTTTTCTTGTACCTGAGGACTTGGGTAGCTGGGAGTTTGTTTAACTAGCATTCAGGAATTGTGACTTCATGACTTCAGGCCCCTGTTATAAAACCAGTAAAAATGTGTTTTACACTTGATGTTGTTTCAGACATAGTACAAGTAACAGCATTGACAAGGATGTTCTTAACAGTTTGTTTGTACTGCTGAAAGCTACTGGTAGCTAAAACTTAAAATGAATCCCTAAAGCCTAATTCTTCTATGCTTGCAGATACTTCATCATGTAGAAAAGTTGCAGCTGCTTGTTGTGTAGTTTGTGTCTGTCTTTTGCTATGTTACTCTGTTTTTATTTGGATATTTAGCTAATGTACAGACTCAGTTTTCTCTTACTGACTTGCTCCACAAGGTAATTCAATGATACTTTAAATTATGCTTTGGAAAGGCCTTTCTCTGAATTTCACATGCTTCTAGTCAGTGATGTGTAAGGCAGAGCCTTTGCAAGAGATTGCCCTGTAGAAAGCCTGTAGGCTTCCCAGCACACTCAGTTGCCTCTGGCTTTGCTCTGTGGAAATGTGGTTTTCTTCCTACAATTTCTTTGCTTAAGGATCTAGGTTTCTTGGGATATGTGCACAAATACAAGTTTGCACCTTGACCCTTATTTGTCTCTGGCTTTGCAAGCTTAGCTGTTGAGATATTTGCTGATAGCTTGTCCTTTTAAAATGGGCCGTGGAATAAGCTAAGGCATCCATGGAAAACTTTGAGCTGTGTGGAAGGTGATGATTGCTGAGGGGACAGAAGGCGGATTGAGAAGTACCTCTAAAAATATTAGTCTTTGTTACCAAGCAAAACACTTATATGAGAGTGTGAAGTGATAGGAATGAAAATGAGCAAGTCCTACAGCCAAACTAAAACTTTAATTTTCACTGGGCTGAAATTTCTCTGGTTTGGCTCATGCTTGGATCTTGTTAGCAGAGGGATATCTTTTCAACTGGAATAAAAACCCTTTCATGTTGTTTTTCTCTTAAGTTAAGGTCTTCCACTGTAGAGTGGAAGGATCGTAGGATTGTAGACTTCTGGTTTTCTGGTAATTTCTTATTCAGCCTTCCAATTTGGCTATACAATCACTTAGTTACTGAGCTGACATTAGTAGAAACAGAGACTCTTTTAGCAGTAAGATCAGAAAAAGATCTCATTTTAACACAAGGCGAAATTTACTGTGTGGCCTGATATCAAGATTGCAGTGTGTTGCATCCCTTAGTCTACATGCACTTGGGATACCATTAAGTTCTGTTGAATGCAGGGAGTATGTTATGATTCTTGTGAAAATTTTGTGGACTCATTTTTTACTTTTCTAGGATTTGAGCTGGAGGCTTAGTGTCATTAGGCTTTTCTTCATTTGCCAAAGTTTGATTTATATATTTTTTCTTACTAAAATAACTACTTTTTATATGTATATATGTGTGTGTATATATGCTATATATTATATATTGATATGCGTTCTTCCTTATTTAATTGTAAATTAAGTGTGAATAAAAATAATATTTAAGGTTTAGTGAATATTTCCAGATTTATTTTTTTGGTGTAGCTTAAAATCTGTACTCCTTTAGGCAGTAGGTGACAAAGAGGATAGGTATGATGGAACCAAATACAGTTGCTCTGAAGCTGTTATGTTGTACATGGAAGGCCTGTCCATTGAGAAGGGAGCCTTTTTCTTTTATTTAAAAGGTATAATTTGCAGATTTCCAATACTTGTGGGTACTGAAATCTGCTGTAAGAGTAGCCTTTGTTTTCAGCAAAGAAAATGGTGCTTGCACTAAGCATGTAACTGTGAAATTTCTTCTCTTCAAATGCAAAGCCTCTTGCGCTGGCCAAATGGAAGGCAAGGCCTTCACAATTAAAGGGACTGCTGTATAGAGAGGACTTATAATTCTTGATAGTGGAGTCACTTGCAGCATCCTATCAGGCAGTGTGGTTTTACACTGCCCCTTACTGGGGCTCTCTCATAGTGCAAGAACTAAAGGAGATATGGATGTCCAAAAAATATACAAAAACTCTGAATGCAGCACAAACAAAAGTTTTTGTATATTTTTCCCCCTCTGAGCTGTGAGCTAAATAAAATACAGTGCTTTTCCTGTGTGTCAAAATGGCCTATTTATACTAAAAGTTCTTTTACATTTTCTTTTTAATATTTCCTGATGTTCAGATGTTTCACTGTGTCCTTCTGGTTTTTTTTTAAACCTCCCTGTGGAGTTTGGTGATAATGGTTTTTGATACACATCCTAACTGGTGGAAACCTTGAAAACTTTGAATGAACTAGCATTTGTCTTTCATTTTTGAACTAGTGACCAACAGGTGTGACTCTGAACCACATTGTCATTACATTGCTATTCACTCAAATTAAAAGACCTGAAAGACTGAGAAATTAGAATCAGACAGAATTTGACCTGTTATTTCTGGGAAGTGAGAGCTGAGTCCACTAGATAAACAAAAAAAACCCCTCACCATTCATCTTTGTTTGATAATAGTCTTCTCTGTAGAGTTGAGGACACTTTGTTTAGTTAAATGGGTTGCTTGGGCAGAATGATAAACGGGGAGAAACAGTGCAGTGAAATTTAGAGTTTAAAACCACAAGGTTGATTTGACTAATCAGTTCAGTTCCTGTTGCAGGTGACATGCGTAGAGATCTTAGTAAGGGGTTACTTTTCTATCTTGCAGTCCTGACATGAAGTAAATGGAATGTGAATCTCCTACTATGCTGTAGATCCTAGTGAATTACCATTTTGTTGTGTAAAAGGAAGCTTTGAAATACTTTTAATTGATTGATGTGATCAATTGTATTTTCAAAATTGATCTTAAAAGTATAAAATGCCCTCATAAATTATTGAACATTGAGCTTTTTTTGTATTTCAACTTTCATCTGTTTACATCTGATATATTTTTTGCAGGGGAGGGCTTTTCAACATTATCGTAGTGCAGTAGGTACCTGGTGGGAATCAAAAAACCAAAGCACTGACCTGGCTAGACTCCTAGCTCCCCTTGTGATGCACAGTTAAGTACCCCACTGTAGGAACTAATTACTGCGGTTAAAGGATTTGTTAAAATGCTTAAATGCTTCTTGACAACCTGGGTGTGTAGGCATACAGTGCTAAGTTTTAAACCAGGTGATTCATACTGAGCTTAATTTGGTGAAAGAAAAAAGCCTGCCAGGGCATGGATAAAAGGCAGCAAAAGTAGCCCTTGTTACAGACAGCTTCTTTCCACTTATGGTATAGAACAGCCTTTCTGTGTAAAAGCTGTAATCCCCTTTACACAGTGAGGGTGGTGATGGACAAAGGGTGACAGATTTCTAGCTGACTATTCTGATGAGAAGGGGTGATCTGTGGTGCATGGACTTTATAGAAGAAAGTATAAAAATGTCCAGGAGAAGAAATGCATTTATTCTGAGATTGTCCAAGGGTCAGGAACTGTCCGAGGGTCAGAATTTCCTCCTTCATAAGGAAGAAATACACCATTAAGGGATTAACAAAGAGTGTTTTTCAATAGCTTGTTGACTTAATAGCCTGTTAGCCCTTGTTAGCTCCATCAGGCCTTTCAAATTCTAGTAGGACAACACGGTTTGCAAAAACTGTTTCAATTGGTTGCACAGAGCAGCTCTGAATCACTGTGGCCTCATGGTCTGCGTAATTCATGAGCTAGTCTATAACTAATTGCTATGAAGAATTCGTGTATACTAAAGAATTCGTGTATACTTAGAATGATCTCCTCTAAGGCATGTGCGTTTGGATGTTCCTAATAAATTGTAAAGATCTGGACCAGCTCTTTTTTCTAGTTCCTAAAACTATCCTTGTAAATGGGCACAATTATTGGAAATGTTACTGGTTACAGTTTGTGAGTGTTCCAGCACTAATTGGAAGTATCTGAATACTAATCTAATTATCCAGTTATCTAATTCAAGAGAGTCTACTCCATATCCAAAAGGTTTCCTGAATGACTCTTGTCAGTCTTCCTGGATCTACCAAAAAACTTAATGTTGTTGAATGTTACAGATGTGTTTCTGCATGTAGTCTCAAAGGTCAGCATTTTGAATGCCAGAATAAGGAGAAGAAAGATTGAGATGGTGATAGTTATCAAATGAATTGTGCTCAGCAAGTGACTCTAAAAAACTCTGACTTCAAAAAAAGCTATGAAGTCAGAGAAAGGTTAGCTAGCCTTGTTAATCTGAACTCTTTTATGCTGCCTAATGAAGGGAAGCAACATCATAAAGCTAATCTGCAGACTGGAACTGTCAGTACCAGTACTAATTTTGGGGTTTGGTGAAAAAAAGACTGAATGAACCATGAAAAATAAATTAATGATAACCTGATTTTGTATCCCATGCAGGTTTTCTCAAGTTGTGGAAGTAGCAGAGCATTTTGTTGCTAACTGACCCCAAAGCTTGTGCTCTACCTTGTGAAGAGCTGACGTGGGAGACATTTACCTTCGCATACTCCACAGTTCTCTGCATCAGAAGAAAAAGACTTGGTGTGCAAGAGTGGTTCAAGATGATGATGTAACATTGCTAACACTGAAGGTCTCCTGAGAAGAACTGGCTTTGTAAGAGGCTTCTCCTTCCCTCGCTTTTTTTTTTTAAAAACTACTTCTCTCAGAAACTACAAGCAAGATGCCAGCCAAGACACCCATCTACTTGAAAGCTGCTAACAATAAGAAAGGGAAGAAATTCAAACTAAGGGATATCTTATCTCCTGATATGATCAGTCCTCCACTTGGAGATTTTCGTCACACCATACACATTGGAAAAGAAGGACAGCATGATGTTTTTGGAGATATCTCATTTTTGCAGGGCAACTATGAGCTATTGCCTGGAAATGAAGGTAAAACCAGAGTTAGCCAGTCTGGTATCCATAGTGAATTCTTAAGGGCAAACAGCACTTCTGAATCCATGTTTACAGAAACTCCATCACCAGTGCTCAAAAATGCTATTTCCCTTCCTGCCATTGGGGGTTCTCAAGCCCTTACATTGCCTTTATTGTCACCAGTGACATTTAATTCAAAGCAAGAATCCATCAGGTCCTCAAGAAATCCCAGGCTTAGCTGTGAGCCAGTAATAGAAGAAAAACTGCAGGAGAAAGGTAAAGAGATGGAGGATGAAGAAACATACAAAGATGACATATGGGAGCAAAATGGTTCTTCTTCCCATTTTACTAACGGTAGCGACAGCCACTCATCCAGCTTTTCTGAACGATGCACTGACTGGCAAACAGTTGAGTTATTGGATGACAGTCGGCTTTCATGTGAGCTAACCAAGACAAAGACTAAGTCAGAAGAATCCCTTTCAGATCTTGCAGGCTCTCTTCTCTCATTACAACTCGACTTGGGGCCCTCACTTTTGGATGAGGTCCTCAATGTAATGGACAAGAATAAATCTTAGAACTGGTACTCCATTGCTTCTTTAAAAGTGATTCACTTAAACAAAAACAAACAAAAGACCATAGTTCAAAAGCAGATGCTTAAAAATCAGCTGTATTTGCAGTTGTTTGACGGGTTTTCTAAAAATATTCTTAAAATACTATTTTTTTACCTATTGCTTTTCGTGATTTTTATTACACTAAATTCTCATATCAGGAAGGTAAATTTTAATAATCATTTTCAGCAAATATAAAATGTTTTTAAGTACCAGTATTAATGATCAGAAACTTAAGAAATGGCATTTGAGGATGATACTGATTGTGGCATTTGGTTAGTTCACTCCTACAGGCTTCTGAATATGTGAGAATCTCTTAATGTCAGAAAGGAGACTGATATTAAATATTCACTTTTATAAATTATTACAATATCACTTTACATGTAGGCCTCTTTCTAGAATCTTGTGTTTGAGGGTTTTATAGTGTTTATCTTCATTTTCCATAGTGCCATTTCTGTTATAAATTCACCATAACTATTTTCTTGGTCTAATACTACCATTCTGAATTCACATGTGAACAGTTTGAAGGCTTTTTCAGCTTGAATACCTGGTCCAGAGTCTCAGCTGCTTTAGATGAGTATGCACAAATTTACACAAGTTGAGGCTTGGGCCTGACATTGTATATGAAATGTTATGTTGTAAACAGGTGACACACGCAAGATATTATGGTTAAATTATTTTAAAAGTTGAAATATATTTTCTGTGTGCATATTGGCTTTCTACTGCAGAGCCTACACATACAATATCTCATCGAAATAGTTGCTTGGCATTATTGGTGCTCTTCTGAAAATTGTATATTTGTGTGTTTGAAGAGAAATATGTATTAATAGTCCTTGCTTTTTTCTTCATTTATTTCCACAACATGCTTAAACTTGCAACTGATTATTTTAATTTTTGAAGAAGGCACTGGTTATTCACAATGCTAGTGATGTGTGCAGCAACAGCCAATGTTTGCGAAATGTGGATCCTTTAATACAGTACCTATGTGGATTGCATAAATACCTTGTGCAATACAATAAAAAACCCTTTAAATTGCTATGTCTTTGTGATTCACTACACAGCCTCACCAAAACACAAAGTTTTGTTTTCTCTTATAAGGAAACAGACTAGTTGCAGAAATGTGAGACTAAGGGGCAAATCAATTCTAACTTAATTCAGTTGATTTCTCCGGTTTAGTTCTGTAGGTTGTAAGGGCAAACTCCAAGCAGATAGAACCCTCTGGGATATATATACTGATTTAAAGTAAAGTAGATAGGAGAGTAATACTTTGGGCCCAGTTAAGTTAGTGGCAGAGTTCCAGTAGCTTTCACTGAAGTCTTTAGGTAAAATTCCAACAGTTTATGGACAGTTCTTCATTAGATAACTGTATATATCTGTATATTCCTATAGGAACATGTAAGCCATGGATTATTTAGTACATATTATATTTATCCTTAGAATTTCTCGGGCATCAATGCCAAATAATAATGTTCCTTCAGCATGTTTTAGGAACACAATCTTTACCCCTGTTAAACACAGCTATTATTGTAGCTGCATGTCTCATTAATGCACAGTCTCCCGTATTATTCCTGTAAGGGAGGAAATGAGATGTAGAACACCCAAGAATTGTGTTTATTTTTAAGATAATGTTTAATTGCCTTTAACTTCATATTCTCTGTGTGTAAGCCTGGATCAAATTTCCAGTGTATTCATAATCCAAGAAGAATGGTGATGACTGTAGTGCCTTTTCTATTTTAGAAAGCAGGTTCAAAGCTCTGCGTGGCCACGTTTCTTATGGGACCTGGGGATTTAGAACCTAAAGAGAATTTAGGCCAAAAACTTCACTGGAAAAATCTGTCACTCATTAGCATAGGGGAAGTTTGGGTGAAATGGGGAATTAGACATTTTCTGTGTAAACCAGCTTCAAATCCCATGATTAGAACATTAAAAGTATTTGCTGAATGAAAAATCATTATATTGTAGGGCTTTCCAAGAAAGTATTCTCTAGAAAGCAAAAGCAGATTGTATTAGCAGCTGTTGCAGTCATGTAATTTTTGCTTTGTCCTGTTTTATACTTTATTTCCTGGCTTAGACTGCTGAAAAGTGTCTCACTATTGCAGGATTTTTTTTGTCTATATTATCATTTCTATGTCATTGCTCTTCTAAATTTGTAAATTCTTAAGTCTTGTGATGAGGGTGGGTGGTCTGAGCTAAAATAATAGTCATTGCTCTAGGCAAAAAAACCTACTGTGTTGTGGAAGAGAACCTTTCCTCATGTCAAGAACAGGACTTTTGCACTGTCAGAGCAGATTTCATATTTCTTTAAAGCTTTCTTGTTATTTCCCTCAGAAGCTGGATCCCTGAATAGTTAATTGTTCAGATCTGCTCAGGCTTACAAGTAAACACCTAGAAGATGCAAAGTTGAAATGTGCTCAGCTTCTGTTCTGACATGGTCTTCTGTAAAATACTGGTTTGTGTAATCTGATCTGACATCCCATCTGTCAAAATATAGCTTGTCAGATCAAAATCTGAATTTGAAAAAAAGTGAAAAGTTCTGCCCTCCTGAAGCCTTGATAAAGTTCTTCACTGAAATTAGACTTTTCAAGGAGGACTTGCACGGCGGTTTCCTGAAAACCAATATCCCGCTGCAAGTTGGATTTGTGGTTATTGCATCAATTGGAGTTATAAATATAGATAGATATAGATATATATACATATACACACACATAGAGAGAGAGATCTCCAAGTTGCCTTCAATATTGCATCAATTTTCTGTGTCCATGGGAAAAGTGTGCTAACTGTACAATTGCACAGAAAGTTCCACAGCTGCTTCACAAGCCTTCTCATATGTCAGAAAGCACTTCCCCATCACTTCTAGCTGCACATTTCCAGTGGAGGCCTAGAGCTGTAATCTGAAGGTGCCAAAAGAAGAAAGCAGAGGCATATGTCTACTTCCTATGTAAGTATTTGCCAAGTTTCACATCTGTACAATCTTGCAAGCTGAGCTATATACAGTATGATAGAAAAATATACCTGGAAGTCCAATAATCATCCAATTCAAGAACCTTTGCACTCCTGTCCCTGTTCCCTAGCCAGCGTGAGGTGATCAGTATTGTGCCAAGGATGTCAGTGGGAAGTAGAGAGCAGTGCAAATGCTGGCAAGTGCACAACCCCACATGGATCTCTGTCCGTTTCTAAGGACCAAATCCAGACATTGAGAAGCAAAACAAGCCTCCAAGCTAGATCTCAGCTGAAGGATGGAAAGCAGCTCAACAAGGAGGCTAGCAGAAACCCTGAACTTGAAATCATGCTTTTGAAACTTGAGTTTACTGAAGATATCTATTTCCTTTCACCTGTTTACCCATACCCGTACAAAGTGTATAAAGGACAGCACAATCTGGATTTGCTGGCAAATAGGTATAAATAACTGTACATTATGTGAACATGACAAGATAAGGGAAGAAAATCTTAAAAAGTAAATCCAAAGGTAGTCATAAACAAGTCAAAACCTTGTTTAAGGATGATTTTTTCCTTTTTGCATTTATTGGCGTTAACAAGGAAGCTAGTTAAGAAGGTTAGAGCTGAAGGATGTTACCTAATTTGTGTAGGAAATTCTCAACAACAGGAATAGACTAAGGCCAAGTTTCAGAAAAGCGTGGGAGATACTGGCTCATTTTTTTCCTTCTTGCTAAAATTAGTGAGAGAAGAGATGGTTTGGGTAGCTGCCTTTAGAGGATGTCATTCATGACCAGGATTGGAAGCAGCTGTTTGAGATGTTGAATGTAAATAACCCAGACACAAGCCTAGCAGAGAAGGTGCTGGATCTGGCATAGTGAGACCAAATAAAGTTTGAATGATGCAAGAAGCTAAGAGACACACTGGACTTCATTCCAAGGAGAGAAAGAAACAGTTGATGTAAATTCAATAAGTTAGTGACCCAGCTGGTCTGCTTGCATCCATTTGCTTTTCCCTATGAACACAAAGTACAGCAATACATCTGTTTCCTATAACGGTTTCATTTCATGTGTTTTTTAAGAGGTTTCCCGACTCCAAATGTAAGGCTGGATCCATCACTAACTGCTTCTCTCTAATTAGCATTTTACAAGTGCTAGAAAATCGAGGAAGTACCTTTGTTTACTTTTGAATATTTTAAGTTATTTTCTCCCTATAACAGTTATAAATGGACTGATTGTCTCCTAGTATAAATTAACATTGCTCCAATAAAATCACAGATTCAGATTTATACCAGGGTACTCCCAGAGAAAAATAAATTTCCCAGAATATTACAGCAGAGAGAAATGTTCTTTTTCATGGGTACCTTGTAGTATGACCCTACACATTGTTCAAGTTACTTATCTTCCTCATTGCCTAAGGTATTTCTAGCTTGTGCTCAGAGAAACTAGGACTTCAGGTTTGTGGGTGGATGACTTCTAGCCTGAGCTGTTTCCTTTGCCTCTTAAGATAATCACAGTTTTAGGAATCTTTCTTCTGCTAGAACCTCCTGTTCACGAGCCATGGCAGGGGTGGAGCCCAGACATTGGTGGGGCAGGGACTGAAGGCCCTGGGCTGAGATGAAATGGGCCTCCTGAGCCAGTGGATGGGGTGGGATCCGGCTTAAGAACCCTGACAACCTCTAGGAGAATTTTGTGTGGGTAATCCTCTTGATCTGGAGATGAAGTTTAATTTTATCTTCAGTGAGTCATAAATAGTGACAAAAGCCACCTAACACACAATTAGATTTTGGTTCAGTACAAAGGAAGGAGCCTTGGGCCATTCCTTGTTTGCTGTGTAGGATGGAACCATCAGTCAAAGAAAAGTCTTTTGAGCCTTCTGCTCACTTAGCACATTGCCATTGCTATTCCAGGGCACTTAACTGCCCTACTAAAAAATGCTGCAGTTTAAACAAAGTGCTGGCCGATAATACTGCTCAGTAATAAAGTTGCATCCACATATTGCAAAGGTAAAATTCACACCAAGTTAGATACCATATGTCAGCACTAAGCCAAGTAGGTTTTTCACCAGTCCTTATGGCCTCCTTTCAGCTCTAAGTGCTTTGAGGTCCCCAGATATTCCGCAGATATTGTCACATTACACTCTAAGACTGTCTCATGCACTTGTGAAAGGCCAGTGCACCTGGGCCTTTCCTTGTTTTTTTTGCCAGGTTTCTCCATATATACTGTCAGCTGTGTTGCACCTAATGAAAGCAAGTCAGGCCCAAACCCAACCCAGAGCCACAGCCAGCCATGGTGGAAACTACTCATCATCATTTGGTCCTCGGGAGCTATCTGTTGGAATATCAGCTGGAATCAGACTGATCAGTGGGGACTTGTGGGAGGAGACACCCAGGAATGGGCCCATCACTAGGAATGTGAAGAATAATGCCATCTGTTGTGCCAAACACATATCCTGAGGATCTTGACCCAAGAAGAACTCTGACAAGTCCTTCAAGATGCACTCTCGGAAAGTCACCTTTCTTGAGCTTGGAGGAGATGGCCCTTGAAAATAAAATCTCTGCTGGATTCCTCTTCTCCCCTAAACTGTATCCCGTGGGTTTCTTCTGAGCATATCCCTGACAGATTAGAGTCTGCTCTTCTGAAGTCTGGGGTCTGATCTTGCTTTTGCCTGCCTCCCTCCTCTCAAGATCCAGAATTTGACCATCTCATGGTCTCTGCACTACAACCAAGGCTGTCCCCTGATCTTCAAATCCTCAACAGGTTGTGATCCACATGGACTAAAAATGCATTCTATGTTATAGCACAGGATAAGCTCTAGGTTACTCATTAGCTGCCTACAGATACACTGCACACTTAAAAAGAAATATATGCATTAAGAATAATACTATGAAACACATGCTCACTGCCACTGTGTTTAGACAACTGGAAGAAAAAAACACCTTAACTGAAAACATTTATGCCAGGCTCCTTACAAACCTGTCTAAAGGCAGTATCAGAATCAAAAGAAAAAATTTTAAATGCTTGGAGTCCCAACCAGATGTCCCCAACATCTATTTTATAATTTAATAACTGGATGGCTTCTTTGTTTTGTAATATTTATTCTCTTTGTAGGAAACAGAGTGCCAGCCAATATCACTCCAACTTCTGAGTGATACTGTAGCATGTTAGCTCTGTCTCTCAGAGCTTCCACCTATTGCTTTTTGCTGAAGCACTGTGCTGCAGTACAGAAGAATTTCTGGGGATATATTCACTTTTTCTCCACCTTAATCTCTAGTAAATTTCATCGGGTGGAAAAATTGTGGGAATATACTTAATCATAATATTTCTATTTCCTCTCCTGGCAGATGCACATATCTGCAGTTCATGGTTCATGTATTTATGTTTAATCATCAAATATTTTCTAAATTCGGAAAAGTTTTACGTCACTTGTTATGTCGTCCAAACTGCTCTCACTAGAAAAATGTGGATGGAGACGGCAAATTAACAAACCAACTGTAAAGGCTGACCTTCTGCATCCGCAGGGTTGCAAGAGCTTTTGCTGCATTTGGTGTATGAAATTACTTTTGAATGTAAGCCTCAAATATGCTGAATTTTAACTGGGGTTCTATAGTGAGCCCTATACTCCGTGGCAGAGTTGTGGGGGCCCCAGCCACACTAAAGAGGTGCACACTGAGGAATACTATTTCTCATACTGAAGGTAATGTGCTTTCCAGCACTGATAGTTGGGCTTGCACTGGCACAGTGAAGGGAGTTTCCCGTGGCACTGCAGGGCAGACAACCAGGCTAATGAAAGAACAAAGGGAAAGAGGAGGATTTCTCTGACTACAGCATTAACCTGACCTTCTAGACTCTCTTGGCTCTAGCACAGACTTAGTCTGTGCCATGAACTTGGGCAAATAAATCTCTTCTCTGCTGAGACTGACATCACTAGAATAAGAAAGATAACACTGTGCTTCTAACCACATGAAATTCTGTCAAATTAGGTGAAAAAAAATTTACAGGTAAAATGTTCAGAGGGCAATGCTTAGCCTAAGAGTGTTAGCTGCGGTATCTAAGGAGCACTTTTAAATAGAACTGCAGTGCTTTACTAGACTATACACAACATGGTATTATAAATACCTGCATTTATAATATAAATATAAGATTTCAATGGTAAATATCTTAAATTCATATTTTCTCCAAACTCCCATGAAAAGCTGTATCATTTAAAGGAAAAAAAGAAACCTAGGCTTTGCTCTCAGTTTGAACAATAATCAACCATAAGGCAATATGATTACATAACTTGGAAAAGAGGGCAAAATAAGATAGTGATGCCTTCAGGAAATCTAATATTCAAGAATTACAAGCAAGGCATTTAACTTATTTGCTTGACTATTGTTGTTTGTCTTTCTGTAACTGTGGTGGGGAACAAGGACTATCTCATCCTATGTCTAGAGAGCAGTTTGAATAACCTGGCTGTCATCACAGTTCAAGAAATAATCCAACACATGGCCAGCAACAGAGGGGATATTCACTGCACCATGACACCTTAACAGAGGTCAATTTTGTGCAGAATCAGTTAAGTGTGAATAGGTGTAATAAGACCACCATGAAATGGCTCTCTGGTTAAGTCGATCTAAGTGAGGCATGGGACACACTACCCGAATGGTATTTGTAATCTGAGACAATCCTGGAGCCACAGAGCATCTGACACTATTCCTAAAGCAAGCCAGCAAGAGAAACAGACATCCTTAATTACTGCTGCATCATGAAAAATATTTATCTTGTCAATATTGTGGATTGCTTCCTGATATGGGCGTAACCAGAAGATATTTTCCTTTCCTACAGTTATTGAATGAAAAGAGAGAAACTGTAAGTAGTCTGCATGTGGGGTGGCATCCTTTTCACCAAATCATTTCATCAGGATGAGAGACAATCATATAGAAAAGGGGTTACTTTGCACTTCATACAACAAAGCATTGGCTCTGACATAGCTGTTCCATAACCTGTAGGAGGCTGTGGCATTGCTAATGAAGTCTCAGTGCCTTTAACCAACTTAAAACCCTACAGGATTTTCCACTTAATTTAGAAATTTGTTCAGACTATGTTAGCATTGAGAAATGGAGTTGAGTTTCTTCTACTGAAAACTGAGCATAGGAATGGAAAAGGAATGTCTGCTTTGATCTCAAACAGCATGTTGCCAGGGCATACCCCATAGACAGAAGCCCAAGAGCACACCACTTTATGCACAGTCCTAAAGCTTTCCCCTGCTGGAATTGTGGCCTTTGCCTCTTCAACCATGCACCTTGTGAAATGTGAAAGTGTGTCCACTGTGCCTTGCTTTGTGAAACTACATGCTTTTCCATTTGGAGGGCTTCTTCTGTAGTTCTAAAAATTGAGTATGGATTTTTAAAATGTCCCCTCTCCATTGTTAACTTGTATTTGCAAGGTGCCTTCTGAAAGCTTCCTTACTACACTAAATTATAACCATTTAGCCCTTGGCATGTTGGAAGACACATCATGCCAGTGGGCAGATCTGAAAAAAGATCATGAGTTAGTGGCTGACCAACTGGATAATGCAGCTTTCTCTGGTATAGAATAAAACCCAATCTATAACATTGTATGCATTTTAAGACATGTAAGTATGCACACTGATACAAATAAACCAACATTGCTAATGCTTTAGCATTTTTAAGAGCTTTCATGCCTTTGGGAACATGAAAGGAAACCTTGGGAACATTTTGGGAAAATCCTGATTTTGTTCCTAAAGAACAGAATCCTGTAGAGATTCTCTAATGTTTAAAAAGCACTCCTTTTATGCTACACCCTTTTCTGCTTTGGGAGAGTATAGGCATTCTAGAAGGGTCTCTCTCTGCTGTCTAGCTGCTTATTTTCATTCTGACTGAAACAAGCCAAGGTTTCCAAAAGTACTTCAGGATCCCTACATACATGAATCCATACTGAGATTTCCATGTTGATTTCTTTAGAAAGTCAGGGAAATTGTGTACTGTGTTGTAGCCCACACAAAAATAGAGGAAGTCTGGGAAAGTATAAATTGATGCTGAACTTGACTTACTGTTTTGATACTCAGATTTGTGCTAAGTGGAAATAAATTTAGATACTACAGAGTCCAATTTTGGATTGTTTGTTCATTGTTTCTTAACACATCTTTTAATCTGCTGTGGACAATTCTATCTCTTCCTTTTTAGGAAATGTCTCAAAGATGTGATTTAAACTATCTCATAAAAAGTTCATCACTCTGGCAGAGATATGTGCAATTGGGCTTGGGCTTGTGCATGGCTATTTTTTGGATTCTGTGAACTGTTTCCTTTTAAGGGTGAATATATTGGCAGGACAAACTTCTACCAGTGTTCATTCAAGGGAGGTGAACGCATACTCTTATTGGCATTCTATACCTGCTTGTTCCATTATAGTTTCTACCAGCATTAACTTTATATTACAGTTCTTAGTTGACAAGGACCAGCTTTTCAGGTCAGCCAGCTTCGTTCATTTTTGTATGCAAAACCTCTGCACAGGAAGGAGTCAAAGTGGGGAAGACACACAATCTGAACTATTGAACTTCAACATTTTCCTTCTAAAACTCATGCAATAATCCATTCAATCACATCTCCTAATTAAATCTACATTTCTTTTGAATGTGCTTTCCTGTGCACTTTGTGTTTTCTAGTTACAAATGTGTGTATGGTGTAGGAGAGTTAAAAAAAATACCAAGCATTTTTCACATTTAGAAAGCTGTGTTACTGAGAAATATCCTTAGACATTCTAACTGAATAAACCAAGAGTTCATAACTTAAGCTGCCAAGAACACTTTGAAAAGCAAAACATGACATAGTTTTGCTGGTTTTCCTTCTCTCCACAATGTAAGATGATGTTTTAAATAGCATTTTGCATACATACAATAAATCTCAGTGATGTCCAGACTTGATAAAGAAAAGAAGAAAAAAAGACGCAATAACATTCCTCAAATCCATCCATAAAGCTCTAACAATTTACATTTGTGAGGGATTCTCACACTACCAGTTAGGCTTGAGGAAATTAGGATTTCTCTACTGTAAAGGTGTTTGACGTACTGAAAGCTGTAGACATGGCCTGAGGATAAGCTGAGTCCATTGTGCTCTGTGAATTTTCTTTTGACTATGTGTCAACTCATTTTTACAGTGAAATTGCGTTTAGTTCCTGTAGAGCTAAACTCAACTTCAATATATATTAGCTATATGTCTGAGTAGTTGTCAGAATGCAATCAGAAACAGAGCTCTCTGTGGGAAGCTATATGGGTTTATAATGCTCCAGTGATTCTGGGTTTGCCCCCTTCCTCTCTCCTCCAGGTCCTTTTATCAAGGCCACAGTAAAGTATTAAGCATGTCTTTCTTCTGGCCACCACCCCTTGAGCAGTGTAGAGCCCAAGAAATGGTTGCAGAAATGAATACTGAGTTGAGAAATCTTCACAGAATCCCCGGTTATGTTTCCAGTACTACACAGGTGGCCTTGGAAGTTCCCCACTCAACCCACTTTAGACCATGGATCTGAAATTTAACCATGACAGGATCCAACTCTGGAATAACATCATTCAGTGTTGCTCGGAAGGAATCAGGTATCCCTTGAATGCATAGATAATCCCCATTTGTTTTCTATGGTAACTTACTCCTGATGTTTATCTTGGGGAAATTTCAAGATGATCTCATAAGTCTTCTTAATCTCATCCATTTATAGGATTGTTTTCCCCTTCTCTTCTATGCACTGTTGCTGAATCCAACTGGCCCAAATCCTGCCTACAGTAAGTGTTTTACAACAGAGATCATTTTTTAATTGTGTTTTATAAATAAATAGTTCAGATCTTTGGGTAAGATTACCCGTTAGCTGAATACATTGAAAAAGAATAACTGATATTTTTACAGTCTGCCTGCGATCACTTACTGTACCAGATGAACAGTTTCTTCTTTCTGATCAGACAAAATACAACAGGGAGTTTAAAAACAGCAAATCTAAACCTGAGCATAAAGAGATGTGGGTCTAATGCTTTGCTTCTGTCTGTCCAAGATTTGTGAAGAGCCAGTCATTTTAAGAAAAGCCACACACCTAAGCAAGGCGTCATCGTGTTGCACAGAAATGTGGCAACCAAACAGACACCTCTGGATCAGGACAGGACAAAGACACCATCATCAAAGACCCTTTTTATCTGTTCTGACTAGAGGGTTGGAAGGAATTTCATCAATAGCATGAGAATACTAAGCCATGAGAGAAGTCTAAGATACAGTCTCTGGATGTAGAATAACAGAATGAGTATTCTAGGAACAGCCATGAGACTGCTCAGATGTAAAGACAAAGTCTTTTTGCCAAGTTATTTATTAATACAGCACTGAGAAACAATGTAGCTTTGAAATTATTTTCCTAAGTTCCTAAGATATAAAAGAACACATATCGTAGGGGAAACTGCTCTGAGGAAATGGTGACAAATCCTTCATTAAAGCTAGATACTTGCCTATGTTTCTCAAAAAAAAAAAATTTAAATGAACACTTAACAACAGTTATGAAAACCACAACCACACTTTCCCCCCTACTCTCTTTCTCCTCAGTCGTAGAAATAACAAAAAGATCATTAAAATCAGAACCTGTCTATGTGCCTAAAACACTTACTGCAGGAGATCAAGCACATTAGTTTTGTATTTAGTTATTAATGCAGTGAGATCTGAAGCTTGTCCTTAGTCCTACAAGTAACAAATTCCAAATGCAGTAAAGCCAAGTCCATTTTTCTCTTGCTCACAAGGGAGCCTGGACCCATTTCATTGCTGTTGTGGATTTCATCTGCTGCATGAAGGTCCTGCTGACTGCTGGAGAGGCAATGGCTGGAGTTCCTTCAGTACATGTTTGTTTATAGAATAGGTCTTAAAAAAATAAAACTGCATTAGAGTCTCTGTTATAGACCCTTTCATAGCAAGGTCAAACCCCATCTTAAACCCTTTGTTTCCACTGCTGCTGTCATAGCTCCAGCATTTCACTCTTGCAGCAGCTTTCTGGTTTTTCCATTCTAAAATCATTAAGGGTCAGTTTGCACCCTTGTGCCAGTGCTGTCTTTTACCCTAAATAGCTTTTTCTACTAGTGTTTACCCCCTTTTCACCAGCGTGTTTGTCGTCAGCTTTTATTTTCTCCCTTGATCTTAATTTTGCTAGACTAAACAAGCTGCTCTTTTTCAATCTCTTAAAAGTCCTTTCATTCCCTAATGATCCTTCCAGCTCTTTTCTGCAAACATTTCGGTTTAAGTTCATCCTTCCTGTACATGGATGACTATGCAATTTCCTAAGAGAGATTTCGCCAGTGTTTGGACTTCCCAATTTGCACTGGTAGAGACTGCTGGAGCCTTGGACCCTGATTAGCATTAGTGATTTCCTATATCCTGCACGAAGTGAGAAGCCCCTATGGACTGCAAAGTAGTGAAGTGTGATGCTACTGTTGGCTTTCGTTGCAAGATAGAAAGTGTGTCATGTAGTGAAGCAGTTAGAGGCTACAATAACTGGTGTGGTTTTATTTCTGCCTAACTGTTCCTGAATTCCTGAACTTGCAGATTTCTTTGATCAGACCTACTTCTGAAAGGGAAGTCGAGCCTCAGGCACAAGGAGACATTATTTGGATACCTACTAGCACTGAAATGATTGAAAGAACCTAAAAGTTGTTGAGCATTTGCGTGAATTAGATGTGTTTCCATAGCACTTCCCTCTCCTTGCTACAAGGCCATGTTTGTGTCCCCCTCATTTCCAGCTGGCTGTTGGCAAAGCAGTGGTTGATTTTACTTTGATAGAAAGCTGGAGGGCTGTCCATTCGAAAGGAAGACCCTATAGACCTGGCTACTATCCACCAGCTACTAGTACAGATGCTGCCTTGCTGCACACCCTCCTGCACCATGACCCAGACTGCAGCAGCAAAACAATTGCTTCTCTGCAGGTCTGTTACGGAGTAGGAGATGTCGTCTCCAGTAAATCCTCATGAAGTAAGGATGAACCTGAGCTACATCCCTCCTGCACATCTGTGGGGGCAAGAAATCTCAGAGAGTTTTTATGCAGTTTCCATCTCATCCATTATTGATAAGGTGTTGTGAGGTCCCATGGATCTGGGAAGGCTGGAATCTGATATAGCTGAGCCACCACTGAGGGTCCTCCTCAGGACTGGAAGAAATGGAAGCACATTGGAGACAAAGCCATAGTGGCTATGAACATATTGTGTGGATACGATTCTCATTTTCTGAGGGATTCTCATTTCCTGAGAAAATGCCTCATTTTTCATGCCATTGTGAAGGGGAGAAAAAAACCTGTCTTGAGTGTATCTAAGCAGAAGTAGTTGCAATATCTGGTGAAAATTCAGTGGCGTTTACAGTAATGGCAAAACTTTTGATTTTCCTGGGGCCAAAATGGCCTTGATGTTAACCATAAGGTATAATATCACAGCTTCTATTTGTCATCCTCTTTGGTAAAGCCAAAAATTCTGCACATGGCATATTCTTAATGGATTTTAATAGCTGTAATGCAAATATTATCACTGAGAAGGTGAATTATAGCAACGTGTGGCAACTGAGCAGGCGATCTTCAGCTGCTGAGAATTGCCATGGCTTAGCTGAAATCCCATTTTGTTAGCAAAGAATGTTCCCCACACATTTAGGATATACGAATAGTGAAGGTGTTAGGAACTTTAAATGTGTGTGAAGCAACTTAATGACTCACCTCAGTTAAGCGTTGAGAAGCCCCAGTTTCATGTATTGCAGAAGTTCTCCAGAGAAACTGTTAGAGAAACTGAACAATGTACTCAGGGTGTAAAACACATCAACTTTGAAAGAATTAAAGAGCCTGCTGTATGTTACTGACTATAAGCTCACTCCCAGAAGCAAAGAAGTAATGCAGAAAAATTACTGGAAACTCCTATTTAAAACATGACACCTTCCAAAATAATTTCTACAGGCAGTAAGAATTAATGCACTGTGAACAAAGCAGTGTTTTCTCTATAAACCTTTAAAAAGGAAAAAAAGGTTCAGCACAAAAAGTCTGCAGTTAAATCTCTGATGATTTAGACATTTTCTTTTTTAAGTGTTAATAATTTATCAAGAGCTAAAAGTGTTTTCAGAAGAGTAACTCCATGCTTACTCATTTTGAAGCAACTTTGGGTTTTTCCTTTTGTTTTCAATTTGTTCTAGTTGCATTCCTTCTGAGTGGGAAAAATAAACCAAATATTTCTAAGATATAAATAGTTGAGGATGAGATGAGTAATTACGTGAGAAGAAACCAGAGCTGATTGGTGATAGATCTAAGTGACATTACAATGAAATCCATTCTTTCCTACTAGCTCAGCATCGAGGAGGTGATGATTTTATGAAACAATGCTCCATAAAAATACAATGTATTGTAGAACATTATTATATCTCCCCCTCAAAATAAAAAGTAACAACAACAACAACAAAATTACCTTTTATTGTACAAAAGACATACAAATTCTTTTAGGCACTCGGTCATTTCAAGAGTTTTTCCAGGTGTTCTTTCTTCAATTCTGAACCCTAGGAAACCAGCCGGCCCCACACTAAATAGGCCTTACTTTTCTCCAGCTGTCATGAGCCCTCACTTACCTGCCTGCTTTGGAACCTGCTCCTTCTCAGCAGTAGGAATAGTAGCTGGTAGACACATTTTTCACAGTTTGACACCCTTCTTAGCACACCTCTAATACTTAGGTTTTCCTCCATCCAAGCATAAAAGTACAAAGCAAAAGACCATCAAGGAGCCAAACAGTTTATGCCTCCTATGTAATCCAAAGGAAATAATGCTTATATTCCTCTAATAGAATCAGTAAATAGATGTAAATACATGTAAAATGTAAACACATATATTTCTATTATTGAATTAATTGGTTGCTTAGATAAGTTATGTTAATATCTATTGAAAGAATTATAAATAGACAATTATTGATGTGAAACACATTGGCTCTACATGGTCTTGGCATATTCCATTTTTACTTTTACTTTCCTGTAGACAGAGAATCAACGTGTCTATTACAGCGAAATAAAAGAGCCTAAATGAACTGAAAAGAAATGATTAAGGCTCCTTGATCCTCTTTTGCCATCTACCTGCTTCACATGCTTACATTTTCCTTCAATGTGAAAGATCTGTGCTATTCAAGTGTACATTGTAAGCCACTTTACACCATTAATGGAGAGAATATTTTAAAGGTTAAAAATGAAAAAGTGTGTCTGAATTTAAAGAACCAAAGCCAAATGAAGGAAACAACATATCATTGTTATTGGGGAAGAGAGTCTCACTTCAACTGGTAGGAAAATTAAACTTATTGATAAAACCTGCATGCCCTTCCTCAGTATTGTACAACTGTTTTGTAAAGTTAGGTTCAGGGAACAGGGGAAGAGCTGATTGTTTATTATTCCTAGATGAGCCATAGATTGCTTGGGGAGCCTTATCTACACTAGTTTTACTGCTACAAGGTTTGACAGAATTTCCTTAGTGCAGATGAACATGCTTATTCAAGTAGAACTTATTCTAGAAGCTGTGTTATGTATCTCAGCATTTACATATGGGTGTCCACCCAACAGCCTTTCCTGCATGTAACTATTTTAGTGAAACAGTCCACTTCTAATCAGAACAGTAATAATAGTAAAACTTCTTAAAGTGTATCAGATTTGAATGACCTTTTGATTCTCAATAGTGCTGCAGTGGAAACTCCTCTCTTTTCCTTTTTAGGAAATGTTCATCTAGATTAATTTATCTCATAGAAAGATCATCAGAGGGAAAAAATAGATTGTACAGTAGAGGTCTTGCAACCTCAGTTGCACAGCTGATGTGAACGTCAAATGTATTGATACAAATGTCAACGGGAAAAAACAAAATCAAGACTGGGAATGCTGGAAGGTTAAATGTAAAAATAGAAATTTTAAGCTCTAAACCAAGCCAAATACTTCAGCTACTTAAAAGCGCTGTTGAAACTATTCAGTAACACAGGAGCACCACCTGGGTGAAACAAGCTCATGTTCATTTATACTACCTCCTGTCATTGTAAAAGCATACTGATAGAGAATATACAGACGGAACTAAGTTCGGAATGATTACCTGCTGAACTTGTAAAGGAAGGATTATGCCTGTCTAGAGAGCTGGTCCCTGGGAAAGCTTGTGCTCACCTTGGATTTCTGCTGGTAATGAGGTATCATCTCCTTGCCATTCACAGCAACATTTTCCTTCTTGCCTGAAATGAAGTTGACTGCAA
The DNA here is from genome assembly GCA_013398015.1 of Oreocharis arfaki. NCBI lineage: Eukaryota > Metazoa > Chordata > Aves > Passeriformes > Paramythiidae > Oreocharis > Oreocharis arfaki. The sequence continues at coordinate 1,172,768 of VZRR01012715.1, forward strand.
AGGAAAGGAGACAAATAGTAAAGTTACCAACTTTTGTTGGTAGGAGCAAGTACAGCAGTTAAAAAGAGCCTTGTAAGTGGGTTTCTGCGCTCTATCCCAACAAAGACTTCACAGCTTGTGCTTCTCTTTTTTCTTGGTAGCAGAAATATTGCATACATGTCAACCAGTCCATCCCACAGCCTCCTTGAAGCAAAATTGGTCTCCATAGCAACAGCCTTTGAGACACAAAGAGGAAATTTCTCCGTCTGTCTGACCCGGAGGCTCGAACCCTCCCTCTGGAGACCAGCTACCCTCTTTTGTCTCTAGCCTCATTTGTAAAACATTTCAGCCTTGATCTGTGTTTATATTGACAAAAAGAATCTGTGTAAAATAAATGAGGAGAGTTCAGCTGTATAAACCTGCTGGCTGCCTCAGCAAGAGCCAGAAGCAACAACGCTGAAGACAGAAATCTTCATCGTTTTCCTTTAATGCACAGAGACAAGTAAACTGGCATTATTGCTTGTCTTCAGGTGCTGTCACAAACAAGATGAAGTAGGTACTTCCACATGGACAGACAGCAAAGGCCACTTACATTCGCTCTTCCATGAAGACCTATAGTTTTATTGGACCTGACTTCAAGACCAGTCCTGAAAATATTAGCTATTGATGCTAGGTGACATTTATAAAACACTGCAAGATCAAGGTACCTAGCATATCTGCCTATTACATCCACACCAGCCTACTGCAACATGAAGAACTAGGTCAATATGCCAGTTCTGCTACTGGCTTTTATGCGGAAAAAGTTACTAGGTCATCGAATTTCCACTTTGTTTTTTTTTTTTTTTCCTTTTGCAGCTGCAGTGTGAAAAGAGCCTGAGAAAGCAAGTCTAAATCAAAGTAGTCACACTGTCATGCTCTGGGAAAGCCTTTTAAGGAGCAGGGCTGAATCTCACCTGTATCTATCTGGTTAGCTTCCAGCTGGTAAAAATAAGAAGTAGCACTAAAAGCAGTTGATGCTGCTGCTCATAGAAAAGGTCTAGTCCAAGGAATGCTCTCAGGGTTAGGGCTCAGTGACCAAGCAGGCTGAAGGTACCTCCTAACGAGGTGTCAGTAGAAGTTTAGAAGCAGGGTCCTAGCTGACGCCTTTTGCTAGGATTTCTCTCAGTGTTGAGCTGCCTGCTGCAAACAAATGGGTACTTTAGAAAAGGAATGGCATGATACACTATCTCTAGTTTTGATGATGCATTGCACTGGCTGGTCTACATGGCAGTGAGGAAGCCAGGTCCAGCGCCGGGCTTGATGGAAAGCTCTTGTGCATATACATGTTTATACTCTGGTTTGCTTTCTGCCCCACCAAGTGACTGAAGGAGCCAATGCCTAGGATCAAGTTTGTTTCCCTTGGTGGGAGCACAGCAGTAACATTCAATGTGCTTCTTGTCTCAGTATGCTATTGCTTCATTGCCTGAGAAGACCAACAGAGCAGTCTAGTTCAGGGACCTGCTTTTACCTCCATTTCTGCCTACATCGTTATTCATGAGGTGGGAACACGAGGGAGCTTATGCAAATCTTCCACTGTGTAAATCATTCTGGCCCTAAAACTGAATGCTAAAATGCAAATTGTAAACTACAACATCTAAAATTGACATTGAGGCAGAATTACTGCTCTGCACTAAAACGGTTTTGTTAAGAGTGCAAACAAGCTAGTATTGACCTGAGACACTTTCATCTGTTATTTTAATTGAAGAAAAAGCAAGCATGCTAATAGTGCTAACAAACATCAGAGCTAAGCAGTTTCATAGGGTGATTATACAGCAGAGTTCTGGAAACCTTCTGTCTACTGCAGCTCCTAGATATTAACACAAGCAGCAGACTAAACATTTGTACCCTGTTTGTACTGCCAGCTGACAAATGAAGGTAATTAATGGGCAGCTATAAGGTGGAAGAGTCTGGAAAATAGCAAAACTTGTAGTCCTGAAATACATAGTGCTGATGCCAGAATATTGATTTTATTGCATTATTGTTTCTAAGTGGTCTTGCATAGTTTTACATCATATATTGATGTTTAGAGCTTATTATTTTTTCTTATTTCTCTTCTATCTAATTTTCCCTTTGAACATTTATTTCTAACTGGACATTATACAAAACGAAAAATCCCATATCAGGTGCAGCTGTTCAAGTCAACTGGTAATAGGACTTGACACTTGTCAGGTCTTTCTAAGTTAGGTTTCAATTCTCTTTTTTTGGGTAACATTGACTCTGACAGTGGATAATTACAATGAATATACTTAGTGAAATTAAAATCAATGACATCTCTTTCTTTGGTCTTTGGGGAAATTTCCAATAGAGGCAAAAAAAGGTTTTCTAAGAACTCTTTTGGAAGTGGCCAATACTAAATGAAACTGGAAAGCAAAATATTTATGACTGTATAGCATTTGCATTAATGTGGGATGATTACTTTCTCCAAAATCCATAGTCATGGAAGGTGAGCTAAACGTATTTGGCCTCAACTGTTGAGTTTCTTCCAAATTCACAGCTCTCTGCAGGATGCTTGGGACATCTGCTCTTCAGTGGAATCAGGGAACACACTGAAGTCAACTTTGTCAGAAAACGTATGGGTTTTCTGGAAGGCTATCAGCCTATGGCTTGTTAGGGACAGAGGATAGTTCGTAGTAAAAAGAGATGATTATAATGGTCTGGCCTGACCTGACCTCCTGCCTATCCTATCTGACAATTTCCATGGTTACTCCAAAAACTTCAGTAGAAAATATCTTTTTATAAAGACAACCAGTTGAAATTTAAGGAGTGCAAAACATGCTGACTTTTCCATGCCTGTGGTAAACTGCTCCAGTAGTTGCATACCTCAGTGTTAAAAATGTATTTTATTTCCTGTTGTAAATTTGCTGACTTAAATTTCAACCACTGCATTTTGCTATCCCTGTGCTTTTGTACTAGAAACTCTTCAATCTGCCTTTAGCACTGATAAAACCCATTCTGTCTGTGGGGTGGGAAGAAGGATAAGAGCAGAGCTAAAAAGCAACATATTTGCTCTCTCCAATTTTCCAAGAAAGGCATAAAAAGATAAGCATTAGTTGCTAAATTTCATCACACCGAAAAGAGCTTTCTGATACTATGCCAATAAGAAGACTTTATTAGATTAATCCATATGCAGGTTATAATGCTTTCTCCTGCACAGTGTTTCCCTCATGAGTGATTTTCTGAGTGAATTTCAAGAAAAATATTCACATTCTGGATTAGAAAATTTACCGGCATTTGTATCAATGCCTTGCCTTGCACAAGGGAAGCTAACATTCCTCTCCACAAGGATGTTTCTTACAACAAAACGTTGGGGATGTGCGCATCTAGGCACTGTGGCAGGTTCTAGTTTTCATTCACGGAAGAGGCTCAGGCTATATTTCAGCCATTGTAGCACAATGGTAAAATCAGTTCCTAAGTATAACAAAAGTAATTCCTGTCCTAGGAGCTTTTTTTTTTTGTCTTATAGAGGAGGAAGTTAATTGTTGGTAGCCCTTGTGAGGAGGGAGAGGCACAGTGACGGATGCTTGAGCCAAGTTCCAAAATGCTGGCAGCACTCAGTTGTCACATAGCAGTGACTAAGGGGAAAGGCCTGACAATGTCAGGCTGATATGCCAGGGTTTCAGAGTTAAAACAATATTCATTGAAATTGAATATATGAAATTCAATAAACTGAGAGGACACTTAATCTCTTCACCTTCTTCCCACTTGTCCTATTGCTGGCTGCACACCTCCTTTCTTATACCTGCTCTGGCACACTTTGGGCCCTGCTGTGATCTAATTTAACTCACTAGAATGGCACAGAACTATGTAATTTTTCATTGTGTGTTTTTCAGGTGGGTTTTTTTGTCATTTTAGCTAATGGAGTTGGCACATAAGAAGAGCTCTGGCAGCACCAGCGTGTTGGTGAGGAGAAGGGAGGACTCAGGTGAATGCACACCCCGCCCTCGGCAAGAGGAAGCTGTAGATCAGTCTGCTGCGCCTTATGAAGCCATACTCTTCAGTTTTAGTCAGAATGTTAAAAATACTTGTTAATACCTTGAAATGAAAAGATCTGTCATGATCCAGAAGGCAGCAGCGTGGTGGGAGCCCGTAGAACCCGGGTCTGCGCGAAGCAAGGGGATAAGGAGAGCCAGGGTGTCCCTCAGGGCTCCCGCTCTTTCTGCGAGGGCCCCGTTGTAGCTCTCGCCCCTTCCCGAGGCGAAGCAGAGGCAGCTCCGGAGCAGCCCCACGCACAGCAGTAAGAATATTGTAATGCTTTGGGGGCTTGGGTGGTTTTTCAAAAATTCTATTGAATTTCCGTTCTCTCCTTCACTTGCTTTTGAGCGCTGTGTGCCCACACCTCGGTGCGTGGCTGCCGAGGCGCAGCTGCCGCACGGCTGAGGGGGCCGAAGCAACAGGAGCCGCTGTGGCACCCGGGTGTCCCGGCGGGCTCAGGAGCTCCGGTGTGTCCTGCATGGCACCAGGAGCTCCATCATGTCGTGTGCGGCACGGACAGCCCCTCAGCCCAGCCTCGGGGCTGTGCAGGAGCCCACTGCCACGGTGCATCCGTGGGTGCAGCCCCAGAGCCCGGCTGAGGTGTGCCAGCGCTGGGAAGCTGTCCTTTATCGTGCGGTAAAAAGCCAGAATTCCTGTGAAGGCGCACATCGGATCTGTGAATGGACACGTGAGACACGAGCGTCGCTCGGGCCTCATGGGCGGTACAGCTGGCAGCCCTTATATCACACAGGATCTGAGGGGCTGGGGCAGCGGGTCTAGGTTGTAATGATAGATTCCAGCCACATGTAAAGAAACTTTAGGAGTTGATTCAGACTTTAGGCGGTTATTTTTATCTTATGTTTATCATGTTGACCTGCTGGGTGAAAAAATAGGAGTTAGTACGAGAAACACATAGTTGTAAACATAAATGTCTCCAAAACCTTCCCTACATGCTATACATGTAGCTATTATAGAAAGACTGTTGGATTGGATAGTGAAAATAGAGATTATTTACACAAATTGCATTGTGGAATTCTGTGTGTCTTCTTGCTTTTGTTCTGTTGCCATTGCGTGCTTAAATTGGAGACATACATTCCTGGGCATTTTTCATTTCCTCCCTACTCTCTTTTGTGTGCTACTACTTATTTTGTGTCAGTCTGTTGTTTCCATGAACTTAATTTTTTGAGGTAAAACCCTATATTATCATTCACTCCTACTTGATATTTTCATAAATGACTGGGAATATTTAAAACTGTCTATAACCACAATTTTGTTGCAGCAGAGGAAAAATCCTAATTATAATATCCTACATAAATACTTCGATACAGTACAGTAGCTCTAAGTCATGTGTAAAATGGCCGCTATTCAGCTCTGTGGGTCTAGTGATGAAACAAACCATGAGAATAAAGTTGACTAAAACCAGAAATTAGTGAGAATAGAGTTCTCATGCCTGTTTAGATGAGAAAAAGATAGGCTGTTATTTGCAGACTTAAGTCTTTACCCTTCCTTGAGTCCTAATCTACTCAGTGCCCTTTGCAGCAGAGCACTGCTGCTCTCACAGTGCATGTTTCACTAGTATTTGCAAACCACCTCCGTATGTTTTGTAATGATTTTTAAAAGGAGAAATGCCAGACCATCACACTTGAAATCCAAATCTATCTCTATTAAATGTAAAATGAACATCATAAACCCAGGAGCAGATGGTGAGCAATCAGAGATTAGCTAACATTTATTTTAAACATTATTTCAAAGCATTTTTTTTATTTTTTTCTAAGTTGAAGAGTGAGAACATGACTACTTTAGGATGTTTTCTGTGTTCCAAGTAGTGAGAGCACCCTTGTCCGGACAGATTGTGAAGAAAAAGACCAGGCTGATGGAGAGTCAGGGCTGTCATAGCCCCCTGGGGTGTTGGCAGGCCTGCCTGAACAAGGATCACACAAACTAGGTTGGGTTGGTATCCATGGGAGCTAAAAATTGGTAATTATTTTCATTTGTTAAGTTCTCATGCTTTAGTGTATGTGATTTCAAGGTTTTCTCTGCAGTCATGAGGGACATAAACCAGAGGGAAAGGAAGGTAAAAGTGCAGTTAATACAATATAGGAAATCACTCCAGGATTTAGGGCTGGAAGCACCCTTCATATGTGGAAAGTCTTACAGTTAAAGTTATGAGAGGTGGCAGTGCTGGTGAATGGTCTGTTGAATTCCAAATTTTTTGCAGGAAATTCTGAGCAGATAGTGCTCTTTAGTTGGCTCTAGTTCTTAGCTATTATTGCTATCACCTAGTCCATAATGTCTATGGTGGAGAAAAGGACCCCAAAGAAATGCAGGTTGTAAATGGCTACTGTTTCTACAAAATGTTGCTGCAAGAGCATGACCAGTGCACAAAGTCCTGTACATACTTTGGTTTATGGATAGGGGCACAAACCATTTGCTTTGTGGATCCTTAACCATGGTTTTTTTCAGCCTTTTCCATGTGCTCAGTATCTAGGATTCTTCGTCTTTTTCAGCCTGACATGAGTCTTAATTTACAATTCACTTGACCTTCTAATTCTTTGGAAACTAGATGGGGCCTTCAATATAGATGTTTTAATGCTGTGCACTTTATATTCATTTTGTGGCTTTAAAAGCCTCAGAAAATGATTTGGACCTTTTGAATGGTCTCTGATTCCCATCTTAGATTTGTCCGTGTTTTCTTAACACGTTCTGTGAGTGCAGTTTGTAACCAAACTGTGATTTATCTCTTGTCATTACCAGAGTAAATAAAGAATAAAATTATTTGCAATCTAACTGCTTTGTACACACCTGCAATTAAAAACACAGACACCCCTTGTAATCAAGATAGTTCCTCAGTTGCAGCTTGTAGGATGTTGGGGAGGAAAGGAGGAAAAGGGTATAGTAGGGCATTTATCTTGTCATGCCTTTCCTGCTTTTGTGCTCTTCTGTAGGAATCTACTACCCATGCTGGCAGAGATAGCTTTCTGTGCTTGCGAGACAGTGGATCTGACCCAGTATGTCCATTCTTGGACTTAAAAGATTGAGGGTGTTCTGGCCCTTGACAAGGCATTTTTTCATACCAGGATAAATACTGACCGCACAGTTAAGCTGAGAGAGTTAAGTTTGATTTAGCTTCTTTTGCAAACTGCTTCTTAAAGGCTTTTCTGCTTGCTCATCTCCACTGGATCTTAAACAGAGACATTGTGTTGCTATGGAAAGTAGTGAGCAAGCAATAACAAATGTTTCCTCACATAGAAGCAAAGCACCCTGTTAACCATCAGCCATACAGATATGACTGAGAGTGGAAAAGAAAACACGGGGAAAAATACGAAACCAGTTCCAGCTTTCATTCTGTCCTTAAATGAAACAAAACCCCACTTTCTTCTTTCAGCACAGCACAGTGGCATTCATGTGATCTTGGAGAAGAGGGTTATTTGCTGATAGCAGTTTCACTGTTTAAGGATACCTGCCACAGTCATGAGTATCAGTCAGAAACAAGAGATTTTGAAAAGCCTCACTGGAGTTACACTTCATATATGCACATTTTACACTAAGCCAGAAAGAATAAGGGATTTTTCTTCTATGATCTTCTTAGTTCCAAGAAAATTTATTCATGAGACATATGTGGGAATATAATACTTTAAATCCAGTCAGACTTCATCTTGCCTCCAGACCCTGAAAGGATTGGAGAGATGTAAATTAGAAAAAAATTGACATTGGCCTTGATCTTTGCTTTGCCCCCTAAGATGCTTTCCAGGGTCAGCCTTGAAATTCAACACACCACCATTCTGTTGGAATAAAGCAAAAGTTGCACAGTAGAGCTATTTTAGTCTATAGAATTTTACTGTTACAGCTTTTTAAAAAGAGTCACAGAGGACTCAGCCTATTTTTAAACAACTTAATCTTTTCATTCCTAAGTCTCTTGGTTTTTTTTCAATATCTGCAGTTTTCTTTTTATAATGTTCTTGACTAAGCAGAGTTACATTCAATACTCATTCATACAGCATACTGAAGTTGACATTGTAGGCCTTTGTTTCAAGGGACCATTTGTGTTTTGACAGGCAAAGAACAGACCAGTTGCACTGTTGTTTTTACTGAAGACAGGCAAAACTAGGCCAAATCCTATAGCACTCACTCAAGCAAAACTCCAAGAGAAACTTTGCCTCAATTCATCTAAGAACAGTCAGAAATGGAGTTCAGCTGTTCCATACTTTTCACAGTGTACTTTGAAAAGCTCAAACCATCCTTTTTTGCAGCTGTTGCTCATGCATGATTCAAAAATGTCTGATTCATTGTAAATGTAAAAACTCAGCAAAAAATATACATCAGAAATTCCTTCCATATAAAGCTCCAACTATATATGGGACGAAACCTAGTAAACTCTAGATTCCCCACTAGCTGAAATTAATCTAATTTTTGTTAACAATTAATAATAAGTAAGATGGTCTGAAAAGTGCTCAGTGCCTTGTGAACTTAATCTGCAGCAGCAGTTGCACCTCGTCAGTCTCCCCAAATGAGCAACGTATCTATTTATCAAAAGAATTAAACAATAATATCCAGAGCTTTTTGTTATGTGTGCTTATTCAGTGTTTTTCTAGTTCCACACGGTCATGTACCTGAGTAGGTAACTTCACTAATACCTTTCTTCTGTCAGGAGACAGCTTTTTATTGTGAGGATTACAGTAATCCACCCACGTGCACAAACTTCCTTTTGTAATACATCCCCATTTCATCTATGTTTTCCAAGAACTTTCACTTATTATAAGTACACTTGGATGGTACATGGAACTCAGCACCCACAATGCTTTTTTCTCACCTAGTTTCTAGCTGCGTTGTCTGAAGCTGAGGAGGTCTTGGGATATGCCCATGATTCCGGTTTTATAATGTATAGGGAACACTGGATTAATAAGAGACTTTTACCAACTTAGTCACCACTCTGTATATAAACAGAAATATTTTCCAGTGACTGATTTAGACTAAGTTCAAGTTTATAAGCTTAACTCCTTTAATTCTATTTCCTGCAGCAGAAATATAAATTAATCATCATTACTTACCAGGAAGGAAGTGTACCTGTAACAAAGCACGATGATCCTGTATAGAAAGTAACGTACCTTTCTCTGGACATCAAAAACATGCAATAATATTTTACTTCTCCCCTGGCAGGGAATCCAAGAGAGCCTTGGGTACTCCAGTTCAAACCACATCACAGTTGAAGTGTCCAAAGAGAACCTAAAATTTCAGATTCAGCCACTGCTATGTAAAACAATGCCACAGGAACATTCCCACGTCAAAACCACAATTTTTATAGCCAGCTGAATAGCTCTTTCAGGCAATGAGCAATCAGTTCAAATATATACCTTATTCCAACTAAAACAGAGATCCACTGTATGTCTGTTCATGGAGAATACTTAGCCTAGACTCTAATCTCTAGAAATTGGCGTAATTTGAAGGCACTTGAGAGAACAAACACTCAAATTACAGACTGTTAAAATAGTAAATACGCTGGATTTCTACTGGCACACTTTGTTGGACACTTTTGCAGTTATGCTGCAGTCCAAATAGAAATGCTTTCTGTATTAGCTTGAAAGGCGTTAGGGGTCGTGTTTTCTACAGATGACCTGAGGGCTGAAGATCTAACTTGTAAAAGCAAAAAGGGTGGGAGGCCTTGAGAGTAGGCTTTCTAATTGTGTGTGGAAGGCTCTTCTGTGGGTGTACCACGATGGCTGTGGGGACAGAGCTGGCTTTACATGGGGCAGGGGTAGAGGTTGGGTCCCTGTCTTCTGTTGATGTTTTGAGCAAGACTCCTACCTGGGGGAAGCCTAGTTTCTCACTAGTAAATGTAGTCACGTTCTCTAGTACTGTTTTGTGTTTAAAAGATTATTTCTAGCTGTCTCTTACCATTTCCAAGGGCTGATTTCACTGTGGGTGAGCACACAACACCAGGACTGTCTTAGGAAATGACACCCTATTTTTAGATATCCAAATGCCTTAAAATGAAGCTGTTCTGAGTAGAGATAGCAGAAGATGTAACTTTATGCACTTCAGCAGAAAACTGAAGAATCATCTCCCATTTAAAAATCCTTTATTTTCTCAAATCTTACTCAGTGGTGTCCTTGGTCGCTTTTGCCACTGTGACATGTAAGAACTACAGTTTCAACTTGTCATGCTATCCTTTGCAAGACTGAAAACAAAAGATATTTGTCCCAAGTTTTTCTTACAGAAAGTGAAGTTTAGAACACCTTTTCAGTTAGCTGTTCTCAAAATAAATCAAATACTACATTAGAAATTAGAAAAAATTATTTGCTCAGAAAGCATAAGTTTTGTTTGTATCACTTTAAATTCACTCCTCAAGCTGTACAGAAAGAATACCTTTCTTTCGTATATAGGATCTCTGAATGTAAATATGAAGCAATGATGAGGAGTGTATTTTATTTTTAAAACCTCACAAGTTGGGGAAATCTTGCTTAAAATTTTGGAAAGCCTTGAACTTCTCTGACTAGCACTGTCTGCAGTTTCTGGTGGAATTCCCATGGAAGGAGATAAATGTGTTCATGTCCTTTGGTTACTGGGGAGGAATTCAGGGGCTGAATTTCCTTCACATAAAGCTGTACTCCCAGTCCTCATGCCAAACATCCACTGCTAGAAAAAAAGCTGTTTGAATGGTGTTTCAGTAATTTTGAACAATTCAGGCCTCCACATTCTAGACTCCAAAGTGATTTGAGGTTTTAAACTGGGACATTAAAGCTAAAGTAACATAAATGGAATGACACACGTGCTTTCCAAGATCTGGAAGCGTGCTGCCCTCCAGGTCTTAGCTTATTCAGGAAATGATCTTTTTTTTATAATGTTGACATTCCCATATACAAATGAAAATCCATGGTGTTTCCCAGACCTGACACTGAAAGAAACACAAAAGGGAGCAGCGGGCTCAGAATGAAATAAAGTGCTAAAGAAAACAAGAATAATAATCTTGAACTTCATTTATCGTGCTTCTTTAAATCTTTGTTTGGCAATGTTTCTGTGGAAAGATTTGAAGTTTAATTTTTCACACGTTTAACACCTGGTTAAACACCATGTAAGCCCATGGTAGTGGCCAAATACACCTCATTAAGGAAAACTTGTAACTACTGTCCTAATGAAGTTCCAGATTTTTTTATGCACTATCATGAATTGATTCTTAAGAAGCTTTTCCAACAAAGCATCTGTCCCGATTTCATGTGTCCAGATTGAGTGAAATACATTTTATCAAATAAGCACCTCTGGCTGTGATTCTTTATATAATTTGAAAATGTGTTTCTAATATTGCGGTTTGTAGGACAGCAGAGGGGAAATGTTTTTACAAAGAAAACCAAGAATATTGACACTGTAAAAGAGAATTCTTCTTGACACCTGTCAGTATTTGGTCCTGTGGCTGACATATCCCTCTCTTTTTTAGCTTGCTTTGTGTAGTAACTTTTTCCAGCATCTTGGAGATATTCTGGCTTCATATCTGCTGCAAAGTGCTACAGGCCAAGTATCTTTTACCTCTCTCCTATCTCCCCCAGGGGTCAGAAGTTCATTTACATAGCATTGGAGCAGCCTGCTTCTGTAACAATTGGTGAAACAAGATTATATTAAAGAAAGCAGTGTTGATTTTATTAGAAACTAGAGAGAAGAATTAAATGAAACCAAAGTTGAACAGAAGAAACTTTCCTGCATCTGGCAGCTGCACAAAGTCTAGCTCACCAGGTTACAATCTCATAGTTATTACTGATACATTCAAGCCCACTAGAAAAATGTACCAGTGCTTATCTGACCTTTCTTCTCATAATATGGTTCACAGATCTGTTACAACAGGAACTTCAGCCAGCTGCTGCTTCAGGGAAGAACAGTTCTGGCAGACATGAGCAGCAGGGAAATGCTTCACCTTTTGAAGCTCCCTTCAGCTGAGAAAACTCTCCCTTGTTAGGATAACTGAAATCCAGTTTTTTTCAGTGGCAGGCTGTATTAAATATATTTCGAGGACACAAAGCCCAAGCAACTGTTTCGCCAACTGCAGTTTGTGCCTAATTCCACCCAGTGATGACAGCATTTCCAAGCCTTTGTGTGAACATTCCAGCTTTTTGCTAGATGTGTTAGAATATGTTGTCTTTATGAACCGATAAAAGGAAATCTTTAGCTTAGCCCACACACACACTTGCATTTCTCTTTATGGAAGCTCCACCGATCTGTCACTGGGGAAATAACTTACTCAAAGGAGAGAAACAGAATTACTCTTTTGATATTGTTATTCAGAAATAGGTATATTGTATTTAAGTATGTCAAAGATTGCTGCTGCTGTAAGGCAGGAAAATGCACAGGCTGAGGCTGATCAGTGCAGAATTGTTGCTACATTGTAGTCTTTAATACAAAATGCGAGGATACTCTGCCATCAGATTGTCATTGCTTTTAAAATTGAGTTGTGATTCTTCACCAAGGATTCAACATTCCTTGAATTTCTTTAGTTAGTGACTGCAAGAAAAAAAATTGGTTGTCAGAACTAAGAGTGTAAAAGTTGGTCTCATTGTAGAAATCTGTCAACTTCAGGTTTAAAAGCTTGAAGAAAAAGCAGACACGCAGAAGCACAAATCATGGATGGGAAGTGCGAGGGCAGCCATTGCTGTGTTTCAGCATGCACAAGGCTCAAATCTGTTTGAAATTTTGCAGGATTGGAGTAAAATTGGTAGTCTAGGAAATTCTTTAATACTGACACATGAATGAAACTGTTCAGGACAGAGAAATCCACCTCTAACACAGGGATGTGTTCATGGGATGTGTTCGTGTTCATCTCATTAAATCAGACTGTCACATCTAGCACCACTCTCTTATCTGCTGAAGGAGCTGTGCTGTCTTTCCAGTGCCTGGTCTCAGAATTGAATTGCAGCAATCTCTTCAAAATATCTCGTTTACCACATGTGCCAATTGTGAAAGCACACAATACATAACCAGAACTGACAGGAGATGGCAGCCATGCAGAGAAAAGTGTGACATACAGAGTGTTTTGAAAGAGGAATGGAGGGCCAGAAGAGACAGTGAGGAAGAGCAGGGAAGAGAAAATATGACAGCCTTAAGACATATCGAAAGAAGGGAGGAAAGCCATGGAAACAATGATGTCAGGGAAGGAATATGAAACTGAAAACAGGGAGTAGAAACTACTCACTCTGTTTAGGATAGGATGGAGGGATTCAAAGACAGTAGAACCTGGGGGGAAAAAAAAGACATAGGGGAGTGAGAGGGCTATGAAAGTGATGTTAGAAGTAGTGTAATAGAAAACCACTATTGAGGAAGTACAGACAGCTATGAGAGATTAGAGACAGAGCAAACATCACTAAATATGAGGAATGGGTAAGGAAGGGAGACTTCACTGGAGACTGGAATTAACTGTTGATGGAAAGAAAATAGAAACGCAGAATGAGGAAAACATTTGGGGAATGATAAAGAAAACAGGGATTTGAAGACATTGGGACATAGGGGAAAAGAGTAGACAGGAAAGAATACTCTAAAGCAGACGAGGAGCACCAGCAAAAATGAAGAAAAAGAATTTCAAACCCAAAATAAGCCAAGAAAAAAACCCAAAACACTTCCTTGTCTTAAGCCATCAAGGTAGGAGAAAGAGATGATGTTTTCCATTGCTGACATAATCTTTTCTTTTGAAAAAGACTGTACTGTTTGCAAATCACAGAAACAGCACAGTAACTATAGTTACCACAGTGCAAGAAGCTGCAAATAAAATCCTCTTCTGGGTGTCCATATTAATTCCTGCAGAGATGACTTTGCGATGCACAGCTACATCAAAGGATCAATATAAATGCACCCAAATGTATTAGAAAATTTCCATTTATCCTCCTAATCAGCTTTACATTAGTACTGTAATTGTAGTGACTGACATTTACTTTGTCAGAACCTTTTCACAGTAAACTACTCCAGGAAACCATTCCCCAAACTTACTTGATGACACACCTGTATTAGTTGGCATGTTCACACAAGGTAACAGAGAGATAAACACAACATAATCCTTGCTATGTAATGTAATCCTCAGTGTTACAGCTGAAGAAATTGATTTAGAAAGGCATTTGGGGACAAAGGTATTTCATTGTAGCCTAGAGATTTAGGCAGATGTCTCTAATGCTTCCGATTATGATTTTACCATCCATTGGATTCGTTGCCCCAGGATAGTAACTTTCAGGTTAGCCAGTATATTTTGATTTCTACCTATTTCATAGAAATGCTGCAAAACTTTCCTAAATAGTATGTTTATCTCGGAGCAAGATAAGAAAATGCAGCTTTTAAGTTAAGTAAGAGCAGTGTTAAAGGGAGCATTTCTGCAAATAACTCTTTAACATTTCTGTACATTCACTGTCTATTCAAATCTTTCAAGCTCTCTACATTGACTTTAACAGGCAATGAATTAGACCGAAAGTTAAAGCTTGACTGGTGTGTACGGTTAGAAAAATACGATGTTATCTGTGAACCACTGCATTCTGAACATCGTGATCAGGCCACAAAAAATGTAGCTTGGAACAGGTGCCAGACATTTTTGTGGAAAATGGGTGCAATTTCAGATGAGTTTGATGGAGCAGCCATCTCATGAAGCAGCTAACCAGCTGCTATTCCTATTTCACTCATCTTAACAAAATTGTTCAAATCTCCAGAGTTTCTACTAATCATGTATATAACCACACTTACAAACAGTCATGCTTTGTATTTAATCCATTTTTACTTCAACTGTGCTAACACATGATATTCATTGAAAGATACTTACTATGTAGGAAGCCACAAAATGGGCAGCAAACTTACGTGGTACCTAATGTGTCCAAACATGGTAATATTACTGACTAAAAGTAAGCTGCAAAATGAGAAATGAAAGAAAATTACTATGAACTGAGTGTAAGTATACTAACTATGGATGGGATTAAAGAGAAAACAGGCTCAAATTTTTCCTTCCTCTCCTTAAGAAGCTACACTGAACTTGAGTGGGGTAACTCAAGGCAGAGTTCCTAACTGAAGAATCATGTCTTATTGCTACACATTCTTTCTTGACATGGAACACATTTATTTTTTCCCACTAGACTGTTTAGTAAACCACAATTATTCAGTTAGCAATCAAACCTTAATTAGATTACTTACATGCCCAGAACAACCCCAGTTACTTGTGTGAACTACATTAACTTCTAATTATTTAGAAGGAAATCACAGGCACTGAAACCAGCTCCCTCTCTCATGGAGGGGAGAGCAGCTGCCTGAGAGATCACGGTGGTGCCAAGGATACTTTTTATGCTCTGCAGATGGTTCTCTTCCATCTCAAGTTTGAAGATAGAGATGTGCTGAACAAGCCTTTTGTAACATTCTTGCTGAAAAGTTGATAGCCAACAACTAAATCTGAACGAAAAACCAGCAGTGGAATATTCCTCTGAAACATGGAAATCTATCGATGGCCTTTTAGCAATAGCGACTAATTTGGTATTTCCTAAACAAGGACTTGATTAATGATACTTGGAAGGGACAATGTTTTTAAATGTTAGAACTGGAATGGAATTAAATCATTGTTGATTGTAGTGCATGCCTGCTCACACCAGTTATCATCCTCTGCCTGTGTGAAGATTAATACTCTGTATATATACTGTGAGGGGAGAAAGATGGAGCAAATTCCTTTCCAGCATTTTTTCAATTTAGCAAGATAATTTTTTTTTTTTGCCTGGTAAAAAAAAATTCTATTCCTGGCATTTTAAATGAAGCAGCTCCAAGAAAGTAAGTTGAAAAAAATGGAGTTCACCATGAGTAGCACCTTTAGTCACAAAGATGGGAGCAGTGAAGACCTGATCATGTGCAGTAGAAATTTTCTGTAGTGCCTGATGAGCAGGACTGCACTCTCTTGTAGAGGTGTCAGACTGCATCACTGCAGCAAGCTTGCTGTACACTCTAGGTAACTGGAATCTTCAGGGATGGTGTATAAGAGTAATGAAAAGGCCTGACAGCGGGATGACCTCTCCCTGAGGAACTGAAAATAATTACCTCCTGAAGGCAGAAGTTGAATTTTAGCAGCTGTTCATACAGGTTAATTTTTGTCTTCTTTTCTGATGGCCACTTACAAATAAGTGACATAGGGTAGCACCAGTGCTACCTATGGCTTCAAAATTAAACAGGTTTAAATTTTTTTTAGCAATGAGAAATACATCACAATTGTGAAATGCTGTTGCAGATCTTGGCAGCAGAAACAGGGAAATAAATGTTCTTTAGCATTCTCATTCAACAACTGCCTCTGTAACCATCATTTGTGCTTTAAATCACCATTGGCTTTAAACAAATAGGTGGCATGAATGGAAGGCACTGGACAGCTGGTGGGGAGAGTGCCAGAATGGAATGGGAGGGGACTCCCTGTTTATAGAAGTTACTCCACACCACTCTCATTTGTCAACCCTCAAAGAGCCTGCAAACTCCAAACCCTGAAGTCCTACTGTTATTACTGTACTTTACACACTGAAGTAGCATCCTGATGGGAGTTCTTAGTGAGTTAAAATGGGATAATAGTTAAAACATGGAAATAAATTAGCCTCTGCTCCTCTGCAACGTGTAGACCTAACTACTTTGGCACTGAATAGGTTCAATTCATATATAAACAGATAAAGATGGCAGGATTTCAATTCCTTGTTTGATCTGCTGGTCTTTTCCAGAATTTTGTGGATATCCATTTCTTAGCAATTACCCATCCAGTGTTATTTCTGATGAGGGCATTGCCTCTGACAGATCTGCCTGTGTACTGCAAGCTTTCATCAAATTGCCAGAATTACTTCACTCTTCATTTGAGTCTTTTTCCACTCAATTCAGGCAAGATAAAGGCATTTGCATTCTCATCTGCATACATGCATACTGATCTTTTTCATTATTTCTATCCATGAAGAATATTTTTTAACCTAGCTTTCAGAAAACTCTTTTCTATCAGACCTTAGGGCAACTACAATTGTAGTTATAAACTGACAGACACTAACAGGTTGTTGTTTGTTTGGTTTGGGTTTTTTTTTTCAAATTAAAGCACAGTAAAATGCTAAAGTTGCAATGTATTTTATGTAGCCTCTTAACATTTATATATCTCATAATTTTACAAAATCTATAAAACCTAGTACCTACTAAGTCTTGTGTCACTGATTTTACTCAGTAACTGCCGTATGTGTTCCCTTGAGATAACCATGTACTTCGTCTCAGGTAAGAAAGGGCGCTTCTGAAATTTAACAATATGCAAAGCAATGTCTTGTCATAGTATCTGAAAAACAGTATGGAAACCGCTCCCCTTTTCCATGCCATAATATAGGATCTCCTCTCATGTTTCCAAGGTCGTGAGAAGGGCTTTTGCTAATAGCCCACAAAAGCAAAAGGGATATGAGAAACATCATCCCAAATCTGTGGATAAGAACCTAACATATTTTGCATGGATTTTACTGAGTAGGTCTCTAAGATAGACCTACTTTTTCTTATTAGTTGTGATCTAAGGCTGTTGATCCCACTAGCAGTCTAACTCCTAATAACTGCATAGCACCTGTTTCTTTAATAGTACCGTTTCTTGACCCAAAGTGAAATTTTGCTTCTGCTTGTTTTAAAAGCATTCTGGCTTTATACCTGTGGATGACTCTTTCAAGCAAGCTGGGAAATGTGGTCACTATTTAGTGCATTAATGAACTACATGCCTCGGGCTTTGTAGGCAGTTGTTCAGTCATGTAGATCTCTCAGTTTTCCATTTCCAAAATCAAAAAGAAATACCTGGAGAAGGCAGCAGTGGAGGTTGCTCCAGATTTACACAATTTAGACAAGCTTAGATTGCTTCTGGCTTTATTCTAGACTAAGTTTCCCCATATGTAGGATGGCACATGGCAAGGGAGGGGTTTCCTACTAAGTTGCACACTTTAGAGGACGAAGTAAAAACGTTTTTTTTCTTATTTGCAATTAATGTTTGTGTCTCATTGGCAAAATCACATCTTTAAATGTTATGTAATGACATATTTCTAGTGTTTGTGCTGCTGAATGCTGGGTAGAACACTCACCAAATCAGTCATCTATAAAGATACTTGGCAATCACTAAAAATCAGAATAGAACCCCCAGAGGGTGAACATGTTTCAATTCAGGTTAGTATTTCATACTAAGAAATACATTCTTGTTCTATTTTGGTTTTCAGGATGCCAAAGAACATGTTCCGGGCATGATTTGTGCTGAAAACCAGAGAAAATTCCACTTTTTCCTGTGCCATAAACCTGCTAATTATTTATAGATAAGATCATTAGAGCAAGCTCAAGTTAGAGTGCAGGATGTAAATCTTTGTGTCATTACTCAACCATTTATGAAAATGTTTGTTAAAACTCTGCAATAAATAACATAATCAAGTTTAGCAGTGTGTCCTCCTTTTCCCTAACTTTTCCTCTTAATAAAGGCCAGTGAAAAGAAAGGTTAATTAAAAGTCTGTCATTTATAAGCCGTAGAACTACTTTCCAAACAATGCTTATCACACAAAAAATATTCCATAAAGATGATTTTATGATAATTATGTAAAAGCCAACTTGTTCAGACCTCCTGGCAATTATTGCTCCCACTCTGTGGAACAACAAAAATTATTAAGTAGCTAGGGAGGCTTTGATATAAAAAATTAGCAACTTTTTCACAAGTGATATATATATATGAATGCATATGCATGCACAAATATGGGCAAGAAGGAGGGATGTCCAGCATTTGTAGGTTTGGCCTGTGCTGGAGGTAGAAATCTCCTATTTAATTAATTGTGAGTACCAGCCTAAATTTTTCAAAGTGGCAAATTAGCTGAATTCAAGGCATTAAGAAGATTTTGACTTTTTTTTTTTTTAGCATTCTGATTCAACAACTGCCTCTGTAACCTTAATTTGTGCTTTAAATCACTATTAATTTTAAACTAACCTTAATTTAAGTTCAGTTTGCAAATTATCAGAGATACCTCTTCAAAGTGCAAACATCTAAAATACATTTGAATCAGGTATTAAAAATTAGGCGTGTGCCTGAAAGTTCTGATGCATAAAGACCAGATTTTTGACATAGACTAGAAGACAAGTTGTACATTGCCTACACTTTAACACCATAGAGAATTAAAAAAATATAATTTAATTTAATGAATGGAAACCCAATTGTCATCCAAAATCCAGCTAAAAGGAAAATCTAACTGTAATAAGTCTTCTACCAGAAGTTCTTGCTTCATTTAAAGCTGTTCTTAAAAAATAAAAAAAATTCTCTGGAAGATCTCTAAATTAAGAAAAACGTCGTTTCAAACAAATATGCAATTGTCTTTTCTATTATATCTTGTTTTATACACTTTCTTTCCACTAAACAAAATTTATTCTGCCTTCTTATTTCCATTCAGTAGCCAAAATCACAACCTAGTAAGAGCATACAAATCAAATAATATACAACAAGTTTCCATTCTTTCGTGAGAAGAAGCCAGACTATTCTCTAGGCTACAATATTCCTGACAGCACGTGGTGTGAAGGCCCAGCCCTATCTGCTGCTGCAAAGTAAAATGCTATTAAGAGGAGTTTGGAACAAAGAGAAACATTCAGGGTCCTTCTCCAAATAGAGGAGAATTAGTGTAGCAGTCAAAGTTAATTTTCACGTGGTCCCTGTGTAAAAATCGTGTGCATTCTGGAGGATTAAAGCCAAATTCTGATCTCACTGATGTCAGATGAGATACCCCAGTGATGAATGTGGTTCTTGGCTTCCCAAGCAGCCATCAGACTCAATGTGTTTCTAATAAGACGGAGACTCAGTAGGGGCCAGGTGCTCTATTAGTTTAAGTTGTTATAGTAGCAGGAGTTGTATAGAAGGTTAGGAGATGGAAAATGTTTTATGCCTCCCCTAAATGCCTACTCCAGGTACAGAAATCCAGTTGCTGCAGCCCAACATTTGTACTGGCTAAGCTTCTGACTGAGGCTTAAGTTATAAGCCTTCTAGGTAATAGCAATAAAGCAAACACTTGATGTTGTATATTTGCAAGATAACTTGGTTTCAGATGCTTAACGTCTTACTTATTTTGGTTTGGGATAGAATTCTACCTGTTTCCCTCCAAGTAATTTTTTTTTTTTGTATTTTTGAAAGTACTCTTGTGCCTGCTATTTAAATAAATCTTTAGTTCGAAGGTAGCTGATACTCATTAAATGTATCACTGAACAGCATACTTAGTTCAGGCCTAACACAAAAACTGTGACTGGGTAGTAATGCTGTAATAGAAAAAAATGTTCTGTTACAAAGGTGAAAATTCAATAGATCTTCACAAAGCCAGGTCTGAGTAATTTCAGACTATGGAGCAGTGAAGAGGCTGCCAAGGGTGATCTGCTGTTGTATTGATGGCTATCCTGATGGGGAGACCCTGGTCACAACTTGTAATCCTTCCACAAGCACTTCTGGCGGCAGTGCAGCACCCCAAGGGCCACTATTGAGGTGTCTGCAACACTGTTGGGTGTCTGCTTTTTTTCCAGAATAGAGAAGGCACTCACCAGTATGTGGACTTCAGGATACATGGTGCAGGCACGGCAGAGTGGGGTTTTTCTGCTTGGACAGCACCTGCAGCAGTGCCCAGCGCTCCCGCTCCCTCAGCTGTCCTCCCCGGACAGCCAGGCTGTGCACGTAAGTGACACTATGGCTCTATGCTGTTCCTCTTGGCTTCATGAATCCTGCATGTTTTCGGGGACCCAGAAGAAAGAGACTGGGGAGAAAGCTGCCAGCATACCCTTAGGCAACACAAATTAAGAGTATCGCAGTTACCAGTAAAATCTCTCTTTTTTTGAAAGCTTATCCATGTATTCACACTGCGTGTGACTGCAGGCAGCACCTCCAGCATACTGCTGCGTAGCTGGAGAAGTGCCCTGGAGTCCTTTAAAGGAATCAAGGCAGAAGGACTCTCTTTTTCATCACAGAGCAATCTTGTGCCTAAAAGTATCTGTATTTGTGTAGTGTTGTTACAGAGAGGGTGAATGGAGTCCAGATGGCAGTTTTGCAATTTGCAGAGACGAAAACACCCTACAGAGAGGTCAGTAGCACCATCTGAGCTGTAACGGAGCTTCGGATCATACTGTGCTGCCCTGCCTTACTGATGCTTAGCAGATTTTAACATCATCTGTAACCCACTAAGACAGTCTCTGTACAGAGATAACTGACCCTTTACAAGCCTTGAAACACAAATTTCAAAAGACAGGAAGAATTCTGTGGTTTTCATCCTTTCCAGATCATTTAAAAAATACATGGATTATATAGAACATGCAAGAGTACTTCTGGCAGAAAAAGAAATCATGGATTAATTTTTCAACTAGGATGGAAACTGGACTTTTTCTCAGCAAGACACCCAGGAGAAGTCTTGAGCATGACTTCTTCAGGAAAAAAAAAAGACTATTTTCACTGAGATGAAGGAGGGAGCTCCATGCTGACCTGTCAGGGACAGATTCAGCTTCTCCAGAGACTGGGACTGTTATCTGGCAGAGACCCTTTACTAACATGTCAGTGAATTCTGCTGTAGTGGAGCAAGACAGACTGGAGCAGCACCTTACTGTGAGAAGTGCTTTACTTACTGTAAAGATCCACTGACTACTCCTTGCCTGGCTGATTGCTCTGCTGGTCAGCCCCAGTTAAACACAGGCTGGTTGTTTCGTGGCAGAAATGTACCCAACAGAACATGAGCTCAAATTGGCTTTGTAGGAATATATAAATATAAGCCTTTCAAATATTGTCAGCTAAAGCACTTGCCATACGAGGCGCCCATGTGCCCAGCATGTGAGACCTAACTAACCTCAGTGCCATCACAAGAGGTGCTGCTGTTCAGGAGTGCCACACTGGACCTGAAATGAGAAGGTCTGGTAGCAAGAACAGGACCAGGAGAAGCCACACCTGTAGTAGGAGAGGAAAAGGAGTGTGAATGTTCTGACTACAAATTCTGGAAACAGTGCAGCAGCCCCGCTACTGTGGCAGGGAGGAAGACACCATGTGTCTGGGCCTCACATTGTGCATGTAAAGCCAGACAACTGCTTGAAAAAGAGAAGGAAAATGACAATCTCTCTTGCATGAAAAATTACCAGAGCCCACCACATTAACACATGCATTGCCTTTCTTTTGTAGTCTACTTACACTTTTGCATGTTTTTACTTAAAAGTAACAACTTTTACATGTAAAAGTAGTTCTAGAGCAAATAGCTCTGTACCAGGAAGGAGAAATTAGTTCCCTTCCAAAACACTTAGCTCTTATACCTGAAAGCAAAAAGATGGGGAAAAGCAGGAGGTTTCTGCATCTATCTATATCTATATCTATATCTATATCTATATCTATATCTATATCTATCTATATCTCTAACTATATCTATAGCTATAGCTATAGCTATAGCTATCTATATCTATATCTCTTTTCAGGAAGGCTTAGTAACCTTTTCCAGTCCACGAGTGCTAACTCTAAAAGCACATAGACTTTTATTTTGTATGTGCTCTATCAACGTCCTGAATCCCAGTTCAATATACACACTATAAGACTGTTTTCTTCCCTTTGCTGCTGAACATAGACTAAGTTAGAAATAATTTCATTTCTTTCACAAGAAGCACATCTTGAAAATCCTAGGAACCAGCAGCCCATTCATTGAGCTTATTTCATACCCCCTTTTTAAATTGAAAAATATACAAATAATTCCCTGCTCATGATGATCTCTTTTCGGAATGAACCAATTTTTAGATAGGGCTCACAGTGGGTATTCATGAAATTTAACAAAGAAATTCAAATTGCTTTATTTCTGTATATCAAGGGGCTAGTTAGGGGCAGGGAAAATAAAAAATCAGAAGAAGAAGAATAAAAATGAGACATCATTAATTAATCTTAGTAAAATTCTGTTTGCTTTGGGAACAGAATTTCTATTATAATATCTTGGAAACACTTGTGTTTAACTATATATTTTTATTACATGTATATGTGAGCATTATTATACACTGGTGTGCACTTTGCAGTTTGTCTATATCTTACTTGAATATAAATGCTAATTAATTTTAATGATTTGAAAACAAGCTAAAATACTATTATTACATGATTGCATACAACTATTAAAATGGGTTTGTTTTCAATGCAGCTTGGTACTTTGTAAGTGGAAGGCATAACTATTTGGTCTTTGAAACCAAGCATCTGAAAATTACAAAAAAAGGGTAAAGCCTTGTGAGCTATACTATTACTGAATTTCATTGAAAGGCACTGTATAGAATATTATATTTTCCCTCTGGAAAAGGGTAGCTCAATTAGAACTTGGGAGGAAATACAACCTAAATCAGAAGGAAAACATCTACACAGACAAATCTTTTTATTCACTATGTGATTTTCACACATGTTATGGAATGGACAGATTTACTTACCCTTCCTGGAGGAACCGGCATGAAGTAAGAAAAGCTAATATGTCATATCATATCATATCATATCATATCATATCATATCATATCATATCATATCATATCTCATATCATATCCAAGAAATTGCTCTTCTAGAAAAGACCAGACATGTCCTGAATGGTATTACAGAGGTTAGAGTGGCAAGAATTTCAGAAGTAGTGGAGGTTGAAAAACGAGTGCATCTGGAGATGCTTAAGGGAGAGGTCAGCTATAGGTTTCCAGATGGTTTCTTATTCTGTTCTATGAGATTAGAATAAGAACTGGTGTCCTTCTAAGAGGCATCAAACAAACTAATCAATCCCAAACCTCATGAAGGTCAAGTTTAGATTGGAGAAAGTGTTTAATGCAGGTCTGATTTTATTGAAATTACTAAACTGCAAACTTCAGAATTTACTCTTGTGCTTTCTCAAAATCACAGAAACTATTGTATGTCAAGATCACACACACGCTCCTTGTTGGTGAAAAGCAGTTGTCCATTTGTCCCGCTGATGTGAATAAGGTCAAGGGAGTTCAACACCTGCTTTAGAAAAACACTCACAATAGTTACCACATTTTTCTACAACAGGTGCTGAATTCATCTAACCTTGGTCATGGCAGAAAGACAACTGTTTTCAGCACTGTCTGATGGAGAAGTAACCTCTGGTATGTTTATTAGCAGTATTTGTACTCTGGTTGCATCTTTGCATTCTTCTGGAGATGAGAAGTTAATGGATTTGGTGAGGCAATTGAAATGTCTTCAAAGGGATTTCTTTTGGCCTAAACCCTCTATGTTACTTCAGGATGGGTGAATGAGGCTGATGGGCGTCTGCACACACACTTGTGGAAAAGGATTCCTAGAACTGTTGTGGAAGCTGGGCTGCCATATGGAACAACCAAAGGTGTATCTTAGTTTTGTAGCATGACACTCTCACCCACAGTGGCACCGCACTGTAAACTGCCTAGTCCTATTTAAAAAAAAGTCGTAAAAATGACAAAAAATGTTACAAATAAGACCACTAAATTATAGTTAAGTATTGTTACAGCCAAATAGCTCCAATACAACTTCATAAACACTTCAACTGGTGCTCTTAAGTTTCCAGATATATTTACTTTACTGCTCTAAAGCACATTAAAGAAAAAGCGATCTTTGTTTTCTGGGACTATTTGGAATCTTTTGCAGTCCACTTAACACATCATAGTATCTGTCATAGACTTTCCTAAAGCACCAGGGAAAATGCATACCTCAGGAGAGGAATAAATCTCTTAAAGGTATTAGTGTAATTAAGTAGGTCACCCTGTAGAGGTGAAGCGCCTGTTACTATCG
The DNA here is from genome assembly GCA_013398015.1 of Oreocharis arfaki. Lineage (NCBI taxonomy): Eukaryota > Metazoa > Chordata > Aves > Passeriformes > Paramythiidae > Oreocharis > Oreocharis arfaki. The sequence goes on from VZRR01012715.1 coordinate 1,197,484, forward strand.
GTGGATTTTAGTCCTGATTCAGCAGAGTGCTTAAGCAAGGTCCACTAAAATTTGTAGGCAAATATGTGTGCAGGAAATGCAAGTTCTTTCCTGAGACATGGTCCTACACGGCTATTATGCGGTTCTGGGATATTTTGCCTTTTTCTTCCTGGTGGAAAGCCAGCCTTATGGCACGTGACAGAGACAGCTGTCCAACCATAAGTTATACCTGTGTGTTTCAAGTTTATTGCTCTTCTCATGAGTTGACTTGGTATAAATACTGCCCCAAACACACGTACTTGAGAGTAGTGTTCAGACCCTTGTATATCCTGTGACAAATCTGCAACAAAGCAGAGCAATGAATTTTAGTATTTACAAGCCTGTGAGTGTTCACAGAGAATCACAGAGAAGAGTTGAGTTTGGAGGGGGCCTTTGACAGCTGTTTGGGTTGACAGGGTCCAACCCTCCCTGCTCAGAACAGGGTCAACTAAAGCAGGTTGCCCAGAGCCATATCCCATGGGGTTTTCAGTTATCTCCAAGGATACTTGACAATTTGCCTTGACAACCTGTTCCCATGTTACATTGGCCTTACAGTGAAAAAGCCCTTTTTCTTACGTTTGAATAGAATTTCCTGTATTTAAGTATATGTCCTCTTGTCCTTTCACTGGACACCACTGAGAAGCCTGGATCTGTCTTCTTTGCTCTCTACCATCGTACAGTTACGCACATTGAGAGGATCCCTCTGAGCCATCTCTTCCCCAGGCTGAACAATCCCAGCTCTCTCAGCCTCTCCCCATATGTCACAATTAGGAAATAAGATTAGGCTCTTGCTGTCCTGTGCGAGGCTGACACTGCTTGCCTGAGGGACCTTGCCCTGGAAGCAGGCGTCTGCATTGCTGAGAAAGGTTTAACTGAAAGCTTCTGGCGTGCAGACACAGGACCTAAGGGGAAACAGGTAATTTTTTCCAGGGAATGCTAATTTAGAGTATGGACTAAGTCATCCTGGAAGAGGGATTCTAGGAGTGGCCACCTGAGGCAGAGTGTATGATCTGTCTTTTATGGTATAATCTTATTGTGCTGGTTTTCTTAAATGAAAGATGAACTCCATAAAGATGATGAACGAGTAGTTTCCACATTGTAGGAGAGCACTGGAAGATTGAATTGGCTTTCATGTACTTTACTGAAGACTGAAAGGTTGCTTGCAAAGTCTGTTTCTGAAGCATTTTATTTCAGTACAAGCTTTGTAAACAAAGAATGGATAAAGGGAAGCAAGGTTCATGCAGCACATAAAGCACTGACCATCAAAACAACTGGCATGTGTACTGCTATTTTGGCTCCTAGATTCATGAGTCCAAAGGGTGTTTGCTGCTCTGCCTCTGACAGCCCTTTGCATGCTTCTTACAGCCTCTGGCATGTCTCCTGTCTCTCACATTCCTTGGTCAGATCTTCCCTGGCCAGTTACAAAACTAATTTTGCTACTTTTCATTGTTAAATCTGTCTTATATTGGGGAATTTTGAAAACAGTGATGTAATCTGGCTCTGTGATTGCAGCTGAAATTAATTCACCTGCCTGATATTACGCTACAATGTTGTTTAAATTCACAAGGGGATGTAAAGTATGCTTCCTTTACCTTTCTGTTTTCTAGATCTGCATGGACATGGCAGGGAAATTGATGTTTCTGATGTCCCTGTAGATAAGAGTAGCCTGACATAAAAGATGGATCCCAAGGGGCTGAACAAACAAACTGAACAGTCAGAGGAGCTGACAGACCAGCTGTCACTACGCACAGAAGCCANCTCATAGCTAGTCAGGCAAGGAATTCTTTCCCTTTTTTTTTTTTTTGATCCTAAAGATTAAATCATAACCACTCAAATGCAAGCATTTTATAATTTAGTCATTCTAGAAATGGCTGAAGAACACTTTTACAGTCCTGCAAGACATACATGCGGTCATACAGACAATCCCTGCTAAGCATGCAGGTGTTTCAACTTCCTGCTTTCCCAACACCTGAGAGCGTGTTCAGGTAGGAGAACAGATATCCCCATGATCTGAGTTACCTCTTTACAGGGCATTTGCAAGGGCTTTGTGTGCTGGAGGTGCTCCAGTCCCACAAGGGATTTCATACAGTTGCATGTTGCAGTTGCAGTTGAGGGAAGCGTTTTTTGGTAGGCCTGTTTCCCAGAAAGATCTCACAAACCTGAGTGAGTGGACAAAAAACTACCAAATTAATGTCAGTGTGAAAAACATGAAGTAATTAATCTTGAGGAAAAAGTAGTCTAAACTGTGCTTATGGGATTGTGAACTTGTAATTGGCAGTTATACCTCAGGGAAGAGAGCTAGAAATCATCACCAGCAGTTCTCTGAAGTCATTAACTTCAGATACAGTAGCAGCCGAGAGGAAAAAAAAGTCAAAATTCATGAGAGAGGGCATTGAGAACATAACAGAAAACATAATTTTGCTGCAGTACAAAATCTCACACATCTTGGGCACTGTCTGAAGTTTGATCCTCACATCACAAAGAGTCATAGTGGAGTTAAAAGAGGTGCAGAGAAAGGCAGGACAAGTGATTAAGGATGTCAAGTAACTGTATTAAAAGAAGAGACTTAAAGGACTTAATTCTAAATGTGGAGTGGAGAATACTCAGTGGGGAATGTGAAGGCAATCAATGAAGTGAATGCAGAGCTACTAACTCACCAAACCCTTCATCGTCCCTGAATTTGCTGCCACAGATTTTGAGACAGTGTCAGCAGAGGATACAAGGAACTAGGAACTCCTGGAAAACCAGTCTAACACTATATGAAAGAAGATTATCAGGCATTCCTTAATCAGTGGCTCTTGACATGGGCAGAGTAGTAGGGAGATAGTGGCCAAGGGCACATGCTCTCCCTGCATAGCATCTCCTAGATGGTGGTGGAGGCTGAATGCTGGTCCTGCACAGTAGGGTGTTCCTTACATTCTTACTTTCAACACTGAGCCCTACTGAGATGTAATTTTCATCTGCTTCAGAGCATCCTAGTCTCCTCCCACTTCCCCAGCCTCATGTACAAGAGCCAGCTGGGCTGCAGATTGCAGAGCAGTAGACGTGTCAAGCTAATACTTCTGGTGTGGGGGGTGACAGTGGCAGAGAGACTGCAATAGCATGCGGAAGTACATGAGAATCTCAGGCAACTTCTGGAGAGTGAGAGGTATAGTCAAATGATTAAGTCATCTGCTCCATATCATGCCTGGCTGTTTAAGGACTTCTGTCAGAGGAAAGCAGTGAGAATATCAGGCTGATACAGAGTAATAACAAAAAAGAATAAATTATTCCTTCTGATTCCTTCTGTTCTCTTTTTGGCTCCTACAACAGGGATTGTTGAGAGTAGGGTTTACGGAGGCCATGAACAAGCTTACAATCTGTGCCCTACTTAACCATCTCTGATTTCGTATGTGGGAAGGAAGTGGCCTAAATCTGACCCACCTAATATATATAATATATTCCATGGCATGTAATGTTTTGACAGCTTAAGTAGATATACAAGCACTGAATTGGTAACTCGTTCAAATCAAAATTGGTATGCCTCCTATATAAGTATTGCAAGTTCTGGTTTTATTCAGATAATTGTGTTTATTTTTTCTTTTCCAACAAGATAATTGTGCATATTACTTCAGTCTCTGGTATGTGTTAGCCTTGTCCAGGTTTTTTCTAATGCACTTTCATGAAATTTTGGATACAGATATCATCTGTGTCGGTAATGGGGAATGTAGGTGCTGGACAGGAGCAAGAGATTAGGAACCTGCTTTTCCTGCCTCACAAACACATTGTTTATGTCAGAATTCCTCCCCCCGCCAAGTATAACACTATGTATACTGTGTGAACACATCTTAAATGGGCTGATCATCATAATGCGTTTGCTAAAAACATCTTGTTTTATACATCAGGAGTTAAGCCACTGAGAAATTTGTGTTTTGTCAGGAGAAGTCAGTGGCAGAGATATAAGAAATGGCTCTGGAGTGCCTTAACCACAAAGCTGCTATAGATCAGTGGAAATGATGGGCCACGGAGCTACTCATTTGGTGAGTTTGCCACAACTGCAGAGCAGTGCTAGGGACACAGTGCAGAGGAGAGAGAGATGAGTTTTATCTGCAACGTCTAATCTTCTCTAATAATGATAAAATTCAGCACACATTGGATAATTTCTTTCCAAGTATTTAAAGCCCTTCAGCACCCCTCTTACACAGGTAAGTGGTATACCAGGAATTGTACCACTGGGAACCTGCACAAGGAGAAATGCTAGGTCTGTTTTTAGGAAAGCTCTCAATAGATACCTGAAGCTTGGACCTTCAGTTATTTATTGTACTCACATGAAAATCTATGAATTAATTTTTCTTCAGTGCTCTCCTCCTCTTCCCTTCTTTTCTTGTTGCATTTCTTTCCTCAGCACTGTTTTTTCTTTGCCCGGTAAATGTCTGTTTGCTCCTGACAGCTCAGCCTCTGAGCCTTAAACAATTTTGTGTCCCTACTAAAGTCTTTTCTGATTTCTGAACCCCAACCTGTGGTCTGGCTGGCTGGGAAACCTGTATTAACACTTGAGAACATTGTTCTCATACTGCACAGAAAGAGAACCAAGAGGAGAGAGAGTGTATCCTGATCATGCTTTATTCATGTAGAAGTCTGACAGGCAAATAATTGCTGCCATTGATCACAGACAGTGAATTAAAAGCTTGGAAAAAGTACTTCCCACATTCTCACATCTTGTCCTCAGGCCTAGGATCAGCATGAATTGTGAGCAGATGTGCTTGCAAGTACTCTATTCTCATACTAATCTATGTTCTGCAGCAATGCCGTAGTGTCTATTTATCTCGGAAAAAAAATTTCTACCTGAAAAATGTTACATATATCACTCCATAAATAATACCTTTCCCTCTTAAAGTAGCATCAGGAATACAGGTCAACAAGTTACTGTGGAGATACCAAAGGCTGGGGAAGTGGACTGTTACCTTTGTCAGTGGCTATCCTGTTGCCCAGGTGAGAAGATAAAACATGTGGACATGATTTTACTTAATCCCAAAACTTGAGTTCAGATGCTGGAAGGAATCTCTGTCTAGATATAGTCTTTGTCTGCCCTTTCCTTCATTGGTCTCATTTTGTTGCCAGTTTTATCCTGCCTTTTACCTTTATTCTCTTCCTTTCTTTGCCATCTGTATTACTTCTCTTCCAAGAATTTGATAGGCGTTGCTATGGAAGTCTTCTGAGAAGACTGGGAAATCAAGATGACATTTGAGAGACGTTCGGCAACAGACTTAAAACAGAGCTATGGAAGCCACTGAAGGATTCCTGCCCTCATTTGGTTTTACTCTTGGAAGCTCAGTTAAGCTAGTTGTTCTTTTAAGTTTTTAGAACTCAAAAGCAGCACCAAAAATGATTAAATGAATAAAAAAAAGAAAAATTATTTTTGTAAAACAGATATTGGCATAGTTTCTGGAAAAAAACCCCAATTTTTGCCGTTTCCCAAATCCATGAGAAGGAGAATGGCTGAAGGAGCCTTGTTCATTCACAGGCTGTAATTATGAGTGAAATTTCATATTGATTAATGGCTGAGACAGAGTTGTGTGTCAGTTTCTCCAATTTAATGACTCACATTAAAGCGGCCTGTAAACAACCTTCCCATTGCCTTTGGTTTTCTCCACCTGTTATGAGGGAATAATACACCTTACAGTAAGATGGGTTGAGTTATTTGGGAATAAATCTGTCCTTTCAGCCCTCAGGCAGGTAAGCATATCTTGTAATCTGGAGTTCTGGGGACTCAGAAGGGTCACTCTGTTTTGCAAGCAATCAAATCTTCGACTGCATATTTGGACACAGTATCAATACAGACATAGGGTTGAGCAGTTCAAAGATTACAAATCAAGAGATGCAGTGGCTCAGTTTCTTTTTTCTGTCAACACAAAAATGGAAGAGTAAGTCCAGTGGGAGCATATTGTACATGCACATAGTTGTAGCAAAGAGCTGAAACATATTAATGAATTTCTCATGTATTTGATATTGTATGCCCTTACTGCAGACTACTGAAGTCTTTGATTAGGAAAGCCTGGAAACAAAGACAAGAAAACACAAAAATAACTGGAAAATTCCCTGTGATATGGTGCAAGACTGAAGAGTAAAAACTGTAACTCAAGGCAGAGAACATTCCATTCTCTCAGAGGATCTCTGAAGGAATGGATGAGGAATAACAATTAAGTACTGAAGTCTGCTTCGCTATGCACTCTCTGGGTCTCCTTGTATTGACATGAGCATTTCTCTCTAGCCACAAAACTACAGGAAAAGGTGAATCCTGACATGCTTGCCAGAAGATACATGACAGAAAAGTTTTTGCGACATACGGAGAATAGCAAAACACAGCATTGTTAATGGTAGATCTTTACACCTCATTTCTACACAAGTTCTCTTTGGTTGCAGTCAAATCTAAAAGATCCCTTTGCGACTTTCATACTTACACCTTTGGGTGTGTAAGTAATGAAGTTCTATTAGTCATTCAAATTTTTAAGATAGCCAAGGACTCGAATAAGTAGTATGTTTCTTATAACCTTTTTTTTTTTTTTGGTCGCCATTGATGAAACTATTTTGATGTTAAGAGGATTTTTCTTATTGCCTCCTGTCAATATCAGGTATTATGTTATTAGTCTTCTGACTCCAGCCTGGCATAACTGCAGCACCATCTCTGAAAATGAGATTGTAGATATTTAACATGTGCATCCTGTTCAAAAATCAACAACTGGTCTCCATGTTTCCCTTAAAAAAATGTCAGAGATCCAGGCACATCCTTACATCAAAGAAAGTTTTATTATCTGGAAAGTGTTCAAGTAGAAAACTATTTAGGTAGAAGATAAAAGAATATGATCATTAATGACTTTTTTTGAAGTCACAATATATGTATGGTGTATATTTTAATTAGTCTGTATGACTTTTTGTTTCTGTGGTTGCTCAGACCTTCATAAGAGTACTTTGATGTGAACTGTGTCCGAATCCTTGCATACGCAGGCTTCCAAATGAGTTACAGCAGCACATTCAAATCATGTAAGGAAACCATCAGACCTACCCATGCTGTCTGTGGGGCAGAGCAACGAGGCTCTCTTTAAGATCAAATTCACTGTCTGTGCAGACAGTGAACCTGAAAACATGGCCCCAGATAAGATGGGGCCGTGCCTAACGGAGCATGCGAGCTGCTGTGTGCCTGAGCATCTGAAGGGAGCTGAGACAACGCCGGCATATCCAGGCAGGTTGGCTGCTGCCTGCTTGAGAGTGTTCACAAGTCACCCACGTCGGTAAGAGACGGGCAGGTTGTTGCATGCTCACAGCCACTTCCAGAACTGCTTTTGGAAGAGCTGGGGTGATTCATGGCTGCCTCTTTTCCGTTTATCAGTGACACAGTCTCATGTGGCTGGCAAGGGGGGAGCTGATGCGTAGCATGAGGAATGAAACTGATGTTATCAGAATGATGAGGAAAAGTGAATAAATAATAAGCAAGGAGCACCTGTGTTATATAGTGGTGGAAAGGGGGAAACATGCAGCATGAGGCCAGCTGGGGAGCTGGCGTTGAGAGACACTGAGCATCTGTACAGGGAAGAATGACTTGCATTTGTCCAGGTTCATAGTGTTTTGCACCAGAATATGCCTGTTCATTAGGATCCCATTAAGAAAGGTGCTCAGACTCTGTAAAGTATAGCTTAAAATTCCTGTTATTTGGGTTAATACTATAAAGAAGAAGGTTGGACTTGATTATCTTAGAGGTATTTTCCAATCTTAGTGATTCTATGATTATACAATGGTGATGGGGGACGTGTCAAACATGTTCAGTCGTGAGTGGGCAGACAAGGAGTGAAGTGTATATTCCATGGTGTATTTTCTATGTGTCTTGAATATATAGTAGTGTCACCTGAAAAGTCTTCAATGCAACCACTCTCGCCCATTTGTCCTCTTCCGTCACCAAATCTGGAATTTATCCTGCTCTGGCTTGTACTAATGGAAATTGAGTGGATCCTTCAAAGGCAGCCTTCTGCCGTTTTCCCCAATTTCATGGAAAAAGAAACAGAGAGCTCCTCTTTAAAAGAGAGCTAGGTTGACTGAACTCCCATTCTCAGAAAACTATCAGACTGGGTGTTTAGACAATGTATTTGTAATGACAAGAAGGCCTCAGGGTAACAAGTTAATAGCAGAGTGAGCTTATAAAGAACAAGTGACGTAGTACTAATCTAATTTCCTTCTCTAACACAGTAATTGGCCATGTGGATACTAGAGAAACAGTACATGGTTATCTTAATTTGGTCTTAGATGATATAAGCAACTTGGGGATATATGGTAAAGTAAATCTCATAACATGGGAACTGAAAAACTGGTTAGAAAACTGTACCCAAAGGATAGTTATTAATATTGCTCCTTTAAAATAGATGACTGTGTTAAGCATGTTTAGGAAGGTCTTTGCCTAAATCAGTATTTCCACCACTTCCACTAGTGACTTAGGTGCTAGGGAAAAAAAGTATTTTATTTTTATATTGGAATAGTAAATAAATTAATTATATTTCCATAAGGTCAAGCACAAAGTAGTAAACATTGAAATAATTATTTTCATTATTAAAAGATTCAGAACGAATAATAAAACAGCCTTTCTGGGCAAAATGGTTAGGAGATTTTGTAGATCACAAGCTGAATATAATGACCGATGCACAAAAATTAGTCAAACACCTTAAAAGTATGCATTGTAACTCTCCCAGTTAGCTCTGGCAAGACCTCACCTGGAGCCTTATGCTCAGCCCTGGGCAGCCCTTTTTAAGAAATCTTTGAACCAGAGGAAAGCAGTGAAGACAATCAAAAGCCCAGAAAATCTGACTTCTGAGACTGAAATAATGAGGTTTGTTTAGTCTAAGGAAGGGAGAACTGAGGAGAGATGTGAGAACAGTCTTTAAATACATAGAAACTGCTGTGGAAAGGTTAGAAACAAATTGTTCTTCTTGGGTATTGGAGGTCAAGAAAAAGCAAAGTGTGCTCAAACTGCAGTGCAGGGAATTCAGGTCAGACACAAGGGAAGATTTCCCACCTGTAAAATGATTAAGCACTGGAGTAGACCCCCCACCAGATACAATACTTCAGGGCTCTTTGATGCTCTTCCAGCCTTCTTACATGGCATGAAAAACCTCTTCCCAGCAGTTCAGTTTAGGAAACGTTTTGTGTAAGTAGAAATGAGAAACATTAGAAGGCAAGGTGTGGAGACAAGTTCATATTTTGGCTTAGATGGAGAGAGCTGGGTCAGAGGAAAATTCATGCAGCAAGATTGAAGCAGTATGAGCAATAGGGGGTCACTCAAAAGTAGAAGAGAAGAAAACGGATCTAAAACCGAATGAATTTTCTGATAGGGTGAGAGCCCCATCATGACTCCAAGTTAGGAGAGTAAGTGGCCCACTACACTTGATACTTAAGCATCCACCAGAGAGACCCTCTGGAACGGAAAACATAATTTAAAAATCTTGACTTTTGTAATTTTGTGTCATTGCCCAAATAATGCATAAGGCATTTCATAAAACTGTCTCCAATTACCCACCATTTGATTAGGTGGCTGCCAGCGGTGTGTTACATGATAAAGGTCAATTGCATTACGTTTCATGACCTTGTTTGATAGAAGAGGTGCAAAAACATTTTATGCAAGGGATGGTGTTTTAAGAACAATTCACAGACCTTTATAGACAATATTTCCTTCCAAAATTCTTGGACTATGCATGCTAGTGTACACATTTGTCAGCTTGCTGTTCTGAGAGATTTATCTTCCCTTATCTCATACGCTGTTGAGGCTCTTTGGGAATTCATGCTTTGTGCATTCATCTGACAAAGCAATCTTTTGCTTCAGGATTCAGTATTTTATGCTGCTTAGTGCTAACCACAGCTGTCCAAGGCCACATGGTAATTCTGGTCAAAAAAATTAATTGAGTTGCATCAGCAGAATATTCCATGGACATTCATAATGAAATCCTAAACTTCATAAACTTCCTGGGAAAGTTTGCTTTCTGCCTAATTATCTCTAGTGCTCTTGTACCAACATACTATTTCACTTGTGATGGTGGACTGATAATAGAATACTACACCATATTGTAGTGGAAAGCTACAGCTGTGGCTGAGTAGAGAAATTACAATGTTTTACTCAAATCCAGCTAATCCAAAGATCTCCCTCTCAGATGAACATAAACCTTGTCAAAATACGACTGAAACCAGAAAAAGCTGAAGTAACAGGAGTGGAGTTTAGGCCTGACTGATGATGTTAAGGCAAGTAACCTGCACTGTGAATATGTGTTTAAAAGGCTATATTGAAAGTGTATTGATGTGTGATAACTTTACCTAGAAATTCCCTTCAAAAACGTGTCCCTGGCTAAGTGTGTTTGCAGAGCAAGAATAAGTTTCTGCCTCAAAGGGTTTTCAAACTAAATAAATAACAAAGAAAAGCAATGGAAGTATGCAGAGAAATGAGCATGTTCAAGATGTTGTAGCCAGGGGGCTGGAAATATTATCGGTAGTGTTTCTGAGTCCCAGCTCAGTGACTCAGTGAAGCACATAACCTGAAGAAATCTAAGTTTCACATGCAAATGCTTCTTGAAGGTCTACCTGCATCTGGCTTGCTCATAGTGTTTGCCTTGTTGATTTCAAAAGGGTACTTACATGAATAAGGTAAGGCAGTCTAGCCCTAGAGTTTTTTAGTTTCTCATCTCTTTAGGCTGCTTATATCCTTTCTTTCTTTGATAGACAGATCAGCAGATCTTCCCCATAAAGACACCTTGTGAACGTTTTGAAGGCAGTAAGTCCTCATCAGACTCTCCTCACTTTTCTGTCACACTGTTCTCCCTTTCTACTCTCTATTCTTGTGTAAGTAATTATATCAGTTTTCTGATGGCATGGGGACTCTCTCTGCTCTTTATTACAGAACTTCTTTCAGCATTACTGGTTCCCTACAAGTAGTCATTTTCCTTTTCTAGTATTATTTCCGCCTGTTGCATTCCATATGTTTTAGATTATTTTCTCTCAGTGTGTTAGCTTGTAAGACACGTTTTACAGTTGTTTTCCACCCATGATTTAGTTGTGTTACTGTTGATCTGTCTACACTGTTATTTGTATGTCCTAACAAATTAGAATCATATTGTAGCATTTTACCATATAATGGGGATTTTTAAGTCCTTAATCAGGAAACATGATGGCTTTGTGTCTGATCTCATTGGCATAGCAGATACTACTTCTTGATCTCCACCTTTGCTTTCTTCCTCCTTCCTCTTCCTCTTCCTAATTTTCTCTCTTACTTCTCTGCTGCTTCTTCAAAAAGCCACACACATGCAGATATCACTGTGCATGTTAAAAAAAAATCATGTCTTGATCTGAACTATTGTTTCCCTACTAGTCATGGCTTTTTAAAGGTAAGATCACCTGAAACTACTCTGCTCCGCCAAGGATTACTGTATCTCCATTTACTGTAATTCATGCATTGGTCTGTCAGCCACAAGGTTTGTATTAAACCTTTATATTATCATAGCCCTGAGATGATGGGTTGTGTTTGATTTTTTTTTTCTGGGTACTTTGGTGGAATTGAGCACCTGAATCAGTGCTCTGCACAGTCAGAGATAATGAAAATCTTATCAGAATCATCAATACTTGTCTTTCACTGAAAATAAGGCCACAAAGTAATGTCTAGAGTGACTCATGTGAAGTAAGAGTTTCACCCATTAAATCCGTACCAATTTTCTTGTGCTTCTGTATAATGCCATGGAAACATTCTTCTGCTATAATGCCATGGAAAACAAAGTGTAGGGATCAAAACAATGCGTGTAGTGACCTGGAGAAAAGAGTCTGATCCCAAAGGTTATCTTTTTTATGTTTGTTCTAATGTAAAATAGTCAGGTGACCGTACATAAAATATTGCCTCTCCCTGTAAGTGTTCAACATAATAACCTTTCAAACACTTTGAAGCAAATAAAAGCAAAGGAAACTAGTACCTAAGTATTATGGCATCTCAAGCTTTAGTGCAGACAAGAGTATTTGTTAAGCAGCTACTGATTTATTTGGTAATTATTGCTCATAACTTCATCTCTTGTAAATGTTCTGGTCACTGGAAAGAAGAAGTTGAATGACAGGACTACACTAAGTATATTCACCACTACTGTGACCAGTCACAATCACACTGCTTGTATTAAAGAGAAAGATGGGTTTGTGTTTAGAGATAAGAGCTGGAGTCAGACCTGGGTTCAGCTGATGACTGGATCACACAGTTTCACAAAACTCAGTGATGTCCCCCTTAGAACCTGGTTCTGCCACCTACACACTGAATAAAGCTGCTATTCTGGCAGCAGTAGCCATTCAGTGGTTGCCCAAGGGCGTGTCAGCCTGGACCTCACGGCAGCGTGGAGATTGGTGAGAGAAGAATGAAACAAACTATTTGAAGAGTGAGCACTAATGAGAATGGGGAGTTAATGAGCTCAGGGACACCACAGTGTTGGTGGGACCTCAAGCGGAATCACAGGATCTCCAGGTAGAATTAGCTCACACAGGGCTATCTCAGGCCTCTTACCCAATGCTGCAAAGGTCTGAGTGAGTATTCCTGTCTTTTGCATTTCTGAGCATCAGGGTTCATCTAGTTTGGCACTTCGGCGCCAATCAGGAGTGCACTTGTGAAATGGGTCTCCTCACAGCCCTAGTTTGTGCAGTTCTGTCTGCATCATGGAGAAGCTATGGACTACAAAACAGCATTGTTCTGGATGAAGCCTGGCTGGGAGATTCTCCGAGAGCACATCTAATGCATTTGAGCTGCTTATAAGCATTCAGTCCATGGGGTGACACCAGTGCCACTTGCGAAACACACGGTGTTGAGGTTGGACCCTCTGCAGTGTTTCATTCTGAAGATCCAATTCAATTACACTGTTTGCTAATATGGACATAGCCAAAAAATACACTTGCTCCTTAGTTCATGAGGTTTTGCTACAACAAATGCATTAAATCAGAAAAAAGTATTGAGATGACTTTATCAATGATGGAACTCTACAGATTTCACTGGCATAACATCTGGGGTGACAGTTAACTGACGACAACATAAAATGTGTGAATGTGGATCAGATCATTAATATAGGCAAAGCTGATATAAAATGATGGCTCTTTAATTATACATCACCTCAAGAGAGTGAAGTAAGTATCTTCCAGTAATAATTTATTAACTAGTGAGTACTACACAGTGCTTGTGAATACAGACATGTATATATATCTCTGTTAGTTAGAAAGCCTATAAATCTTACAAACTCTGTTACAGGATTTATAAAACTACTGATAAAAATTAAAAAACTGTATTTACTAAAACAGAAACAATGTTTAGATATGAGTTTTCTAAATCCTGGTTATGACATTACTCGTCCTCTCCTAGGAAGAAAAACCCTGAATGCAGCAAATAGAGGTTTGATTGACCAGGTGACTGCATTTGGAGCAGATTCATGAGGAAGTTTGCATCCCTTCAATGGAGGATGGTAGGAACATGTTCAGTAGATGTGTGTCAATACAGAGTTCAGTTCCTTTGTCTCTCAGATATGTGGCCAAGAAATATACTCAGCACAGGAAACTAACTGTACAGCATTTGGGCATCTTTGGAAGCAGAGTAGCTTTAAACAATCTTTGCACCTTTTAGTGACACCCCAGAGGCTGGAGAAGTGTTTGGTTTAATTTAGACCACACTGTCTTTAATTTTCTAAGCATTGAATGGCATTAAACCCTCTTTGACTTTATTCCTTCTGACCTCAGAGTGCTTCTTGTGCTTTGAAAGAGGTCCTAGAGGAAAAGTTTTATGGTCGCCTCTCTATATTGCTCAGGGAGTTCTTCCCTAGACAAACACAAGAATTTTAATCTCTTTATACCAGCTGGCACTTTTATTTGTTCTGACTCTTGCATTAGAAAACCTTACCTCCTAACCATAAGGTATTGGCCCATTAAAACACCTCTGCTGTTTTTACTAGATTGCATATTCCAGTGATCCTTACCAGGCAGTCTCAGAGGACATAGCAGAGAATGATCATCTTTTAATGTCCTATTTCCAGGATTATTTAATGAAACCTATGGTGAAGAACAACTTTGGTCTAAATTTTTTTTTGCACTTCTGACTTTATAAAAGCCTATTTGTTTTCTATCTTCTTAAATTTTATGGCTTTTCCACAAATGCTTCCTCAACGGGGGGGAAAATATTTCCTGGGTGTAAGTTTTCAGGTTTGTTAGTACTGTGTGGAACTAGACTAGGATGTTCCACTTGGCCTCATAGAAAAATCCTTAAAGTTTAAATTTAATTGTGGCCTAAAATTAGAAATCATCTGAGAAAACAAAAAGCAATCAACCTTACCCAAAAAGATGATTTAGTGTTAGCACCGCGTCCTGTCTTCCCAAACACTTCTACAGCCCACTACTTTGCTCTCCCTCTCAGCTGGCCTATAGAAGAGGGCTTTGCTGTCACTTCCCTGCACTTTTTCTCTTTCTCAGGCACTTCCTTGAGCTTTTAGCACTGCATTTCAAGCTCCAGATCAGATCCTGCTTTTGCATACATCTCAGTGAGGGGTTTATGGCCCCCCCTCCCTTCCCTGTCCACTACAGCTTTCTGAGCAGTGCTGTGTTTCAGTAGAGAGGCTGGCTCCTGTGCGGTGCTGCTCTCATCACATCGTTGCTACCAGGGCAGGTGGCACTGTGACCTGATGGAGTTCTACAGATTTTTTATCAGTGTTGCTGGCCATGTAATGGGCAAAAAGCAAGGATAATTTGGACCCAAGTGTGCTGAATTCTCTACTTGTATATCATGCAAGCACACCCAAATTTCAGATTCGATAAATATATCAAACATTTTCAGAGGAGATCACCTTAGGCATGAATTGTACTTTGTCTTCTTGTGATTTGCAAAATAAGCCCCTTGCAAATGCAGATAGGATGTCAGTAAATAAGATAACTCAGCAAAACCTAATTCATAAAAATGTAAATGTATACTCCCTTCCCTGTGGCAGTATATTCCAATGTTTAAATCAGGCTTCATGTTTCTTTTATACAAGTCTTTAAACCTGCCTTGATGGAAAAGTTATCCAAAAGTTCGAAAATATCCTCTATCACATTATTTATGAACTCAAAATATTTTTCCAGGGCCATAAATTACTTCTAAGCTTGTTTCCCCAGGAGTCTCATTCTGAAATGAACTTTAAAGCTACAGTTGGAAAGTGAATTTAATACCAGTCATATAAAATACAAAGTTCCAGCCCTGCAAATGCATCTGTGTCTGACTTTAGGCTGACGAATATTTCTACTGACTCAGTGGAAGTACTCCCACTAAAGTTAAGTACATCTATTAAGTGTTTGAAGGCCTGGATCTGAAAGTACCACAATAATAATCATAAGTAAATATTTGTACAGCCTTTCCTTTCTCTAAATGTTTAATTCCTTGAGCATCTTTAAGATTCCTAGCTAAGAAGTTTGTTTTGCAATATTAAAAGCTTTGGAGCAAACCCAAAAGCTCCAGACCTTGCCAATTTTGATTTACACAGGTATCAGCAATTTCTGGGTACTTCAGTTCTGGTTTGTATCCCTCCAACTTAAGATTAGTATTCTGTGTTCAACCTAACACAGACAAAGAAAATTTAGTATCTTCAGTTACAGCATTATGAAATATAAAAGTGTTGGTTTGGGGCTTGACTGAAACCAGAAACTGGACAAATAGCTGCTTATTTGGAAATTCTTAAAGGTAGGTCAAATAGAGAAAAAAAAGTTTGTTTTGGAGAGGACAATGTTTCCAACTTGTCTAGGCTAGAAAACCAGACTTTGACTGAAAACATTTAAAATCTTCTGTAGGCAGAAATTTGTAGTTAAATAAGTGTAAACACAATTTGACACCTTTTTAAATGTGTTTGTCAGCACAAGTCCACATTTCAACTGTAACTGCCAAACTGTGTTTTAAATGTGGACTGTTTTTCTTATCAGAGCCAAAAGGAGACAAGAGGGAGGAAGGTGAGTCTTCCTCAACTATACAGGCACACAAACATACCAGCAACTCTCCTTCACAAGGTTCATATTAATTTAGAGCTATTGCATGTTACATATTCAATAGGTTTAGAAATAAGTACTCTTTTATTACATATTCCATATTTTGTTGTATTCTTCCAGTGCACATGTGATGGACACAGCCCATCAGCACGAGCATTTCAGGGACTGACAGAAATGCACTGTAGATGTGCTTAAAACGTCCACAACTTTTGTGGAAGGAAAGCATCCACTTTGCAAGCAAGTATACGATAAGAGAATTGAAAGCAAGTACCAAGCTTGCTGCTGTGGTCCCAGCTGCATTCACAGCTAAATCAGTATCAGCTTTTGTAGAAAGTGCTCTGCAAACACCAAGGTGCAGCATATTTCAAGAGGGGCATATAGACGACCTACAGATCTGTCAAAATGTCCTTTCCAATGCTAGAGAGATGTGTGAGTGAGGGCTTGTTGATACAGAAGTGGTGAGAGAAGTATCTAATTTTTACATTTTGGGGAGTGGGAAGCATGGTACTGGCAAATGAAGCAAATTCTTTTGGAATAAAAGTAATTCTGATGACAACAGGAAGCATTCATATACATGTGGAGGCAAGTGTGACTGTCAGTAGGTGGAAGTTAGCTGTGCACATCTGGGCAGCATGCACTGACAATCACCAGGGATCAGAGAATAGGAATAATAGGAATATAATAGGAATAGGATAATTCCTATAATAATTCCTAATTCCAGATAATAGGAATTCCACCTCAGTTTAATTTGCTGAGTGTAACCGATGTGCAAATACTAGGAAGGAATGGAATTTTTATGCAAAAATTTTCCATTAAAAATCACAGTGTAAATTTGTGAACATTTGCAGTATGTTATTTGTTGTCTTTATTTTAAGTAAACTCGCACTTCAGCTCAACACATAAACCTCCAAAAGACCTCAGAAATTTTTTAATAATAATATTTTATTTTAAATGGCAGTAGGAAAATTAAACATAAGCAGAGGAGATAAGCATGACTCCTATGGTATGAATTCTAACATCAATTAAATCAAGCTCAACTACAACATTCAGGGTTTGCAATAAAGAGGAAAGAAAGTATCCATTCGGACAAATCTAGTTATTACCACATTCTTAAAAAAAAACCAAACCAACAAACCAAAACAGATAGAACCACATCCCACAATTGCCATGATTTTGTGACGAAAACCTGCTTCAAAGCTACTCTGATAATAGAATGAATTGTCATAAAATACTTTTACTCAGTGAAGAATTCCCAGCCTCCTGAAGCTTGCAAATGCCGATTAACTTCAGATGCCCCCAGCTCTCCTAGTACAACATTGTATAGGAATCTCCCTTCCCCTGGCACACCACCGCTCCTCCCTGCCAGGGTTCTGCACATAAGTTGAGAATGTCTCTGATAGATGCCCTGTTTTAGATTATTTTTGTCCTTTCATCAGGCTTCTAGAAAGAGTCTTGTTTCTATGACCATACCCAGGGTTGCAGTAGTAGACAAAAAGAGAAAAAAACCCAGCACACAAGTCAGAAGAAGCCAGGGTTGACAAAAGTATTTCTTCTTCATTACTCACCTTTTCCATGCTGAGTTTTATTATACCCAGAGACTGGCTTCCTTTCCAAATATAAAAATATAGGACAAACACTAGGATGCCTTGCGTGACCAAGGCTTAAAAAAAACTGTCAAACCAACAGTCTGGGAAATAGCCAAACAAATGTCAGTTCTCCCAGTTTCGTGTCTTATAATTGAACCCAAACTATAAAAAGTTTGTACTAGTAACAAAATTCAATCTGCTAGAGTAAAACCCTTCCTTAGAGCAAAAAACCTATCTTTTCTCCATCTCTCAAATCAATCTTTGCCAAGAAAGTATACATAGCTCAAAAGTTAAACAAGATATTTTTGTGCCTAGCTACCCACAAAAGAACATCCTTCAATATTGTTTTGGAAATACTGCAGCACAATTAAGATAGAGTGTAAATCATAGAAAGAATATTTCCTGTAGCCTTTAAAATATTCTAAAGCAGCCTGAGTGAAAGCAAAGCCCTTTACTGTTGCTTAATGCCAAGTGAATATTCCTGTCCAAGAAACCAATTTATGATAAAGATCTCACCAAAAAAAAAAAAAGTTCTCTTGTGTTTCAAAGACAGAAAACATTACAATGCTTGCATATATTCTGTTTAAAACAAAACACCCAATAAGTGCAAACAGAACTTCATGACCTGCTGGGAAAGTAACAGCTTTGGGCCATGTTCAAATTCCAATTGCCAAAGGGACTTTAGAGGAAAGGAAAGGAAATTTTGGGGCAAAGGAAGGAGAGTCATGAGAGAACAGTGAGCAGGGTACAAAGGGGTTTAATAACTAAGAGCCTCAAAAAGAAGATCCTTTATTTCAGTCTACTATGAGAAAAATGTGGGAAATGAAAAGAGCCTGGATTTTCTCCCCTCTTCACCCAGCCAGGTTGTCTGAAGGAGCTCTTGAAGACAGAGGAAATGGTTCAAAGGTCCTTTTGTGGAGGACCTTGATCTCCTGACATCTATCAGATTGCACACTGGCTCAGCTTATTAACACACAAGCAAACCCATGTTTGCGCTGAAGTCAGTAGTCAAATTCCCACTTAATTCCCTGACATTATCAAAGGTACTTCAGGAGTTTATCTCAAGATATTTGGTAGACACAGAAGGTTTCCATTCAGACTCTGTACAAATTCTTGCTTCTGCTCTGAGCATTTGTTCTCAGAACTGGCTTAGTAGATACACATATCTCCCCTTTGATAATGAAGACTTACGAAATGCCTCTGGAACATTCTCATTTCTGGCCTTTGCATGTGCTGAAATCTGAATCATCGTGTCTGAGGCAAAGAAATACCATATGAGTAGATAGTTGCACTGGATCCATAGAAAGAATGAGGTCAAAGGGCTTACATACTTTTTAATAATGTAGAAGATGCATTATTATGCCATTGTTTTTCAGCTGAGGTAGCTATGGAGACAAAAGCAAAAAAAGAAACCCGAAGCACACACACAAAAGAAAAACCCCAACAATGTCGGGATAAAAGCAGTTATTTCTGAAATAACATTACTTTTTCAGTTTATGCAAGCTGATTAACAGTGGGTAGACCTTCATTTGTTACAAGTGGAGAAATGAGAAAATGAAGATAGACACAGTGTCTCCTTTACCTTATGTAATAGCCATTTGATGTTTTGAATAGTAGCATCTAAACAAGCAATAGAGCGATCAAAGTTCGGGTCTTCAGAAGTGATCAGTATATAAACAACATTAATTAATGACACAGGGATTCTTCAAATAAATGTCCAGAAATTACAAGTTTAATAAACACAAGTGCTCTAAGTTAAGTGCTCTGGTGCTGGGGCACTTGGGAGCTGGACAGCTGAGACATCATTTAGAAAACTGTTCATAGCTAGATTCCAGACATTTTGAAATGCAGTCTGTCCTGTACTTACATTTGTATCCAAACATTGCTAGCAGTGATTTTTAAAAGATGTATAAACTGTGTAAGATTAAGTTGATTCAAATGGAAATGGCTTAGAAGCCCATAAAGAAATTATCACATTAGAGACTCTTTTTCATTGTCTTGTAGGGAACTACATTCTATGTAAAATAGCACATTTCTTTTCCTGATTCTTGAAGTGGAATATCAGGAAAGGCACACCTTATGCAGGCAATGCAAATATTGATAATCTTGTATTTTAAAGGTAACAAAATTTTTTCCCTTAGAAGAAGGAAAGAAAGCAGGAAACTGAGACAGAAAGTGGAGAGAATGTAACATGGGTTAGATGAACAAATCTGATCAAAATAAAGTTCCCAGAAGCTCTTACTAATGCAATTTCAAGAGTATTGTGCTGGTTTCTTCGAGTTAACAATGCTTATTCCTTTTGGGCCTGACATTATCAATTAACTTTGAGGGACTGACTCCTGATTAACTCAGCTGTGAGACTACAATCCATCTCTCTGTACTTCTGGTTATACCTCTGAGTACTGATGACATTTGAATGTGAAGAACGGAAGTAGGAAGCTACTATTAAATTAGTTTGACAAATGATAGCATGATAGAGTCCTAAACTCTTCAAAAAACCCTACCAATATTCCTATGAAGAATAATACTTTTTTTCAGATGACATATGTGTCATGCATCTAGCGTCAGGAGACTTTGAAACATAACCACAGCTGAACACATCTGAAATAACTATCGTGTCAGTTATGTCTTCTGAAGAAAAATACACTAGTGAGACAGGCCTGAAATTGTTTCTGCAAAATATCAGACATTGTCAGCCTAATCTAGCAAAATCTTCAGGGATGGAATTAAAAATAAATAATAAATAGTAAATAATTAGGGTCACTGAAATCCACAGGGCTGGTCTAATAATGGGCAGCAAGGTCAGCACCTTGCAATTTGATGTCCCCAACGAGAACAATAAACGCAAAAGACGATGTTCACTTTCTAATCCTACCACTCTTTCCTTCATTTTCCTCTATATCAGAGCTGAAGGAGGTTGTAGATGCCAATGATATTTGTAAGCAACACAGCTTTTCTTTTTCACTGCTTCCAACTCCAAGAAACCTGAGAAATTACATTTGCTGCCCTAGAAATTCTCTTCAATCACAGCCACTTTCCAATACCAGCCCATTTTTCTGAATGTAATGTATCAAAGTATCCAGTGTGAGTAGCTGCCTTAATTCCTTCACGTACCTTGCAGCATAAAAAATATGGGGAAGCCGTGTAATCTGAGGATGGAAAATAGCTTGCTCAAATAACTCAACGCCGCTTAACTTGTTGTATATGCTATAACTCAGCTTATATATGTTCTTACCTTTTCTTAATGAACACCTCCACCAACTTCAGCTTGCAATTGAGCCCCAATTGAAAAAAAAAAACAGATCAGTGACCAGATACCTGCATGGAAATGTTATTTTTAGCATCTGTAGAAAAGCAGTAAAGCATACTCATAGTCTTCAACCTTAAAACCCAGAAGCCTCTTTTCTCTTGCCTGTTCTTCAGGCTCCGCACAGTTTTGCCCTGTCTTGCTCCCTGGACAGATGCACGGGGAACTGATGAAGATATCATGATGCTTTTCAGCCAGTGCTTTGAACTTGTGTTGTAGTTGAGTCATTAGGCTTACAATATCAAGAGCTTGTTTTTATCCATGCAGAAAAGGGCTGAATTTATCCTAAAAGCCTCCTCATAAACACTGCTTGATAGATTATTTTTCTATTTATCAGGAAAGCAGCATTACAGGAGATGATCCCACTGCCCTTGAAACTGTAATTTCTTACTACCGTTTATCATAGTATGGCATTTTCATAAGCAGTTACTTCAACACTAGCCATTTAAAAATATCTGCTCTTCTATTTTCCAGGGGCACAGCTGTCTCACATCAGAAATGCTATTTTGTGAGAGGTTTCAGTTGCTCTGGCAACAGCCTTTGACAATTTCTGTCTGTGAGGCTGCAGAGAGGTCCATCACTTCCCACTGATGCTCTGACTTGGCCATACAGACTGTACCACGTCTCTGAGAGACATGTATATGCATATCAAGGAGGACATTCCCTGACTGTCACTGAGCCCTTCAGGGAGAGGAACTTATGGAATAAATACACTGGCTAAGAGTTAATTGGTTCTGATTCAACCACATGCAATACATGAAGAAGCGGAACTGGGTTGTTATGCATGCTCTTGCCTGAACATGCCACTTAAAAAATGGTGGTAATACAGCTGCCAGGCTCACTATTGTCTTTGTATGAATACCATCAGAGCTGAAGTGTACATAGAATGTCAATAATCAGATTTTGAAGAGGTAATACCATGTGTGTTTATTGTTTAAATTTTTTGCTATCAGAAAAGTTCATGTTTCTTGACATTTTCTTCAATTTTTTTTAGGCAAAATGATAATTATGAATATATGTTACAGTATGTCAGTCCAATGTAATTTATTTTCAGTTGGGGCAGACAAATATTTCTTTCTTCTAATTACTCTTAGCTTTGGATAGTATCTCTGTAAATTTGCTTCTTCTATCATGATCATACCATGTTAGATCCCTCCAGGCCACCTTTCTTTCTTTGGATTTTGGGTTATCAAAATTGTTTATTTACGGAGCCTCTTGCTACTGAAGTCCAGGGAGTTTCTGGAAAGAGGGCCTTGAGTTAGCCCCTTCAGTTGCACAGCGGTGTATGTGGGCAGTCCCTGTGCTTCTAAAATTATTGCCCAAAGATTAGCTGTAACAATCCTTAAAGATTATACAAAAGCCAGTTTTGGCTAGGTGACTGTACAAACTAGAGAATTGAGGTTCTCTCAATTTTTCATTGTATTTCAGCTGCTGACACAGTCGGAAAGCAGCTATCTTAAGAATATTCGAACTCTCAGGGCTTAGAAAGTATCCACAGGATTTTGGTGTCAGCTATTAAAGTAAGTGACAAGATTAAAGAACATGAGATTGTCCTCATGCTCTTGTCTAACAGCCCTAAAGCCACAAAATTAGTTCTTGGCAGGATGGCAAATTTTGGATCAGGAAAAAAACAGGTAATTTAGTAAGGAATCTATGGCTGTCTAATATCTGTCAAGGTGACTCTACTTAAACTGTCAACAGCTTTATAACAGAAAGTTCAATGTAGGATGTAAGTAGCTATCATTTATCATTTTGTTTGGTGATGTTGAATAGAATGAAAATATGATAAATTCAACAGCAATGAGCAAAAATCTGCTTGCCATTTTCAAATCTGCTGCCTACCAGACTGTAGCTCCTGTCCCATACAGTTGCACAGAAGAGTTCATTTGGGATTGAAACACGTGTGAGCCCACACCAGTTGTTACAGCAATCCAGATCTTGCTTCTTAAGTAATGTGATAATAAGGCTTTTCCCCCTGTTTTTCTAGGATTAATTGTTTTCTTAAATTGCAGTAACATTTTCAAGTTCTTTTTGCTGCTGTCTTTCAATGAATTTTTCTTTTCTGTTTTACTGTGCTTTATGTTTCACAATAAAAAGTCATGTATTAAACATTATTTATAAACAGATCCCCCACAACTGAGACTGGCTTGCAAATGAAATTTCAATCAAAGAGTATTAATGGTTTTATGGTTCTCTTTAAATGTTTCTTGCTATCAGCATTTTAACTCTGCATTTTAAAATTTTAACCCTCAAGACTGGAATGCTTGAAATTTTTGCCACATTTTTTTCAGTATGAAAACACCTGCAGTCTTTAAGTATCCTTATTGTAGCATTTGAGAATTTCAGGGAACAACAGCTATTCCAGGACTGTTTAAAAAATTAAGAATTGAAAGCACTGATAATTGTCTTAATTTTATTAGTGCTGAATCCTTACAGTTAGATTTCCAACCAGGAGCAAGAATAGAAGAAGTATAATATGGACATTGTCTCTAAATTTGCATATAAATGAGTGGCACATTTACTTTATGATACACATGACTATAAAATCCTAATAGAAATAATTCTAGCACTGCTGCTGTATAATCAAAGAAGTAAAGAAGCAGCAGAAAAGAGGCCCCAACCCTGGGAAAAGATTAATGCTGCCAATGTCTTAGAGCACAGAAGCTGTAATCAGTGCTGAAAACTGCTAAATCCATTCTACCAGTAAATACCAGGGAGTTTGTTTTATTGAAGATGATGTTCATAGCTCATCACTGGTTTCAACAGTGAATATGTGACAATTGAAGGTCTCAAAGAACATGGCACTTATGGCAGGCAAAAAGCGAAGTATGCTTATTCATAGACTTAATTAGATGTAAATTGAAGGCTCCAGCAAAGATTTTTGACCTCACCTTGGGCTTCAGAAGCCCAGCTCACAAAGGGTTTTGCTGGCTGCTGCTGTGAAAAATCAGGAGAAATGAGCTTCTTTTCAATAGGTTAAGGTCTTGCAAGGCCAGCAAGGATCTAATGAGCTTTTTAGAGAAGTCACTGACAAATGTAATGATACACCATGCTGAATGAAATTGAAGTCCTGGAGAATAAAATCATATGTGAGCTTCTAATTATTGTCACTATATGGATATGAAGGGATGAAATTAAGGATTTATAGACAACATTGTTATTCCTTTTGTCTAAGGCCATCACAATAAAACCTAAATGTTCTTTTATATAATTTTCATATATTTCTTACAGTTCTGTTTAGTATCTTTAGTCTGATAAAAGTTCCAGCAATGTGGAAATGAAACTAGAAATTACACAATAGCAGAAGGTTTGTCTGTCTTCCATTGTTTGATTGCATATGATCATAATGATTCTTTGATTATTCTCATCTTATTCTTGCATGTTTGCAGGTAGAATACAAGTGTAGAAATTATTATAACACTGACTGAAATATGAAAACAAACCCATGTATGCTGTTGGAATTAATCTTAATGATTATTTAAATATCATAGCACTGGATTGAAGTTTTAAGATCATTAGTACTAACTCTTTTTAGATAGTCTTACAGAAATTCATAGTGACTGGATGTATACAGACAATCCAAGTTTGTCAGTAGTCCCAGTGAAAAAACAACAGATTCAACTCAAGGGTGTCATTCAGCTCCACTGCTGGCCTCTTTCTCATAGACTACATATTATCTTCTTCCCAAGGTATTCTTTCTGGACTTTTGCAGCCCTGTTAACCCCATGTAAGTGGGTGCTATATGTCTGCTCTATCACGTTCCCAGAAAACAGAAACTTCCTCCAACATTATGTACAAACAAATAAAGAAGTGAGTGATGCAGGAAAGGTGAGCAGACCACCTAGGCTCCTTAAAAACCCTCTGGGTCTTACATGTTTTGCATTACTTCATTTTTTAAGAATGTTTTTTCATCATGACTGATGGGCCTGATGACTGACAAAGATAAGAAATTCAAGAACACATACAAATATGCTTACTGTCAGCACTTCCAGGGATGCAAGTTTGAATACAGCTGCATCAGGGTTGTTACTTTTCCAGCCCACATCTATATTTTTTTTCCTACCAAAGAAGTGGACAAAGAGAAACGTATTGGCAGTTTATCAAATGAAACATCTGACCACATGCTTTGTACCTCTAGCGTATTAAAGCACACGGACATTTAAGTTACGAAAACTCTGCAGCTCTCTGTTACGACAGAAGAAGACAGTAGGGTCTCCCATTACCCAGCAAGTTAGAACTCGCTAGTCCATGTCTTTCCATGACATTGGTTCTTGACAATAATTTTTTGTATCCCTGTGCTGAAGGTAGTAAGAAGTTTTGATCAAATCAGCCAAAATATTCTAAATGCAGTTGTTCTGAACAGGAATTCAGTCATGCTGAAAGAATTTTGAGCTTATTTCTCCTCTGATTAAATATTGCAGTTTTCCACCATTTTGAAGAACAGACTACATGAACCTTTGCCACAAACAGATTTGTGGCATAAATCAGCTATTCCATTTTCAGTCTTAAGCAAGGAAGCATATTCAGGCATTTTGTGTTCTTTTCCAAAACGCTTTAAGCTTATATTTCAGCTGTATTCTAGTGTGGTTTGAGTCTCCTGCTGCTAATTAAAACAATCTTGGATGCCATCTTAAAAAAAAAAAAAAAGGAAAAATGAAAGAAAGGGTATTTTATGGTTTCCTTTCTGGGTGTAGAATCAAGAGCATTGAGAGGGAGTGCATTTTTCCATGTGGCTGATAAGACTTCATAATAAGTTGCAGTGAGAAGTAACTAAGTTTAATCCTTTAAAAATCCTAGGTTTGATTTTAAGTTTCTTCATTTAATATTTCTTTCTTCTCTTTTTTCTGTTACTGTTGCATCTAGTAATGATTCTAGAAATGTAAAACACATTGGTATCTTTTATCCTTACACATATAAATACCAATACTGTTGTAGAATTGGTCCTAGAGATCCCATGTAGTGCTTGTAAAATCAAAGAATCACAGAATATGCTGAGTTGGAAGGCACTCACTAGAATCGTCAAGTCCAACTCCTGGCCCTGCACAGGACACCCCCAAGGATCACACCTTGTGCCTGGCAGTATTGTCCAGATGCTTCTTGAGCTCTGTCAGGCTGGTGCTGTGACCACTTCCCTGGGGAGCCTGTTCCAGTGCCCAACCACCCTCTTGGTGAAGAACATTTTCCTGATATCCAACCCTAAACCTGCCCTGACACAACTCCAGGCCATTCCTTCAGGTCCTGTCACTGGTCACCACAGAGAAGAGATCAGTGCCTGCCCCTCTTCTTCCCCTCATGAGGAAGTTGTAACTGCCATGAGGTCTGCCCTCAGTCTTCTCCAGATGGAACACACCAAGTGACCTCAGCCATTCCTCATATGCCTTCCCCTCAAGGCCCGTTACTGTTTCCATTGCCCTCCTTTGGACACTCTCTAATCACTTTATCTCTTTCTTACTTCTTGGCACCCAAAACTGCCCCCAGCACTCGAGGTGAGGCTGTCCCAGCGCAGAGCAGAGCAGGACAATCCCCTCCCTTGCCCAGCTGGCGATGCTGTGCCTGATGCCCCCCAGGACAGGGTTGGCCCTCCTGGCTGCCAGGGCACTGCTGGCTCATGTTGAGCTTTCTGTTGACCAGGACCCCCAGGTCCCTTTCCGCACACACAAGCCTCTTTCTCCCCAGTCTGTACAAAGGTCTGGATGACATATTTATGCCATTTCAGAGCCACTGAAAAATCATTCTGTTAGTCACATAAAGCTACAAATGTTCAGTATAAACATGGCATTGGTAAGACATTAATCTTCTTCTCACCGAATCAATGCTCTTACATGTGGGAGAATGTATTTTGGAAAAGACCACGTTATCTGTAAATGGATTAACTCTCCAGTTCCCTAGAAAAAAAAGTATTCCATTAACAGAGTTTTAAGTGTTCATCTTTTACTTAATCTTACTGTTTTCTCAAATATTCCAATTTTATCTTACTGTTCATTTCCTTCTGCATGTGGAATTCTTCGCTTCTTTTTAAGTATACCCTGTCTGCACCACCTCACAAAAAGTTTCCAAACAAGGTTTGTGATTTAGATTTAAGCTACACGAGCCTGCAAATAAATGTGGATGCATTTAATAGCAATTTTTTTTCTTTCCTGAAGTGTTTAGTGAGTCCTTTGAACTTCATCTTATTCCCTCTAAATGGTTGACTCTGATGTCTTTGCTTTCTCCAAGACAGGCCCACATATGTAGAAAACAGCCAAGCCTCAGCAGCCCTCTTGGACAGCTGTACATCCTGTCCCTTGTCTTAAAAGCTTGGGGAGAAGCTGGTAGAAGGGCTTACAAAAAGAAGATGTTGCTTGCTCTAAAAATACTGCTGATTTTAATTTCCTGAGGCTTCTAGCATCTCATCGAAATGTTAGAGAATCCAAATAAATAGAGACCTAATGGAGTGCTCCGTTCAGCCAAGTAAAACATAACCCTGTAACACTGTTCTCAGGACATCTTTTCTGGCGGATAGTAGACAAATGAGCATCACCAAAACTTCCACTCTGTCTTTACTCTCTCTCTCCTCTTTCCCCACTTCCAAACACTAGTTAGCATCTTGCCCAAATCCTCCACCAGTGTCAGCGCCTCTTTTTGTCAGGTTGTTTGGAAACGAGAGCAGATTCCTTCCTAATCAGACTAATGGCACACACATAACACAGAGCTTTTGGCAGTGGGTTTTTACTTGGCACAACAATGCCCAATCCCACATCCCAGTTTTGCTTTAGAAGGTATTAAGGAGCTGCTGGGAACACACTAACATTGAGCGCTGTGGCTGGCCAGCAAATCAAACCAAATGGAGTCATTTTTTCAATACTGCAGATATGCTGACCAAAAATAGGCTTAGTGGTCACTTGCATTGTCTTCCCAGATGCCTTTTGTTACCACTGTGTGGTAATTACTCACTAAAGTGAGTAGTAAGCCACATTCATTGTTCTTCTTCGTATTTGGGAATAAAAATCTGTATGTTGTATGGCGTTATATGTAGATGATTAAAACTGTTCACACCAGCCTGCAGGGAGAATTTCAGTCCGGATGAGTAACTAACTCTCCAGTACTCAGAATCTTCAAGAAGTTGCAGGGTATTTTTTCACATTAACATATACATTTCACATGCGGAAGCCCCAGACAGATTGTTGGTTTGCTGATACAAAATATTCTGTCTCAAGTATAATTTTATCTGTATTTGAAGGCAATTTTACACCTCTAAAATGGCACCTCAGGAAGACATGGTGAATGGGGAGGAGGACAGGGCTCTCCCCTCCATTACCAGCAAGCAGTCTACTCTGGAACAGTCTGGACATGGGACACTGGGTTGCTGCATGACTTCGGGTGCTGCATGACTTTGCTAGCCAGTTGTAGTCACAAGGCTAACCTCCTCTCCTCTTTTCTTCTGTTATTTCCTATCAGCCATTCCTGCCATATTTTGACACAACATTTTTCCCCATCTTCTTTCAGACTTCTCAGAGGTACCACGAAATTACTGTTCTGGGAACATGAAAGGTGGGGGAGCTGTGGTAGGAGAACAAAGGATGAAAACTGACAAGAAGACAAAAATTCCTCCATACTTCCTCTCTTGCCCAACAAATTTATGCCTCCTAAGTGTAAGGCAGCCATGGCTTAAATGGAATAGGGGCCACTAGAAACTGCAAGTTTAGTGCAGTTTTAGGGTTTTTTCTAGTTTAGTTAGGTTGTCTACTTTTTCTGTCTCCCCAATTAATTCTAATTTAAACAAACCTGTGTGTAGTGTTGTCTCTGGAAACAGCATCAGTTCTGGTGAGTTCCACTAAGTGGAAAATAAGAAACAGGGGTATATGGAAATTTTGATGGTAGAAATGAGAAAGGAGAAGGCAAGAATTCATGTTTTTAGCAATAATTCCTTTTCCCAAGAACTTGTCAGTAAAGGAGATGTTTGAGAAAAACTTTCATGCCTTGTTTGTTTTAACAAAGGTGTATTGTACCAATAGAAGTTCATGCAGTCTTTACAGTGGAGAGAAACTGAGAATGATCTTGCTCTTCAAACCTAAGTACTCTTTAGCATCTTCGCTTATTAAAATTATCCAAGAGTAAGAGCCTATTAGAGTTATGCGGCTCCAGTGGCTCACAGTTTCTGGGACTGATGATAATTCATTTGCAATGGAAAAAATGAGGATTAATATCACTAAAGTGAACAGCTCTATTTTGACTGAAAAGGAATATCAGAACCAAAGGCATTGTACAAAATTTCTAAAATTTAGCTAGGTTAGATGAAGACAGGAATTTCAAGAAGGAGGTCCAGAAAACCTACTGCCTCAAAATATTTAATCTTGAGAATACCTAGCCATCAGAAGTTAGTTAGGCACCTTAAAGCAGATACCATTCATGTTCAGAAACAATCTAATCTGGGAGTGTAGGTGTTGTTCCCTAGCTCTTCATGCCTCTTTACCTATGACCCCTCACAGACCTGCTCTGAAAATTATGCTCTAAGGACGTCTACTATGCCACATGATCAGTTTCTAAGGAGAGGGCTGAGCTGCTGGGCCATGACGGGAACTTGGGGAGGAATAGTACCCTGTCACTTAGAGCAAGAAAGGAAAGGTGTTGATTCTGCCCCCTTGTTCAAAGCACTCAAATGAAAAAGAGACAAATCCTTTTCTGCACACCAGAATGGGTGCAATGTACAGTGCACTTTTGTTGGATGAGAGAAAAATAATTCAAGAGAACTGGCACTACAACCCATATCTGCCCACTTTAAGGTCTAAGGATGGCTATTATTAGAGTCTCTGGATCAAGGCTGGAATTTTCTCACTCTTTTTCCAGCCCTGGGACTCCTGCATTCTCAGATACTCAACACAAAATAAAGGCAAGACAAAGCTGCTCAGGAATCTGAATGCTCTGAGCAGAGATACTTTGACTGCATGAGGTTCTAGGAAAAGTATGTGAGTGCATGTGAGTGTATGTGCCTGCCTGCATGTGTGATATGGCTCTGGGATACAAGGAGTGAGACCACACACTGGAAGAGAGACAAAAAGCAGCCTCAACAGAACAGAGCTGCTCTGTAGGCTTGTGGGAAGCCTGGAGAGGTGACTCTTGGATTAAGGCTCTGGCAGAAAGAGTCTTGAAGGGGTAAGTGAAGAAGCTGTCATAGGTTGTTTAGTTTTTCTCAGCGGTCAAAGTGGGATTAGTACTTTCCTGTAAATCAAGTTGCATGGAAGATATGTAGTTGAATCCATTACTAACTTTTCTTCCCAGCTGGCAGATCTAAAGAGATCCTGATCTAACAGCTGCTTAGATGAAAACATGCTGCTAGTAGCAGTAGCAAGTTCTCTTCTCACGGGGAATGAGAAGATACTTTTAAGAATTTCCATATTTTTATGTTTCAGTGCTATGCCTATTATCTCTCACTACTTCTGCCCCTTCTTCATGGTGTTCAAAGATACTAGTATTTCACAAAACCAGAGTTCAGTTGTAGTCTCCACTTCAACCCTTTTGTTTTGAAATAACTCAGAAAACTCGGAGTTCTCCCAAGAAGGAGATAGGCTGGCTTCCCATGTTAGCTGTACTCCTGTAAAGCTTCATCAGTTGACTCTAAGTTTGAAATCCTACAACTCAGATTATTTAGGTTACTTCAAGTTAAATAAGAAACAAGATCTGAGACTCAGCTGGCAAGTATAGATCTTAGTGGTATATATTACCTGTCTTTTCCCACAGTCAATGCATGGCACATCACTGCAGACAATAGAGAGGAAGAGATGCTGACAGGGAGATGCACAACTGAAAGTCCAAAATAGTGTGAGAGAAGCTAAGGCTTGCTTTTGTTAAAGGGAGAAAAGATGTTGGGGGAGTAAGTCAGCTTACTTTTGAAAGGAGCTAGGAGGCTTCTTTCCACCCTCTAAGGAAACCCTCTGACTTTTGCAAGGAATAACCTATCTACAGAAACCAAGATGGCTCAAGCTTAAGAGAAGTGAATGAACTGCAGGGTGGCTGCTCTGCTGAAAGCAAGTAGTGCTGGCTTCTGCAGAGACCAGGGAAGTAAGTAAGTACCTTTCCTCTGACCTCAACAAGTGCTGACATCTTTTAAGATGTAAATTTAATTTGTATACAAATGATGCACCCATAAATCCTGCTAGAAGTGAGGCAGTGCTCATGATTCACATTTCCTACTGCATGAGCATCCAGGTGAAATTTCTCGCCACTCACTTTCAGCAGCGGCCTGGATCTGGTTTGGGCTTGGGCTTATGCTGAAGCTCAGATTCCACCACAGTTCTTGGGGCTCATCCCATTAGCTTCCAGCAATGTGAACTGCTCTGCAAGGCTCTAAAAAGCCAACATGGAATTTAGCTGAATAAATAGTGTAGCAATGAATATTACAAAGTAACCTTTTACTTGGTCTTAAAAAAAACCCAAACCAAACCAGGGGATAGATGTTTTGCTGGCAGTTTGTATGTTTATTTTCCAGTTGCCATAGAAAATAATTGACCTATTTTCTTCCAAGAATAAATATCTTTATTCAAGCTCCCTAAAAAAACAGGCAGCCAAGACTTGCACTGAGGCCCCACCCATGCTGTCTGCTGCTACAGTCCACAGCGGACAGATGAAGCTTTACCATTTTTAATGAGGCTTTTGAACTGTTGGATGAAAATGTGTTTCTTACAGTACATTTATCCTGCTGAGTCCTACTGTTTCAGACCAGAGATTTGGTTCTAATGAGAAGCCTATGTAAAAAAGACAAGACATTCAGCAGTGTCACTGCCCTGGGCTCATTCCTGTTCTCTTTCCATTTCTTTAAATCCTCCAAACAGAAAACTAAGCCACCTTTCAGAATGTTTCTCCTGATCATACCTTTTTCTGTACCCTGCTCTGGATATGTAAGGGCTTCAGCAAAAGGCCACTGAGTTTATGGAAAGAGTTTAATGGTTCAGGATTTGAGAATTTCAGTGTTAAGTAGATTTTCCTCGGTTTCTGGATATTTTCTTACTTTTGCTCATGGATATAAAATGGAGTCCCTTTAGAAGTCCTCATGCAGCTCCCTGAGAACCAGGCCATTTGCTCTCTTACCTTCCCTGTAACCCCAGAAAATGTACTCAGGCACTACTCCAGTGGCTTTTTCTCCTCATACTTGTCCCTGAGTATTCATCTCTTTGCATAGTGTTCATGTTTGCATACTTCCGTCCACTTTAAATAATTCTAAAATTATTTCTGCCAGATTATAGGCAGTGTTTCTATTTATATATTGTGAATTTGTTTTTTCATTGCTGCTGAGCACTTCACTGAATCTCTGAGAATTTTATCTATGGCTTTGTCTGTAACATTTCTGTTCCATGTTCAGTGGTGAACACGGCAAGTGAGGTAGCCTTGTCATGACTGAGAGTGTCTGGAGCACTCCTACCTTATTTGCTGAAAATGTGGAAGCATGTGAAAAAGGCAGCACAGTAAAATACACAAAATAAAAGACCAGACTTGTAATTCTTGTTTGATTTTATGTACCTGCATAAGTAGCTCTTAGGAACAGCAAGTTGTTAGGCTGCTTCTTCTGTTCTTGTGCAGAAGAGTCAGTATCTTCAGACCCATTTACTGGGCAGACAGAAATATGACCCAGAAGGAGGACTAGATAGAAAATTCCCCATAATCCAGGGCCATACAACAACCCATGTTGTCCATTGGGCCATATCTGAACACAGACTTGCTCCTTTTCCTTGTATGAATGTGAGGCCTGACTTGGCAATGGGATTAGGCACATACTAAGGGAGAGAGTCAGGGAATATCCTGCACCTGAGTGTCAGTTCAAGCCCCTATCCCCACGGGCTTGTTGCTCTGCCTGGTGGGTACTGCTTTTCCATTTGACCAACAGGACCAGTCCTCGGCTGCTCTCTGAGCTGCAGGGATGTGGCTGGAGCGTGGCACTGCAGAAGTCCTCTGTCCTCCAAACCTCCATACAGAATGTACCAGGGGGACGGTGGTATCTGCTTCCCAAGCCTATTTATCACATCTGCAAAGGGAAATCATTGTAGTCCACAAATCCTGTCTCCCATCTACCCTTGTAGAACATCGTGTATGCTTTAAAATGCAGTTCTTTAAAACAATCCATACTACTTGTAAACTCCTTTTAAAAATATGCAAAGAACAAAAAAATGCTTTCTTAATGCACATAACAAGATTTTATTTCAGATATTAAATTAAAATTAAGGATAGCCAGAATTTCTGAGATAAATAAGACTGATGACTGCTGGGAAAGGGAAAGGGAAATTATTATTTACTTAGTGTTGACTGCATCATTAAGTTAAAGAAGGGATGGTTTTGATCTTGCATTTTTCCACTAAGTTTTCAAGTATGTAAGTTGAATGATTCCAAAGATGATGATGAGTATCACCATTCCAGCATGACAAGTTGTTTCATGCTCTCCATGGTATGATAGCCAAATAAATAGAGGCAGTGTTTATTTTGCCACTCAGCAGATCTTTAAAATATTATCACTGTGGCATATTTCCTTTGTTTTATTTTATTTCAAGTCAAATGCTATTTAAGACTTTAGGTCACTGCATTATGCCCTTGGGCCGGGTACAGGTCTTTAACCAAGCCACTGTAAATAAACGTTAGTGATTTCCATGATTGCAGATCATGACAACACTGGCGGGAACATTTTCTTTAAATGCCATGTCACTTTCACCTACTGCCTTCAGGCCAGTGCCTGACATGCAGTAAGTGTCAGGCGAAATGTCACATCTGGGAGGAAGAGCTTGTGTGAATGTTAAACTGGAATGTGGAAAAATGGTGTCACATACCCTGTAATCTAATACTGTTCTCCCTTAAAAGGGATGTTTTCTCTATGGAGATATGTGTTTACCAAAAGGACTTCTGCTTGAAGTCCAACAGAAGCTAAGCTTATCTACTTATCCCCAGTTTTCTTGGGAAGCTCTTGCTACAGTGGTTCAATTCCAGGTCCTTGTATATTTTGCTGACATGATAAGAGTCTTTAGCAAATAAACTCAGAAAATGGAAAGGAGAGGAATGAAATTAATTTGTGTTATGGAATGAGAATAACCTTTTCCTAGGACATGAGAACAGCATCTTACCCCTAAGACTCCAAGTCTTATGAGAGTCTCTATTCTTATATTTGGAAGGATCCAAAGATAAGAATAGAGAAGGTATCTAATAATGCTTCATTGGTGCATACTCAGCTCAGGCATTTTAAGGACTCGGGCTGCATTATGTGAAGTGCCCCTTTTCTGTTTGTTTTGAATATGTCACCTGCTAGGTCTATTTGATATCCATAGTTCTTATATCAGAAAAGGCAGTGGACCTATTCCTATTCCTATTCCTATTCCTATTCCTATTCCTATTCCTATTCCTATTCCTATTCCTATTCCTATTCCTATTCCTATTCCTATTCCTATTCCTATTCCTTTTTTCTTTGCTATTCTGGTTGCAGAAGTCTACCACAGCACTTCTCCATTGCTTTCTGGGCTGTGTTCCGTTCCTCCTCAGGGAAGCCATTGTCTAGCTTCAAGAGTCCTTCTTGTCTTTATATTTTGGTTTTACTATAAGCTTTTTGAGATTATGGCACTGGAACTTCAAGTTCTGGGTCTGCTGTGGATTCATGGCTTATTCTTTTCCAAATAATTCCCAGTATTTTAGCAGCTTAATAGTTCGTTAGTAAGGATACCTTTCAAAATCTCTGTCCTGAGTGACAAACCATTTCTGAATCTAAAATGTACATAGGATTGTTTCTCCCATAGGCATTGCTTTACATTTCTGCATTCAGTTTCATTTGTTGTTCTATTACTGCCTTAACATCATAGAAATCAACAAATCTTCACAAAATCACAACAAATCTTCATTGGGATTTCCTTGAGCAATACAGTAGCATCAGCAAATTTTGCCACTTCACTGTTAACCTCTTCATGGGCTCAGTGGTTACATTCTCTACCACTTTTTACCTGTTTAGGTAGTGCTTTCAATGATTTTGAATTCTTACTTCTGAAAAACTTAGGAAATTCCTTTCAGCTGGTACTGATGTAGTTATAAACAAGATGTTATATGTAACATTTAAAAGTTCAGTTATTTCAGGCTTGAGATCCTTTACAACTCTACTCTGAATTTTATCTGGGTACAGTAATTTGTTACTATTCACTTGGTTGATAGTTCCACTTCCATTGACAATTCAGTTTGTGACACAGCCTCAGATTCACCCCCTAGGAAGAAGGAGTCTGATGGAGAAATATATCCAAAGTCTGCAAATAAAGCACAACTACAGAAAAAAAAAGTACCACTTCTGCTGTGACCTTATGTTCTCTGAATACTCCCTTTTATGCTTGGCCATCAATTACCCTGCTAAATTTCTGTCTGGATTCTTATTCTTCATCTATTTGAAAAAGAATCTATATGACATTTCTTGTCTTTTGCAAGTTGTTCCTCAAACTCTTTTCCAACCTGCCTTCATACGCATTTATGTTTAACCTGCCAGTTTTTATATTATTTTCCATTTTCCTCTTCTCAATGCAGCCTCAGATATTTGAAAGCCTGTCTTCTAACTTCAAATACCTTCCATTAACCTGATATTAAATCATGTCAATTGATTGCTTTGGGCTTAGGGTGGAATGTGATATTTCTAAAGTCTGGTAGAAGTCCTGCCATCCTCCTGAGCCTTTGATATACTGCTTATAAATAGTCTTCACATTAACTGCAAACATTTACTCTTTAGTTGCCCCTTTTAGGGTTTTTTTTTTCAGAGTTCTCTTTTTTGTATGGCTGCTTGCTTTTTTTTTGTTTGCTTTTATTTTTTTCCTGCTTTTATTTTTGCTTTTTTAAAATCAACTACTACCAAAATAAACAGATTTTGGAAACTTGCTGCTCCCCAGAACCACCATTGCCTTTGTGACCTTGCTTCTGCCTTCTCACTTCTCTGAATACCTGGCTGTAACAGATTGTCTTTCTGTGCCCCTTTCAAAGATGTTGAGAGATTTTGCCCATGTGCTATTTTCAACTAAGACGTCATGCACCCAGTAATGCATTGCTTCCTTCAAATGGTATCCTCTGCACTGCAACTGCCCTTTGTTCCAGTGAGATCTTCCTTTCCTGGAACCGTGTAACTGGATCAACATTCAGCTTGCCCTTTTATTTCTAGGCAGGAGGATAATGACGTAGAGTCATCGCAGACTCTGGAATGAAGCTGTCAGTGGTGCAGTGGTGCCATCACACTGCATTTGACAAATCGGTCACAGAATTGTTCATACATGCCATCATGTCAGCATCACTGCCTCTGCCCTCAGACTGATCATCTTCTTCATGCATGCTCTTCATTTGACCTCAGAAGCAAGTCTCCCAAACTCAGATATTTGGTGGGTTGGTACAGAGCAGGGCATACTGACCTCATTGAATACTTTATTAGTGAAGAAGTAAATTATTAAAATGCATACAGATAGAAGGAGAAAAAATGAGAACTATGCTATAAATAGAGCAAACTTGCTGTTGAGAGTTAAGCAGCCATTCATACTCATCTTCTAAATTATTTAACTCGCTGCTTTAATTCACTAGTTTCTTCCAAAATGAAAAATAGACACTTGTGTCTATGGCAACCCTCTGAATTTACATTGAGCTGAAGATCTAGTTAGCCCCTGATATTTTACAGGGGGTTTTATCTGTTTAACCAAAACCTATAAACTCAAGTTTACCTTTATTTTTCAAAGATATCCTTGAGGTTAGCTCTGGGTCTGTACACTGATGACAGCTATAACACAGTAGAAAAATGAATAAGAGAGGCTTAAACTGGTTTCATCAGGATGTTGCAGCCACAGTAACCTTGACATAAACCAGCTGCAAGCTTCTCAGGCTAAAACAGTCCTGAGATGAATCAGTTTTAATAATACTTCTGGCTTGTGAGCCATTTTAACTGTATCTAAAAAGTCCTCCAGGTTTATTGAGTTCAAGAGATGTTGTTATTATTCAGTTTTATTTGCATGAGTCACATGAAACTTCAGCAATAAGCTCCCCACATGCTATGTACTTTAGAGGGTCCTAAGTGACCTGTAAAGAAGTTTGTGGCAAATCCTTCTACCATAGAGCTTGGCAGAAAGAACCAAGTGTAACCATGAAGCTCAGAAAAAAGTCTTATGTCTGTATAAAAAGACCAGAGAAAGAGAAATCTCATTCTTAGCTGCTTTCTTCAGTTATGATAGCGGGGTGGGCCTGGAAGTGCCTGATCCACCAGCAGCTGTTTCATTACTGTACCTTACAAATGGTGCAAGGTAATCCCTTCTGTCCACAGTTCAGTGAAGGTCAGTATGAAGCTGCTAAATGTAAGGATTTTCAAACTGACCCCCCCAAAGTCCCAAGCCTAGATGCTTGCTCCTTGTTTATTTTTTGTCTCAAGTGATGAAAAGTATGTATGTTGTAGCAAGTTTCCTCGGCACGTGGTGGACTTCTACAGCTGTCACTGTGTTTAATGTTGCTTAAAAGTGGACTGAAAAATTTTGCATCTGCATTATGACTAGTTTGCACTGAGTCTCACTGTGAAGACAAATCTAAGCAATAACCAGGTGAAGTTTGATGGTACCAAATTCCTGTTTAATAGTTCCAGAATTCTTTGTCTCTCCCTCCTGGTCAGCTTCTTGTTTCCTTAACAAGGAGGTAAAGCAGAAACAGCCTTGAGAAGCAAGTCCCATTACATTTTGCTTTGTCTTGAACTAAGCACTTCTGAGGCCAATCTGGATCATGATCTTTGAATCTGATTTCATCAGTCACTTGAAATGTAAAGGATTAAAATGTAATAGATGAATCTTGCCGATGCAACAATATAACCCATAGACCTTTTCAAAACAGGGATCACTTTGATACAATTCTGATACAGCTTGGTGCAAACCAACATAATCCGAGAACCTCTGCATGCGTGCTCTTGGTGGTGATCTTAACACTAAGGACTGCAGCGTTAAAATCATAGGATCTGTGTGGTACCACAATTTAAAATGGTTACATAAAAGAAATAAAATGAGAGGATACTCTAGCATTAATTTATGAAAAAACGGGTCTAGGGGTAAGAAACTGGATATAGTCTGTGTCACATCGTTAAGAGTTGTGGTAGTGAGACAGAAAAGAAGCATAGTTGATAAAAGCATGTGTAAGATGGCAAACCAAGTAAGACCTCAGAGGTAAACCTGCACTAAGGGATTCTAAATATCTGAAGACAGATACTCCTGGTGAAGATCCCTCTTAGCTCTGTTACAAGTGTCTCTAACTGCTGCGTATTTGGGCATATGTCAGGTTAATCACAGCATATGAGTTAATGTCAGCAAATTCCTATTAGGTCTGTAATTTCCTACCTTACAGCCCCTATTTGCCTTCAACCAGGAGACATACACCCACAAAAATTGCTTCTATATTTGCAGAATGGAGGAAGGTAGTGTGTAAACACCCCGATTTCTTCTTGTTTGGCTTAAAGTAGTCACTTTAACCATCCTTTCCAAAAATGTCATCAACACTTGCAGTTGTTTGCATTCGAATGGATGATCTCATTAGAAACATATGCCTTTGGTGTTCCTCTTTCTCAGCATCCTGTGATTTTCTCTTCAAGAAAAGGAAACTTGAAATGCAAACTGCGCTTTAAAATAGTGGCGAGACCCATCACAAAGTAGAAACTCACAGCTTGAGAAAGGAACTTCAACAAAACTGGGTTTGCTGTCCAGCATGACTAGATGATGATCTCATTGCTGTCACTGAACCAGAACAAAGACCTGATGGGAGCTGTTCAGGAATTTGAGAACAAAATGTGATGACACTGGAAAATCCTGACCTGTCAAAACCAACATATTCTTTGGAAACAGT
Source organism: Oreocharis arfaki (assembly GCA_013398015.1). Lineage (NCBI taxonomy): Eukaryota > Metazoa > Chordata > Aves > Passeriformes > Paramythiidae > Oreocharis > Oreocharis arfaki. Next base: position 1,236,235 of record VZRR01012715.1, read on the forward strand.
TTGGTTTCAACAAACTTCTTCCAAATCACTGTTGTATTTCCTTTTGAAACTTGCCTAGTTTTCTGAAAATTCATGTAGAGAGGGCGGTTCAGGAGTTTGTGTTTCAAAGGTCTAGAACTCCTGCCAGCACTGGCAAAGCTTAAAATGAGTTGAGTTGGAAGGAATTGAAGACACAAAGTTTACAGTTTGTGAACAGAAAGGTGGTTTGCAGGAGAGAGCACTTGACAATATTCTGAAGAAATCCCTCTAATTGCTTGCTGTCTTCACAGCCCTGCATCCAGGCTACAGCAGCTGATGACAGCTTCTGCAGAGAGCAAGGTCCGTTGCTCAGCCCTCCTGACAGAAGACCACGTACAAATGATCCAGTATCACATTTTCCATCCTGGTAGCAACAGGACCACTCCTCTCATTTCCATCTCTGCAAACCCTCTATGGGAAAGGGGAAGAAAACAGCACCTAGATCTACCTGGTGTCAGGAAAGAGGATGTCATTGCCATTACAAACTTGGGAGGGACTGTCTCCGAGAGCAGTTCTTCATAAATCTTGCTTCCACAGTTATAGACCTGATTTGGAATTTGAGAGATCAAATTAAATTTTTTAACATGTTGGGCTACTCTCAGACTGGTGGTGGCCCGAACACATAGATTTACTCTGTGGTTACAGAATGTGCAAGGCACAGGTGTGTCTGCTCGTCGCACTAGCTGATGGTTAGAGGTCCCCAAATTTCAAGTCCCCTGCCCATGCAGCTGGCAGATTCCCTTCTTGCTGACCTCCCAGGATGTAACACAGAGTGCAGGAACTCTGGGAGCCTCAGGTCCCACTGGGTGTCACAAGACCTGCCCCCTCCTCAGCAGAGGACTGGGGGCCACATGCATGTCGCAGTTGAGGCGGACACGACACACACAAAGTCTAATATAAAGTGTAGGCAAAAAGTGTTTATTCCAAAAGCCAGTGTCATATATATACACCTCTGTATGTTTATCATTCATGTTAATTGTCCATTGGTTGCTTAACTACTACAATAGATTCATTGGCTATTTTAACTACACCATACTATAATCAGTTACCTACAACACAGACATCCCAAGAATCCAAACAAACGCCAGCTGCAGATGTGTTGCTGTTTACTCCCTCTATTATCTTGAATTTCTTGCTTCCCTTGATTGAGTTTCTCACAGGTAGAAACAGACTATGCTGAAATCAGTCTCAGACTCAGACTCAGACAAGCTTGCTGACCTGCTGTTAATTCCCACACATGTAGACACTGGAGTTTTTTGGCTCCCTGAGGTGGGACTAGGAGCTGGGAAGCCAGGATACAGGTGGGGGCTTTTGAGTGTCCTGGGCCCTCTGTCACAGAGCGGAGCGCTGTGCCAGGCCGCAGGGCAGCAGCAGCAAACCTGTTGAGGAGGCCCCCAGGAGATAGGTCAGCTTCCTCACCTTTTGAAAACAAAAAACAAAAACAAAAGCAAAGCAAGTCCACAGAAGAAATCTAGTGAGGGAATGACAGTGCCTGTAGTTTCCATTCCAGATCAGAGGGGAAATATTCCACGTTTAGGAGTACAAAAGCCTAAGTTTTAGGCAATTCTAATTGCAACCACAAGGCCCCAATCCTTGCAACTGCTTAGGCATCAGCAGACTCACAGAGAGCTCGCTACATAGTTGCTTCAGCTCTTCACCAGAGAATGTTTCTAGTGCATATTCAGAATTCAGAAGACAAAATATGTTATGATTTACACTAAGTCAGTACGTCTCTCTCCATTTTCATCAGGACACTCGCCTTTCTGCCTCCCTTGCTGATGATCAATCTGAATGTTGTCATTGATACCCACAGCTGCCTGTCTCTTGCATCAATACTTCAGATAGCTAAATATGTATCACATTAATTTGACCCTAAAGAAAAAAATCAAACAACACTTCACCAGCATTTTCTGTCCTTGCTTTGTGATAACCATAGCAGCAAGACCAAAGCAGTGTTGGATCTGAGATGCAGTCATCTGCCAGTCTCCGTACTTTCTGCTTATGCTGGTGTTAAGCCCACAGATGCGAAGAGAGGATCACCACATATTTCTTCTGAGTTTGCATATGTGCTGGTCATGACAATTCCTTGTGGCAGAATTTTATGGAAAAGGACTCTGAGAGGCCACTCACATGCCTGGATTTTGAAGTGAGAACTTTAAAGCATGCTGGTGAGTAGGATCCAGGTTCCTTCCTCTGACAGCAGCACCTCTTTCTGTCTCTGCTCTTCCCACTGCCAGTCCCACAATGACCCACCAGGCCGTGCTGGCAGGAGCTCAGCACAGCTCGGCTCCAGGCTGGGATGCTGCTGATGAGGTTCTCTTTGCAGTGCCTGCAAGCTGTATATGGTAACCTTCACTGACTTCACTGGCTTCAATGACACTCTGTCTTGTGAAACCTAAATAGCTGTACATCGTATTCAAGGGGAGTAATATGTGCAGTGGTCTGTCCAAAGCCTGAAAGTCATCCTGGGCTTTGCTTTCTCTGTCAGACTGAAAGCTGTTGGTGAAACAGAGGGTTGGAAAACCAGAGTTTTGAACTGTTGTGTGCCGTAATCAATTTTTTAAAAAATATTCACTGAAGAAAGAACTTCCTTCTGGAGAAAAACTGTTGACAGGATGAATTCCATGCTGAGGTTAATGTTTATAGCCACTATGAATCTTTTAAAGGAGAACAGCTTCTAACTGCAATAAGGTACGAGGCTTTAATAATACAATATTTGCAGAGCCTGGGCAAAACGTATGGTAGGTTTTTTCGGAGCCAATGCATTGCAGAGAAAGAAATATAAAATGAACTCTGCCCATGCTGATTCCAGCAGTCACAGTTATAGATTGTAAAAAGAGTAGAGAGAGTATCTTTTTCCTAATGGCAATCTCCTAGTTGTCTGCTAGTTTTCTTATCATTACCTGTTCATTACTTTGGGGTTAAGAGTTTCATATACACCAGGAGAATAAGCAACCTGACGTTCCGTGAAAAGACACAATAATGGTAGGCATTATATGCAACTGATTTATTTTCTTAATTTAGCAGCAAGCCTATTTTAGCTGTATTTGTAGATACACAGTGACACCCAGTGGTTGCTAACAAATATAACAGCCTGACCCGGAATTTATTTGGGGCACTGGATCTGATCATTGTCTAAACTGGCTCATATGCATTCAGGAAAGTTCCGGTGTGCGCTGTTTATCGAAAAAAACCCCGTGAATCAGTACCCGGTTTCGTTTTATATATTTTATCGAATCTCCAAAACTTAAATAAAATGGAAATATACAAAGCTAATGATACAAGTAGTGTTTTCTTATAGCTGTTGCTAAATAAAATTGTGTTGGTTCAAGCACAGTTCAAATAAGTAGCTGTTTTCATCTGTCACAAAACTTTTGCTGATCAAGTCTGTAGAGGAAATATTCTGTGTTGTCTTTAAGACAGAAGATAGGATGGTTTACATTCAATTTATTCTTCTGTCTTTATTTCAGCGTTTTGGGTAGCAAATCTGCTCTTACAGTTCGACAGTGTGTGAAGACCACTTCATATTTTAAAGAACATACCTGGTTTTCCTGTGTCCAAAGTGTAGATTGGAATTTTATTGTGATTTTTTTTTTCCAGGAGGCAAATGAGACTTAAAAATGGAAAATCAGTGCAAGGTTTAATGAAAAAACTAATTGTTCTTGCATCAACTTGACATAAATAAGAAGTTTCCTGCTTGAAATTAAGTGAATGGTGAGGAGTGATTGCTGATTTCTAATGTAGCAGCAATAGAGTCATTGATTTTTCCCATTATGTGGACCAGATGCTCAGTAATTCAATTCCCTTTATTTTGAATTTTTTATTGAATCTTTGCTGAAGATTCACAGAGGTTATTCCTGTGTTCTTGTGGTCGGCAGAAGGAGTACAACAGTTTAAGGGTGGTTCTGTGCCAGGCACAGATGAGCGTCAGTATACTGTGAAAGATGGGGCTGGGCATGTTCAAGAGTCAGGGAGGTGAAGGAGCAGCAAAGCCCAAGCTCCACTGAAGATCCCAGAGAAACTCCCACTGACATCAGCAGAGCAGAATTGTGTGTAACTGGCCACGAGTGCTGGCCCAGGTGATTCCTGCTGTTGACAATCTGCTTCAGGGCTGGGGCAGATACATACCCACGAATTGGCTACTGCCACCCTGACAATATGGGTGATATTGGTACACTCACTTGTCTTCCAGGCTATGGCTTTAATGAAATACTGGTTTTGTCCTAGAGCCTGAGGAAGAAATCTCCTAGTCACCCTTACTTCTTCTCATGCTGTACTGGAAAAAGTTTGCTTCCACCAGTCATGCAATCTCATGCTCATCTTCCACTATATAGTTCAGAATAGGGGTTGTTTAGGCCTTTTTTAGGATTATGTGTGAGCTGACATACCCTTCTTCAGTGCACGAGCTTCTAGAATTTCCCAGTAAGGCACTATTGCTACTGGCTGCAGGGAGTCAGGTGTGCTCCACATTCCTGCCTTCAAACCTTCAGTTGGAAGTGGTCTGGGGTAATTTTGAGTAGAGAACCTAAAGGAATGTGAGTAAAGCTTCTGAGACCTCTGTGTGCCTTGAAGAAGGACTTAGAATTAGCTAAGTTTCTGCAAGTGCTCCAGATCACTGCAGTTCTCTCTGGACACTGGGATATTCACAGGCTTGAAGAGGAACAGCCCTTTGATGTTTTTCCTATTATATGGTTATAATTTGGAGAAAAAAAAATGAGTTTTAATACTAACAAACCTATTACTGTTGTTATGGTTTTGCCTTGCGGCAGGTGGTACCAGTTGGTCCAGATCTCAAGCTAATTTTCCAGGTCCCAGTCTTCAAAGAATTTGAGCAGTTGCAGCTCCCACAAAAGTAATACGACCATTCCACAATCCCCATCAAAATCTAGTTAAATACATTTCGTTAAAAGTCTCTTTGTTTTAAAAAGAAGGATGTCAGGGAAGATTCACAGGAAAAAAGAAGAGGGAGGAGAAGTGAGTAAAGTTAAAAAAGAAAAGAAAAACAAGTGCAGAGAATAAATCTAAATACCAGATGTGAAGGTTAGAAATAGTCCCAATGTTCTTTCCCTCCTATTGAATCCCAATATGTTTTCACACAGGAGAACTAACACAGTAAGGACCCTAATACACTTCTTGCGTGCTAGCTAGTTATTAGAGCCTCACAACAAGGAAGGTGATCAGAGAATACTTGTCACATGCCCAAACTACCCTAATTCAAGGAACCTGCCACCTCAGTGCATCATATGAGGCAGGTCAAGCCTAGGGTGAAGCAAGCTTTCTGTGTAAGAATTTTAATTAGCAATGAGCACAATAAAATACATAAGCTGCTGAAAGTTAAGAAGTGCTACTGTTTGAGATTCATGTTCAAATCCATGCTGTGTACTTCCCTTTCCTCACTGCTAATGGATTAGCAGTATACTGGGTAGTAATCAACAAATATTACAATCATCCTTCTAATCTCATTAACAAACCTGTAAGAAGCATTAAGGACACATTTATACTGCTTGTGGGAAACAGTCCAAATACAACGAACCAAAAGCTGCTTATCTACAAGCAAAACCAGCATTATATGACTGAAGAGGGCCAAGTTAATCAGAGCTATCAAGGGGCTAATTCAGGTCCAGAGGGCTGAGAAGGCAGATTAAATGATCGTTCATAAATCATTGAAAGCATACCGTATTGTAGCACACTATACCATATTGTAGCAACAAACAATGTTCTTCTGTAGGGTGCAGTTTCCTGCTTTCTATGTGTCTGTGTTTTGACATTTTGAGTATCTCACCAGCATCTTTTTATCCTTAAGTTGTGAATATGTTATAGCTCAGCTTGTTAATCACCAGATCTTTAGGAAGGAAGGGGATAGACTGTAAAAACAAATCTTACATTGTTCGGGTTTGCAGGCAGCACTACTGTGCTTACTACAAGCATATACAAAATACAAAAGAATGTGGTTCCAAGATACTGTGGTGGAAAACTGGGTAAAGCAACTGAAAAAATCTGAAAAATCAGCTGTGTATGTCTCAGGCACCTTTGCTTTATAGGATGGAAGGGAGGACACTGATGGTTAATTTTTCACTTTAAAATATTTTGGAGAAGCACTGAAATGTGCTGGTTTATGTAATGTAAGTTTATTCACTGATTCCACCATGGAAAAACTGGGAGCCGGTCTTATTATGCTTTTCTTCTTACAGGAGTAGACTATCCACAGGCTACAATTGACTACTCTTTAGAACTGTCTTCCAAAGGCTCACTTACCCATTTTTGAAAGTTTTTAAAACACTCTTCATCTGCTTGCTTTCTTCCCTCCTCTCAACAGTTCTAAGGAAGACTTTTCTACTACTTATTATAAGTAAAGGATTCCTCCAAGGACTGGACTTAATGGCACTTGTTTCTGATTTTACAAGACATGGAAGACACTCAAGTTCTCTATACAACATAATATTCCACATTTCCAGTGCCTAATATTCTACTGCTATGCACTATAGTATTAACGTGCATCAGCACAAAGGAAGGGCAAAGAGCTGCCACTGCAATGTGCTCCCTCTGGAAACATGACACTCTGGGACGAGAGACAACATAACATGCTAGGAAGAAGAGAATAGTCCTTTAATTACAACCATTAAATCATGTGTGGTTTTGTCAATTTTTCCGTAGAACACAGAAGGTCTTCAGGCTGGGACAATATGGCTGAACAGCACAAGAGGCTAAAAACAAGTCAGCAGTTCTATTTGATAACACTGTCAAACCAAAATCATATAGATTTGTCCCCAGCTGTCTGAACAGCATCATTTGCTCATTTTTGTGACTTCATGGACATGTTTTTCAGTTCTCTTCTTTCCTTTCCTCTACCAAAAAACTCTGCATACCCATTTTTAGCTCTAGGAAGTAGATTGCCTCAGTGCTCACACAGTCCTTCGGCTTTTGGCGTAGCGTGAGACATAAGCCCTCATCTGGCTCTTATTTTCTTTCTCAGCCTCACCAAAATTTGACTGCTCTTTAGCTCACATTTCCAGCTTGGTCCTGTTATGTCTGAGATGCCAACTGGCAACAAAACTGCACAGAAACCTGGAGTAAAAAGTAAATATTTCTTGTTCGTTCTAATTTCTCAGCAGTGTGTCAGAGCTCCTGGTTTGCTCCCTAAGTTTCTCCCTAGGATCCTTTAATTGCAATCATCCTCAAAAAAACCCAAAAACCACAAAACAAAACAAAAACCCCAGAAACAAAAACAAACAAAAAAAACCAAAACCAAAACAATAAAACATCCCCCCCCCCCAAAAAAAAAAAAACACACACAAAAAAAAAAAAAAAAGAAAAAGAAAAAAAAAGAAAAGGCTCATCCATCTCCATTTGAGCTTCAGGACTGAATTTTACCACCATCTGTCCAGGATTTTGTTCTTACAAGGCTCCCTGCCTGGATTATGCACACTTTCTTCTTCAGGTTCACCTATAGCCATTAACTATTCTGTCAGCAGCTTGCTAGATACAAGGTTTTAGAACTGCCTTTAAATGGAAAATGAAGTCCTTTGAAGATATGTTGATTGTTTCAAACATCCGTCCACATCCTTGTGCATTAATTATGAGGCCTAATAGAGCTTTTTGGTTTTGTATCATATGTCTTAACTGGCAGAGTGGATTTATACATCTCAAGACAAAAACACTCAGTATGCTGCAACTCAATATCCACCAGAAAACAGAGAGTGTGCTTTTCTCCTTGTATTTTCTTACAGAATAAAGCTGTGGAGGGCAAGGGATTTGCCTCGATCTGCAGGATCAGGTGGCAGTGATAAGGAGTAAACAAAAGAATACACAGAATAAAAATGGTCTTTCTAACTTTTCATTTTTTCTTCTGTAAACAACGTTAACTACAGTCTTTGGTGAGAAGTATAGTCTGCTGAGGAAGTAGGAGAGAAAGAAACCAAATACAGCTGTGAGAAGAGAGATGGAGGGGTTACCAAGAGCTTGGTTACTCTTCACATTTTGACCAATCTGAAAGAGATCTTTGAAGCACAGAGTTGCTCTGCTAAGCAATTAAGAAATTGAAAAGATTTAAATTCTCAAATGTTGATGAGAATATATTTTTTACTGTATTATGTTGAAATCTCTGTTCTATGTCAAAATTAAAAGCATTTACTATAAAAATGCATGTATCTGTTTTCACAGATACACCCTAGCAATTTTAAATCAATTTTTCTATTTCATTCAGCTTTATTCAGTTTTGGGTTTATGTATTTGATATAGGATTTTTCTGCTTGGGGAAAAAATTATACTATGTCAGATTTTGTCAATACAGATAATTTACACATTTTCACTGAATTCAGCTCTTTGCTGAATTGGGATCATGCCCGACAAGGAACCTAACTACAGTGAAAGCTAATAAAAATGAGCTCATAAAAAGCACACAGTTAAAGTGAACAGTCTTTGAAGTCATTTAAAGACCTTGGGGTTGTTACAGGTTGCTGTATCTGAGGCTAATGCAAGGTCAGCTCCCCCTTAATTTCTTTTAACTTGTTTCTTCCAGGAGAGGATATGATACTATTCTCACTCCAGTCTCACTTGCCAACAAGGAGATCCAAATAATCCTCAAGCTGCTGAGTCAATATGTGGTTATAGAGAAAAGCATTTCTCAAATATGAGACATTGCATGTCCACTGGGAAAGCTCTTTTTTCAGACTTCTCTCTCAAGCAAAACAGAACTAAACTCTTTCTCATAAGTCACATTTTATTAACTCTAGCTCTTCTTGGTGCTCTCTCTTGACTTCTCTATACCTTTGTTAATAATCCTGCCTAGGCTGAACACAGACTTGTTTTTCAGGACTCACCACCACATGTTTTTTGCAATAGCACAGTTTTTCAGTCTTTCACAGAAGACTCTCAATTCTTATCTGTTACACAGGTAAATCTCCATCTGTAGTAAGGAAAATGACGACTCATTCCCAGCTCTTTACATCTGTCTATAATGAATTCCCTATTGCTGTTTTTGAATCATCTCTTAAATACAAGTTTGATTTGTGGTTTTGTATTCCAACAGGGCTTGTAAGCCTTCCAAACTCAGTATAATCAGAAACTTTATGAGTGTATCCTCCATTCTGCCATTTAAGCCATCTGTTAATATATTGTTTAGAACAACAGAGGACTTAGAACCATAGAATTATATGTTTTTACTTCTGTTACACAATTATGTATTGATTTTCAAAACACACATATTCCATTTGTAAACTTACTGTTATATTTTTACCTAGAATTTCCACAGCATCTCTGGAGATACAGCAGTTGCCTAGTGGGATTTCTTCAAGGTTGCTAAGTTCATCAGGGATTTATCTCACCATGTAGGTTATGGCATCCTCAATAGCTGTCAAATGGTTCATGTATGATAAGCATAGCCTTCTCATATTTCTGATACCTCCAACCATGAACGGGATGGGGAAAAAACCCCACAGGTTACATTGTTAGCTGACCTGTTCTGGTATATTTCTAATGCCATGATCACAGCAAACTGCTAGACAATTAGATGTTTACTGTCTCACATACTACAACGACCTGTATTTTGATGTCATCGAATGTATGGCAAGTTTTGTTTGCATGGAAAGATAAACACAGCATACTGATCAGGTACTGTACCATGTAATCAATATGAACTACCCCTCAGCCCAGAGAAAGTAACTCATAGAAGATCAAATGGGATCTTCCTGTGGAACAAATCCAGGAGAAGCATTTTTTTACTGAGTCATCAAAGGCAGACATATGAATTGCCATATCCATTTCAGTTACTGGATTGTGTGGCCCCAGCAAACACTCAAACTTTTCAACCTTGGTATCCAGGGACTGACCTCACAGAAAGTCAGCAATAGGTCAGAGAGGGGAACTGTGTCACCTTTGTAATCTGAATGGCAGTTCATGCAGATTAGCCAGTCCTGAGGTCAGTCTGTCAGATGGGCTTGACTGTGGTATGCATTACTAACTTGAAAGGGGCACTCTGATACTTTGTGGCATTTAGGATACAGAACATATCACAACTTCAGTACAAATGTTTAAGAAAGTACTTTTCCAAATTAGATAGTAGGACTTTCAAGGTGTAGTAGTGTACAAACGTCAGAGGTTGTTAAAACATTCACATTCTCAGCACAATATACTTTATTATGGTGTAAAATAAAGGTAAGCAGCAAAGTGTTACAGTGCTGGTCTCCATGTTATCTGAAGGTTCTTTCTCTACAAGTTTCCTCCTTGTGAAATTACTTAATATCTTGTTTCCTTACAGAGTAAGTTGTGCAATGCCCTTTTATTGCCAGAAATATAGAGAACCGGTTCTTGATGTAAAACAAGTTCCAGTTCATAAGTATTTGAAAATTTATGATACAACAGTTACCAAAAACTTGTCTTTCTGTGAAGAGTTAATGGTCCAGTGAGTAAATACTTCTGCTACTAGTAGAAATGAGTGTATCTACAACGCATTTAATTCATTCATTCTTCAATGGTTTCATTAAAATGTGGTAACTTTAATTCATGAACGAGATGTTTATTGTGGGACTTTGATATCTAGACTAAACCAAACAGTCATACTGTTCCAAGAAGCCAGGGCTCAGGGTTTTCCTCACTAATTTGAGCAGCACTGACTCAAGCAACTAGATATAGTGAGGCAGGCCCAAAGAGAAGCTCTAACAACCCTAGATGCAAATGCAAAAGCCATTTCAAAGTGGATGATTTATATCATAAGGATTAACCTAATCTGATATTACTCTGAGTCATTAGGAATACAACTCCACAGCAATCTGCCTACTTGCCTCGTCTTGGCAGTTGGCTCCAAACTTCCCCAAGAAATCAGAAGATGACTCTTAACATCAGTGATTCTGACTTCTTTTTCACACAGTAATTATTACAATACATTATGGTAAACTCACATAATGCATGATTCTTGAATGTCTAAAATTAAAATTAAACAGGAACCTTTCCTAATGGCAGACAGGTTGCATTTGTGACTATCCAACAAGGCATTTTTATGCAGCACAGCTTATTATAGCCTGTTAAAATCCTTTCCCTTTCCCTTTCCCCTATACAGTAAGCCAGAGGGAAAGCAAATTGCCCCACTGGTGGTAGGAATGAAGCCAGCCTTTGCCAACAGTTAAGATACGTGGAAGGGTGGCTATGTGCAGAGAGCTGTAAGACACCCTAACCCTAAGCTTCAGCAGACCAACCAGAACACTATGATTGCTCACATATTTACATCTGGTGTGGGCCTTAATCGCTGAAGGCAATTTCTGAAGTGTGCAGAAAGGCAAAATGGAGAAATTGCTGAGAAATCTAGCAGCAGTGTCTGGGTGAAACAGTTACTCAACTGGTTTCAAGCACTTTGGGGGTTTTTTGTCCCCAGAAAAAAACCCATGAACTGGAACCCTGGACAAGGTCTTATCTGGCAAAAGCAATGCTAGAGTGCCCTCCACTGGCACAGCCCAGGCAGGGGAGAGAGGGATGCTCACCTTTAGTCTGACGGGAAGGAGGCTGAAAGGAGGAAACCAAAATCTTAGTATCTGAGCAAATGCTGGGAAAAATCCAGAGTGTTTGGATCAGGTGGGTTTCTTGATCCTTCACTACTCATGTGTGATAGAGCATCTAGAGGAGCAACTCTGGAAAACCTACTCACTGTTATTTTAGATAGGCATGGGCAGAACATCTATCCTTTGTCTCCTTCAGTGTCTCTTTGATGTGAAATTCCATCTGGATCTCAGCTGGTCAGAAAATCTCTAGAAAAAGAAATAATTAAAGCAAGTTTTCTTGTTTTACCAAAAGTATGTTTAAATTTAGATAATGAATGATAATGAATGTCTTTATAAATAGTCTGTTGAAAATAGAGAAATCACTTGACTGCTTGTGTTATGTTCATACAGAGATCACAGTCAGAATCAGACAAAGAGAAAATACAGAAAATATTTCCAAATAGTGAACAAGATCTCATCTTTGCTAGGTACCAGCAGTGTCACAAAATTGTCTTCTGCTTCACATCAACCTACGTGTATTTCACTTATACTTGGAAAATGATACAGCACATGCATAGCATAGAGTCCAGTGCATGAAACCACGAAACAAGGAGAGACAGAACTAGTCACCCAGCCTGTCATGCAGTCTCATTTGTCACTGCTAATAAAATGTGCATTTATGACTCATCGTATTGTATAATATTCTGTCATTAACTATCATTGTCCCAAGTTCCCTCCTCAAAGCTGATCCAGTGTGATATTTCATCTCTTTCTCTTTTGTCTCCTCCTACCCTTTTAAGTGCCCCAAGGACTCCTACTTGTGTTTATCAAGAGGTGCATTACTTCTGTGCCCCAAATCATCAAGTTTTGTTCTAGCAGTATATGCTGTTGGTCTTGTTAGGAGACAAATACTAAACAGCTTAAAATCCTATTTCAATAAATAAGAATTGCAATGAAGCAAGTGAAAGGTTTGCCTTAAGTGCAAGCAATTCCTTGACATGGCATTCTTTGTTGCTATCCCTATATGTAGTTAAAAAAACGAAAAAAATAAAATCAAGCAAACAAACAAATGAAAACTGCAAGCTAAGTAATTAATCTAGGCTCCATGGAGGGATCTGGACAGGCTGGATCGATGGGCCAAGGCCAATGGTATGCAGTTCAACAAGGCCAAGGGCTGGGTTCTGCACTTTGAGTCACAACAACTGCTTCCAGCATTACACGTTTGGGGAAGAGTGGTTGGAAAGATGCCTGGGGGAAAAGGATCTGGGGGTGCTGGTTGACAGCAGCTAAACATGATCCAGCATGTGCCCAGGTGGCCAAGAAGGCCAGTGGCACCCTGGCATGTACCAGCAATGGAGAGGCCAGCAGGACTGGGGCAGGGATTGTCCTACTGTACTTGGCACTGGTGAGGCCACACCCCGAGTGCAGTGTCCAGTTCTGGGCCCCTCACTACAAGAAGTGAGGTGAGGAAAAATTTTAGGTGCTAGAAAAAGTCCAGAGAAGGGCAGTGGAGCTGGTGAAGGGTGTGGAGAACAAGTGCTGTGAGGAGCCGCTGAGGGAGCTGGGGGTGTTTAACCTGGGGAAGAGGAGGTTCGGGGGTGACCTTGTCTCTACAACTGCTTGAAAGGAGGATGTGGAGTGAGGTGGGGGTCGGCCTCTTCTCCCAGGTAGCAAGTGACAGGATTAGAGGAAATGGCCTCAAGCACTAGGGGAGGTTTAGATTGGCTAAAGGAAGAATTTTGTCACTGGAAGAGTGGTCAGGCATTGGAACGGGCTGTCCAGGGAAGCGGTGGAGTCACCACCCCTGGAGACGTCAGGAAAAAAAAGTGTCCTCTCACAATAAATGTTGGTATTCAGTAGGGAGCAAAGGGATTGACCTGCTAAGCCTAAGCAGAGTTATATGGGAGCTTTTGTGTTAAATCAGTGAACAGTATGCAGAAAAAGTGAGATTCCACTTTCTGATTCTTCAAAGCACAAACCACAACCAGAGCCAGTGTTTGTCTTCTCATTTTAACAGGGATTGGCAGCAACATGTCAATTGTATTATTTTACAGCTTCTTTAGTGCTACATAGGTCTCTCTGCAAGTCAGTCAAAAACATACCTCACAGCATTAGTAGCCACTAGATCACGGGGAGGGAGGGAGGGAGGGAGGAAGGAAGGAAGGGAGGAAGGGAGGAAGGAGGGAAGGAAGGGATGAAGGAGGGAAGGAAGGAAGGAGGGAAGCTGGTTGGTTCGTCCCATCAGGAGGAGCGTTGCAGCGGCGTGGAAGTGACCTCACTCTCGGGACAGCGCCGGGATCCAGTCAGCGCTGGAGCACCGGCAGCCAGTCCGGGAGCGCCTTGCGAGCAGCCAATGGCAGGGGCGGCGCCGCTTGTTGTCGCCCCGTGAGGCGGCTGCGCCCTGGGCTCGGTGCCGCCGCCGCCGCCGCAGGAGGGACCCGGGAGGCCCCAGGCCCCGGTGCCCGCTCGCCCCTCGCCGCCCTCACCGGCCCCGCAGCCCCCGCGGAGGGCGGGGAGATGCAGCCCCCGGGCGCTCAGCAGCCGCCGCTCTACGCGCCCAGCAGCGGGGACTTCACCTTCGTCTCCTCGGCGGATGCCGAAGGTGAGCGCGGGGCCGCGGGTAGGGCCGCGCTCGCTGTCCCGAGACGAGGGCAGTTGCTGGGCCGCAGAGACGGGGGGGGCCTTCCTTGCCCTCCTTGCCGCCGCCCCCCGTTGGTGTCGTGGCTGGAGGCGGAGCGGGGTGGCCGAGGTGGCCGCTGCCCTGGGGCCGCTGCCGCGGGTGCGCCCCGCTGCCGTGTCCGCGTCACGGGAGCACCAGCGTGGCAGAGGGGGCCGTGCCGCTTCCCGGCTTCTCTGAAAGCCGGAGCCGAGGTTGTCCCGGCGACGCGACATAACCGTGACCGCTCTGTCACTGCCCGCTCCTCTGGCTCCCGCGGTGCTGGAAGCCCACTTTGGTGTCTTACCGAAGATTGCGTCGTATGTTCACGTTTGTTGTAATGTTGAGCCGAAGCATCTGCGCCGTGTCTCATTTCAGTACAGTCATGAAGGAGAAAAAGAAGCCGTGTATGTAGTTCAGGGGTGAAGTGTGGCCCGGTGCCAAACTGCTGCACAAATAGCAGTGGTGTACCAGCATGCCGCCGAGATGTGCCTTAAAACGTCAAAACTGAACGTACAGCAGTCAACATCATGCAAACTTGCTTTGGTGGAGAGTGATCTTTAGGGCTCTACTCATTTAAATAACAATGTTTATACTTTCATGTATGTATGTAGTTACTCTTGTAGTTGTGACTAGGGCATCATATAAGTCCTTACTCATGTGTCCCACCCTGGAAAGGAATTGCTGAATTTGAGAAGTTACTGCAGAATACCTGTTCTGTAGTGAACTTCACAGTCTTTCTGAAAACTAATACAAGTCAATAGTACAGTCATGGTTCTGGGGGTTTTTTTGTTGCTGGGGTTTTTTTGCTTGTTTTCCTTTGGTTTGTTTTTCTTCTTCACTTTGGCCTGAAAAAGGATCCGTGTACCTCTTAGCAGAAGCTCTCTGCTTTTTCTCCTGGAAGTATTTGTTGGGCAGTGCTGAACCCAGTCCAATACAGCCACCTTTCAGGTAGGTTGTGTTGAATTTCACTTAGCTCTGTGTTTTTTATGAACACAAGCAAGGTGTGATCTCCTGCCTGTTCAAGTGTAATCTTGTCCTCAAAGTGCTGGATAGAACTACCCTAGCAAAGAAAAACATAAGCAAAGGTAAATATCTTGATATTTTAAAGTTGAAATACTACACTTTGCACTCTAATTTTTTTATGTGTTTCCCAAATCTTGATCCATATGAAAAAATAAAAATTAGCTGTTCTGTTTCCCCATCTTATTTCTGTGGAAGGTAGCATCTGTATGAAAGAAAGCTGGAGAGATGTTCACCATTAGGTCACCAGACATGGTAGAAAGAGCAGAGTGTTTGGGGTTTTGCTTCTTGTACTGCTTTTTCAGAATTAAGAGTCAAGACCGTTTTGAAAGCTGGTTTTCTATAATGCTTGGTTGAAATGAGGCATCTGAGAGACTTTGGTTTTGCTTCTGTGGTGTTCAGCCTGAGACAGTAGCAGTGAAGGCACCCAGACTCGCTAGGAACCATCAGTGTCATCAATTCTTGGCAGATTTTCCAGTGCCCAGTTGCCCCACTCTTAAAAATCTCATTCAAAGCAGCTTGCAGAAGAGGAGGTGACCAATCCCTTTTCCCCAAGGTTTCTGCAACTTTGTCTTGCAAAATAGATTTAAGATCATGTTAGTAAGTTTTATAATTCAGAAGTGTGGTTGCAGGTATTCATCAGCTGCTAAAAGGAGTCTTGTTAAATACGACTTGTGTTGGAGTTTCCGTGCCTCAGTATGGATTGTTAGCAGTCCCTGAGAAAGGAGAAATACATGGCTGGTTGGACTGCTATGTTTGCTTCTTTTGACAGCTGCATTTATGCACAGAGTAGCAATAACCTCTCCTTGCAAAAAAGTGTTATGTTGTAGCAGAAACAAATACTTCTGCTTGTATACAATGCAATACAATGCGGTCCTGGAGTCAAGAGAAAACTTTTGAGGCTTTACCCTGATGCCCAGGCATTAAGATTTTCTTTTTTTCCTCTGTCTGTAAACAGCAGAGGAAGGCCTTGCTTGAGTCTGGTGAGAAGAGTGTATGCCTGCTGGGACTGAGAAGAGCAATGAAAAACTCCTGCCTTAAGTTACGGTGATCTTTACAAGGGACCTGTGCGGATGGTGTTCCAAGAATCAAAGGAATGGATCAGTAATTCTCACGATTATGGAATAGTTGAAAGGCATTTATGGAGTAGCTTGAATCTGAATGGCCTAGCAAGCTGGTCTGGGAAGGAGAATTCTGTTGAATTAATTGCAGTACTTGGTGATCAATGAACACTTAAGACATGTTGGCTGAAGACATTGAGATTCTGTCACTGTACAAATTTTGTTTCTATAAAACTATGTAATATTTTCAAAGAGGATGTTGCAAATGTATTCTGCAAATATGGCCTGATGTGTCTCTCTGAGTATGTGTTTCAGAAGTACTTGCTATAGTTAGGTGTTTTGGGAAATTAGTGCTGAGGAACTTAATTGTGTGAAAAACACAGAACAATGAAAAGGCAAAAAATATTTTCTTCGGTGAAGTGAAAAGTTGTTGAATGATTTTTATCTCTCGATATATTTATAGTAAGCTTGTACAAAATATTTACACATTTCTGTTAAAATTTTTCCTTCTTAGCAGATAATGGAAATCCATTATTTCCAAAAGGAATAATTACTCCCTTCTTAACTATCTTTTTCTTTCTTCAAGCTGCTTCATTTATTTTCCAATATTATTTTTTATTTTCCATCTGTATGTAACTGAATAAAATGAGAAAAAAATTAATATTTATTGGTGGTTTTGACACAACCAACCAGAACATAGAGAAATTACTCTTTGTTTTGCTTAGTACTATGGCAGAGCAAGATCATAGTATATCAAAAAGAACTTGTATTATTTGTTATTGTCTAGAGCCTAAGGATCTCTGATAGCATTCTTTCTCTAACATTTTCAGCTGTGTTAAAGACAGGCTACATATTAAAACATCTTTGAATGTTTTCCTTTTATGAAAAATTTGACATAAAAGCAGAGAGTGGTTTTGGCTGAAACAATGCCGCTATAAAAAAATGAGCTCCGAAAGTGGTAGAGTATGGTCAGAAAAAAATGATGAATAATCCACAATTTATAGCATGTTGAGACTCTCCTTAGTTCTCTCTTTTTGTGCCTTTAAACACTTAATAATAAGGCACAAATGGAAGGCTTTCTGTCATACCATAACACTGTATTATAAAACAAGAGTCCCATCTAAAAGCTAAAACCTGGTCATTTGACACCTAACCCATCATCGTTACTATTGCAATAAAACCACAAGTACACTTTCAAGTTGCGTATCTGTAAAAATATAATTTTATTTTGAAACTTTGAATGTTTTATGGTGATGACCAACCCACGTAGCTTCATATGTTTGTTGTTTATCTTCAAGTACTTTTAGTATCAAATGGCTTTTGGCAAGACATGAAAAGGTCTATATTTTTCTCCCTTCTTCTTTAGATCTTAGTGGCTCCATAACAACTCCAGATGTTAAGCTAAATCTTGGAGGAGAATTCATCAAAGAATCTACTGCAACTACATTCCTGAGACAGAGAGGATATGGCTGGCTTCTGGAAGTGGAAGATGATGACCCAGAAGATAACAAGCCACTCCTGTATGTTGTAATTATTTTTTGGTATCTATCTTTATTAGCTGTGTAGGGAAAACAAATAACTTGCAGTCTCTCATTGTCCCACAGCCTTGTGCTGTGACTTGAATTCTGTTTGACAAATTGTTTGACCAATGATTGTTTTCTGGTGCAAGAATGGAAACATTGTTTCTCAATATGGGTTTTAATCGCTGTAAGTATAAAGCTTATATGGCTTTTCTGCTTATATCTGTTGATCTTGTAATGGTTTAAAAAAATGAGACTGTATTCTTTGTATCTTTTGCATTCATGTTTCTTGATACTGTGAAAGGATCAAAGGCTAAGACTATCCTATGGGAAGATTGCTGTTAAGTAAATCTCAGTCGATTCTCTCAGTTATTCTGAAGCAAAAGCATTGTGAATCGTGGTTATTACAGTAGGGATGTTAGAACTATCCCAGTAGGGATGTTTATAATCTTTGATGCTGCCTTTTACTATAAAGCTAGATTAAAACAGTGCTGGTGCTGAAAGACAGTAATGTCCTTAAAACCGAAAGCCTTGCATCTGTTGTTCTGTTCACAGAAATGTGGTTGGCTGCAGAAAGTTGGTGTCTTGAGGTTACTGCAGGTGACTGTGAGTCAGGCAGCCTGGTCCTTGTTCTGTACCAAAGCAACTTCATTCTCAGTGTCTCAGTGTTTTCCTGTGAATTAAACATAATGATGCTTTAAAAAGTTGGAGTGAGACAGAGAATACTCTGGAGAGCTCAGATGAGAGTGTTGGGAGACAACAGATGTCTGGAGAGCTTAATAATGACAGTGCTACTTGAGAAGTGGTTTAAATAAAAGTGTGCAGAAGTAGGTCCTTGTGTGAATAGGTCTGTTTCATAAACCTCTAACTTTTAACTAAGAAACAGACTGGTGTAGTGAGGTGACAACATAGGAATTCTGACTTTTGTGTAATTTTGTTGTTTTGATTATTCCCAGAAACATGTGCCGTAATGAATTCTTGTAATCTGAATCTTGTTAAGGATTGAAAGAACAGCAGCCTGTTAATGGAAGTTCACCAGTGCAGAGCTACTGTGCAAATGTTTTATTCAATAAAGTGAGATTATTTTTTTTACTTTCTCATTGGTCAGCCTTACGCCAGACACTTGTTTCCTGATACAGCTGCCATCACTTTCAGGTGAGGTAGCTGTCAGCTTCATGCAAAAGTTATTCTCATGAGGAACTGTCAGAAGCCCTAGACAACAACAAAGAATTCTTTCCATACAGCAAATATTTGTGTTACACAGTCTTCAGAGTAAAGTATAGAAATGCTACATCCTTTTTAGAGAAGTGGTGAAAGATAGATGCTTCTAGTCTATTCCTGAGATCCAGGGCTGGTTAAAGAACAATTTTTGTTACTTAGTCACCACTTAGTAATACCATTTCTGAAGTAGCGTTTGTAATAGTAATCCAAAAATTGCCTTGAGGGACTGAATTGGCAGTATTTAATTTTTTTTTTTTAAAGAGAAATTGTGGTGAATCATGTCTTTGCATTTATTTCTCACTTCAGCTTTTCTGAAGAAAAAGCCAAAAAAACAAAGCCTTGGATAAAACCTTCATAAATGGACTTAGGATATTAAATAGTCTACATTTTTCTTTATCGTGTACTTAAATGTAGAGCAGTATATCTGCTGGAAGTCTCTTGCAACTCTTCAGAGCTCCTCAGTCATGAGTTGAGGTTCTGCACATGAAGAAGTGGAATTGCCCATTACTTGGGAAGTCTGATTCCTTCCCATTATGCTAGGACAGCTGGGGCAACATGTACCAGTTAAGAGTCTCCTGGGCAGAAGAGTCTTCTGGCCGATTTGTATCTGCTTGCAGAGAGCTTGTAACAGGAAGCGGGGAATGCAGTGAGAGAAGGGCAGGATCTGTTGATGCATATTGCTGGTTCAAGTGACTTCTATTTATTTTACCCTTCAAGTGACTTCTATTTATTTAATTTCTGGAAACAAGCCAGAAATTAAACAATAGGCATAAACTGGTCTGTTGAAAACTACTGTTGTTGAAGGAAGTTAAACTCCGTTTTCTTTTAAAAAATTGATTTTACGTGATGTATTTGGAACGGTTTAAGATTAGTGAATGTAATGGTATTCTTGGAGAATTTGAAATAAAATGTTTTCATAGTAAGTGTGCTCGTGGCAAACTGCTTGGCATAGGAATACACAGACATTCTTTATGTATGTATGTCGTTGACTTTTAAGTAGTTACAATGATACAAATGTTTCACATGTCCTAGTGTGTCAGAAAAATAGACCTCCTGTCTTAGTACAGATTCTTAGGGTATCATAGAACAGTTTGGGTTGGAAGTGACCTTAAAGATCATCCAGTTCCAACCTCCCTGCCTTGGGCAAGAGTACCTTTCACCAGTCCAGGTTACTCAGACCCCCATCCAGCCTGGTCTGGGTACGCTGTGTATGTTTTCTGTTCTCAGTCACGTAATTTGTTTTTGAGTGATTAAATAAATCTAACAGTGTCCCACCAGTTACTGAACGCAGCATGAAGGTATGGTCTTGCTTTGTTGTGGACAAACTGTTCCTTTGCTAGTCATGGCCTCAGAAAGTCTTATGCATGACAGGAGACTTACTCTTTGCCCCATACTTACTTTTTTAGGTCTGTTTCATTACTGTGGTGTATAGTAATGCTCACTTGCTTTACAATTTCAGGGAAGAACTCGACATTGATCTGAAGGATATTTACTACAAAATTCGATGCGTGTTGATGCCAATGCCATCTCTTGGGTTCAATAGGCAGGTAGTGAGAGACAATCCAGACTTTTGGGGTCCTCTGGCAGTTGTTCTCTTCTTCTCAATGATTTCATTATATGGACAATTTAAGGTAGGTATAAATCTTCTGCCTAAAACGAAATCTGAACTAAATTTGGGGATGTGATTGCTAAGCGATTTGCATTCTTACGTAGGTAGAAAGTCTATTTTTCACATACCAATGTGGGGCATTTCAAGTGCTGTTTCTCAAGTTAATATGGAGAAAGACAGTATTTAGGAATGTATTAAATAGCCCACGGGTAAGTTAATCATGATGAAATGTCAGGTTTGTTTTTATACAGTAAAACAAAGGAAAGATGTGGTTTCTAGAGGAACCAGATTGATAGGGTTTATAGTCATATTAGTGAATCTTTCAATTCTAATTGTAACCTTTTGTTAACTTGCTTTTTATTACTAAAAAATGTTACTGAAAAGCATTTGTCTGGATGCCGTGAATTCTAATTTCCTGACAAATAAAGCTGCTTATTTAATTCATACTATATGACTGCCGTTATCTGGTATGTTTAATCTTCATTAGTGGCGTTTGCTATTTTGTCCTCCCTGCTCAGTTACAACCAAATAACTTTCCTCTGATCAATAGGCTTTTTCCATAATTCCTTTTGAACTCCAGGGTGAATAGCTACTTAGAGGCATTGTGCATATTTAATTGACTTCCATAAACACTGTTAGCTTTTTTCTTTATGTTCTGAATTAAATAAAGAAGTGTTATCATTTATAGTAACAATTTGAGTCTAAGCCTAGGTGCTTCTGCATTGGAAATCTTTATGACTAAATGTGTGGTTGCAGTTGTTTTAAATGTGACCGAGTATGGCAATAAGCCATATGTAAACTAGCAGAATGTGCTTATGCAAGGATTTGTGTGAACGGTGAGATAAAATCATTCCCTTTGGGACCTCTGGCTTCCATATGGTGTACCAAATGCTGACTAAGAGTTCATTCTCAGTATCTTGTCTCTATGAGGCTTGAAGTGAGTACACTAAACCACTTTATTGTTCAAGCCTTCTGGGTGAACCGCTCACCTGTCTCCTTGGCAAAGCAAGGACCATTCCTTGACCCTGTGACAGATGAACCACCTCCTGCAGTTTGTGTACCTCCTGAACAGGAACACTGGGTCTAATGTTTCTTAGGAACAGTGGGTTTACCATATGGATGCAAGAGTGCTGTATATGTATGAGGAGGGAAAGCTGGGAGCTAGCAACAGGATGACTGACAGCAGCTGGACTAGATGAAGCCAAAGGTGGGCTCTGAGCTGGGGAGAGATGAGCACTCCTGCTCCAAGACTTTAATCTGCTCCTCTTCTTTTAGACAGTGGAGGAAAGCAGGAAGGAAAAAGGAGGCCATGTGCTATTTTCACAAATAACATAAAGCCACTGTATTTTTGTTAGTGCTGCTCTGATTTTTATCTGGTTTTCCCTGTTTCATCCTTCTGGAAATCTGGAACTTTTAATTAATCAAAGTATTGAACTGAGTACTGACTTAATTTTTTAAGTTCAGTCATTGTATGTTTGGAAATACAGAGACTGGACTTAGACTGTTGTTTCCTTCTAAAAAGGCATTTCAGAAAGGAGAGCTTTGCTTCTAGTCCTCCCAGCAGCTCAACACCAAAACCAGCTAAGTTAATTTGAAAGTTCTGTTAAGCTAGAGAATGATTTTATGATTTCTTCTGTAGTTTAAGAGCATAACTATGAAAGAAGCAAGAAAAAATAATGACAGACTTGGTCTCAGGAATCTGAGGCTCTTTATTGAGTTATCATCATCATCAGGTTCCACTGAGAATTGAAGTCCTATGTCTTCTGAGCATTGTCAGTTTGAGTAAAGAACAAAGTGGCATCTTTATAGGTAAAAGAAGGAGAATTCCAACTCCTTGTATTGGTTGGGCTGACTTAAAAACTGTCTGAGCCCATATTTTGTAATAGATGGGATGTGACGACATTTAGGGTAGTTTTAACTCAACTTCCTATTCCTATTACAATACTTACAAAATACATTGCATGTACATTCCATGTACACCAGATTTACCATTAATGTGATTCTGTAAATGTAACATCCAAATTGTATTTGCAAATTGCATTGTGCTACTAAACACCATTCTTGCCACAATTCAGAATTCAGTTTTCATAATAAAATCCTTGACTGCAGTGAAAGCGATTATGGAAATGGATTTTCCTTTTTCACAATGACAATTACTCATATAAATGAATTGTTCTTTATCTCTTAAGGTTGTTTCTTGGATTATAACTATTTGGATATTTGGATCCTTGACAATTTTTTTACTGGCCAGAGTTCTTGGAGGAGAAGTAAGTACCTGTATGTCAAAAGGATGTAGAGAGAGGTAATATAAAGTCTCTTGACTATGTTTTTCAGATGTAGTTGGATTTTCATAGTGCTTGGCTTTGGATCTTGTAGTCAGCTAAGAATGGATGCAGCTGCTAAGTGTAAAGTCAACATTTCAGGTTCTCTGTCTCCAGAATAAAATCTAAAATACAGATATCATCAGCTAATCTCTCTGTGCACTTGGAAGTGATAAACAATCTGGAAATTTGTACTATGAGTCTCAAAAATTCTACCAGCTTCCTGTGATCCAGAACTGAAGTCCATTCTTGAGGGAGAAATGCTTTCAAGTTTTTGGTCACTGGGCTAAATGGGACCTTTTTTTTTCAAATGAGGGGCTAATAGCATTTAGATGTCCTTGTGTGTAAAGCACCTGCCAATGTTTGGTTTTGTCCCTGGCCTGATGCAGTTCAAACCCATTAAAGTATGAAATCCAGTGCATGTTTCTCAGCTGCAAAGCCAGCTGGAGTTGTGGCCTGCATCCCTCCCTCCAGCTGCTTGCTCCAGCAGGGTTGAAATAGCTGCTTGAGCTGTTTACAAATTGAGTCATTACACGATTCAGGTGTAGACAACAAAAGACTTAGAACAAGGCCCACAGACAGTGGAACAGTCAGGAGGAGAGAACTTCTTAAAATGGATCTGCAGCATAAAATGCATTGAACTGTGTCATGAAGAACTAAATATTCAGTGATGCTTGATTTCTATACTTTTACTATGGATATTGCATTAATGATGCACTAGTGTTGCAGAGGTCCTATGTTATTTACTTCAAACTTTTCAGATTTTCCTTTTAATCATAATTGTTAGAGTCTTCTTGTGTGAATGCTATTTTGAAAGAAAAAGTTTTTATAAATGTGATTGCATGGTATTTCTGCATATCAACACAATCCAGATGCCCTTAAATCAATCTGGTTTGTTGCTCAAAATGTGGAATTACTAGAATGTATAAACTGGAGAAGTATAGGTTTGCAGAGCTTGTTGTGAAGGATCATCATCCACAAGAAAATGCTTAAAAGATGCCACTATTTTTCCTGTTAAATCCAAGAAGCCTAGCTGTGCACAGGAGCTTTTCAGACCGTAGTAGCGGAAAATCAGACATTTCCTCCTGAAGCTAAAAGTAATTGTGGAAGTACTTGGAACAACTCTGTTCGAGATAAAGACAATAAATTGAAGCTGGAAATCAGAAGAATTCTGTGCCTTACAGGCATCAAGTTTTAGGTCTTCCGCTGACACCAAAAGCATTCATGTACTTTATGTATTTATGTATAATGGATATGAGTATGTTAATGCAGAAAATTATGTCTTTGCTGCTTGTGACAACCAGGACTACAGCTGGTCCTTGAGAGGTCTGTTACAATTCTGTGCTCCTGGGTATCGTATGTAAATGCTTCCTTTGAAAGTGATCATTTACAGTGTTTCAGTAAAAAAGACAACTTATTTCTAATTTTAAAGTTTAGCATATAAAACCAATTTTTATACTAGGAAGCCTCCCTTAGCTGAAATGTCATGAGTATAACACATTATAATCGTTATTCATAGTTTTATAATAAGAACAAATTGTATTTGGTGACAGAGATTTGAGTACTGCAAAGCTTATTTTTATGTGCTTGAAAATTTCAGGTTGCTTATGGCCAAGTTCTTGGTGTAATAGGATATTCCCTACTTCCCCTCATTGTCATAGCACCTGTACTTTTGGTGGTTGGATCATTTGAAGTTGTTTCTACCCTAATAAAAGTAAGTTCGTATCATCTACTGAGAATTGTTTAGTTATTTTTAAGTCACTTTCTTAACGCTTCAAGTAATCTGTTCAGGAAAACATAATGATGTGTCAAAATTTTCATAACTACAAGGTAAGCTCTGTGATCCTTTTGGTTAGTATGGTAGAAAGTGAATGCACTTTTAAATACTCCTTTTGAGTGCTTGGGGATGTACAGCACTGTTGCTATAACAACACCTGTTGTTACTAGGCTTGTTTGTATTAAAGTATTTTGCTGTGCTCTAATAGTTCCACTACAAATAAAATAGGATTCTCGTTTTGAGAAGAGAATGCATAATTAAACCTCAGAATGAAGAATCTGAAAATAAGCTGTTCTCTCCCTTCCCCCATCATCCAGTTTATTTTTAGTCACTGCCGCATGAATGTGACGTTAGTCATTGTTCTGAGACCTCCCCATAGTGGTAGCGGTACAAAGCTCTCGATACCCTTTGCAGAGAAGGTAAGGATTGTTCTGATTTAGAGATGAGGAATGTATGGCACAAAGAATAACCTGCCTGATACCACCTGCTGCTGGACACCTTTTATGGAACCAGCAACATTTCCTAAAAGATCCCAGAATGACATAACGCTCTTGAACACTTCCAGTACTTCTTAAAACCCTTTTAGTAGCCTTTGAAGTTACTGCTGAGCCTGGGAAGGTTAACTGAGAAAATTCTGTTATGAGATAGGCCATTCACTTTCTGGAGGTTCTGTTGATTTCATTGTTTCTGTCCTTTTAGCTTGCTGGTAAAAAGTATAATTGAAATACAACTAGAGTGTATGATAAGTAACAGAACTGATGCATTTGTGATTTGATAATTTACAATTCCTGATAAATAATAGTCAGATAGTAAATAATTAACTTGCCAGTTAACTAATATATAACTTCAAAATAAATATACGTTCATGAAACCTCTGTTACTTGATTACTACTAACAGCCTTATGTTAACTTCAGAGTGAATCTCTGCAAGGTTCTTATCTTTTCTAGTATGAAAATGCATTGCAAGCCCCAAATGGCCAAAAGTACTTGGGCTGTGACAAGTACTACTTCTTATGGCTGGCTCTGTGTTATATTGAGAGAAGTGATTTTTATTGTGGTATTTGGCAAGACTTTCTTGTGGTGTCAGCTAAGACTCTTCATCTTCTTTTTCAGTTGTTTGGAGTCTTTTGGGCTGCATACAGTGCTGCATCATTACTAGTTGGAGAAGAATTCAAGACCAAGAAACCCCTTCTAATTTATCCAATCTTTTTATTATACATTTATTTTCTGTCCTTGTATACTGGGGTGTGATCTAGTGTAAGATGTGGCCAGAAACCATATTTCAGTCACTTGCAGACTGATGATGTGTAAGATTAAGAAGGCTGGAGATAATACAAGTGACTGTTTTGTATCCAGTTGTCAAGATGTTTTAAGATCGAAGAGCATATTTGTGTATATTATTTAATGAAGCAATTGTAGCTATATAGATTTGTATCAAAGTTCTAGGTTTGTTTAAGACTCTTCAGATTTTAATGAACAAAATAAAAGAACCTTGTGTTTTATAACAAAGCGTAGCAAAACTGCAACTCAATACCTGTGCCAAAAGCACTGGGACCAGATTACTATATTCAAGAATTACAAATGAGGAGTTAACTGTTAACAATCTCAAAGTGCAATTTTTCTTTTGAGCTTAAACACAGCTGGCTTTTTCTGGCACAGCAAATTCTGTAGATAATATATATTTATGAAACAGTCCTGATTGTTCACAGAGTAGTCTGTATAATCAAGACAGGAAGATACTACTTTTAATTTAGTGCCTCAATTACTGTGATTTGGCTTTTCAGTTTTTATAAATTCCAATTTGTTTTCAAAACATGTATATACTGTGTATTTTGTATCTATGGCTTGTGTGTACCGTAAATACTCCTTGGTTAAGGATGTATATTGGGTTTTTAAAAATTGAAGATACAAGTATTTGAAGTTTTCATTTACTATCTCTGACCAAAGGAGCAAGATATTTACTGCGTGACATAATTAATTAAAATGCATATTTAGAAAATCAAATTATTTTACTTAAAAGTATAAATTTACAGAGAAGTGGGTGAACACCTTTCTCAACTCTAGTGCTGGCTTAATGTTGGAGAAAAAAAAGATGATCTATCAAATTTGTGTGATCTTTAAACAATGTTATTTTATGATGACAAAATAAAAATATTGCTTCCCTAACTATGTTTTACAACATCTTGCTCTGTTTTGCTTTTAATAGCATGGTATTTAACATGCCTTTTTTTTTTTTTTTTTTGCACCAATACTGTTAATCCCTTGTAAAGAGAAATAAGAAAGATTTGGAAGGCCAGATTCTCCCTCCACTAAATAAGGCAGAGTTACAGCCTTAGTAACAGTTAAGAGTCTTGCTAATTTTGACTCTCCAAGGATTATGTAATAATGTGATGACATGTTAAATATTTCCTGTGTACTGTGTTGATTGCTTATATAATGGTCCTTATGGTAATATTTCTTCACAAGGGAAGTCCACTGAAGTTCATTTTGCATGTTACTAACGTAGGCATTTGCAATCTTCAGTATTTAGTATCAACACATAGCTCTGAAGTTTCTTTTATTTTTTCTGGTAACAGAAAAAAAGCATTTCCCATTCTCTCCCCCCCCAGCCTTTTTTTAATGCTACAAATAAAAATCAGCCATGACAAGGTAATAGCAAGGGCTGTCTTTGATCCCTGATGGACATATTTTCATATCAGAACTGGAGTTCTTCAGCTTTTTACACTGTGTAACTAGCCATCTTGGTAACTAATTTTTACCAGTCATTACTGATGCAAAATATGTAATTACATTCCAACTCTCCCACAAACCTTTAGCTCATTCAGTCTGCTTTCCTGGCTGATGCTTGTGTTGGTTTTAAATGGAATTACTTGAAGTTAGTGCTGGACATAAATTGTAGTGTAATACTTGAGCTTGTAATACATAAAAAGAGAAAAACTGGTAGAGTGATTGGCATTTCACCTGATTTTTGACTTCAGAAGAAGTTGGGGTGGAATTTATGCAAAGTGGTACTAAATCGATTTATACCAGCAGCAGCTTATTTCTTACCTACAAGTGTTTTGAGAGCATTCATACCACATTCAAAAAAGAAAAAGAAAGTTGCAGTGTATTAAAAAAAAGCATATTAGCTTTGGAATCTTGCATGATAATCTGGTTTTATCTCTTTTTTTCATGACTTCCATTTCTTTTTTTAACAGGAATATTCAACTATTATTATAAGACTCCACCCAGCCCCTGTGAATATGTTTTAACTTCCATCCCCACAAAGGTGAAGGGCAAGAACACTTTTAGGTTACTAGGCTGTCGGAGAGCTTTAAGCTTAGTTCCTCCTTGCATAGTTGTTCGTGAGGTGTTCTGTGCATCTGAACTGAGTGTGAATATTGAAAGGATGCAAGAATGTTCTATTGAATCTCCATATACCTCCCTTTCCAGTAATGTTCTGTGAAATTTATAGTTGCAATTTTAACTGTTCCTTTCCACAGACTTGGCACGTGTGTAATATGCAATGTAGATATGCACTTAACATAGTACATATTTTGTACACAATTGCAGATTTGCACCTTTTAGTCTTAATATCTTTAGGGTCACTTTTTGCATATGTTGTGCAAGAAACATACAAACAGCTCTCAAATGATTCTGATAGTTTGTAATAACTTTGCATTTGACAAACTCATATTTTTAGATGAGGTATGTGTGTAAATACAAGATGTATTTTATAAAAATTTTGAATTAAACTTGTTTACAGAATGTATGAAGCTCATTTATATTTACTGACTTAATACTGAATAATTAATATTGGTGAATTGAGACACGTCCATGTTCCTGTGCATGCCACCAATATATTGGTGCTATGCATAGCACCAATAGCTTTGAGGCTATAAATAAGCTTTTGTGATAACCAACATCCTACTTCAGCCTGTCAAAACGGAAACTTAGAGCACATCCATCTAGCAAAAAAATTGCTTAAGATGCAACACCTCATTTTGGCATGGTGACATGGTTATCACACCTTGGTGAGACATGCATTTTGGATGATCTCTAGAGAGCAGCTAGACATGTACATGTCTTGTTTCCTCTTCTACCCATCAGACATACTCTGCTGTTTATTAGAAAAATTGTACTTACTTGAGAAGTTGATGAAATCAATTGTTGAGACAACATACAGCTTGAGATCTGCTGTAATTTTATCATTATCCTTACAGGTGTTTAATGTTTTGCTTGAAGTACTACTTAATAAGAAGCTTAAAAGCTGCTTATTTTGCTCTCGGGACAGTTTTGATTAGCCTGGGTGCCACACATACCGATGTGGGTTTGGTTTGGTTTCCTTATTTTTTTCTTCACACATTGTATTTCCTAAAAAATTTTCCTGCTAGAGTAGCCTGTGCTAATTTGGGTCCTTCTAACAAAAATATTCTGTAGAAAACTTTGTATTTGAAAATTAAGAATATCAGTAGACTAAAAGCTTTGTGAAATATTTTAGTATAGCACATCATTTAGATAAAATAAAGCCTGTGGCAGATAAAGAAATGTGTACAGGTAGGCTGAGCTATACAAATTGAATTGCGATTTTAGTGGGTGAAAAGGGAAAATCTCAACCAAATGCAAAACGTTTTATTAAACTCATGTCATTTTTGAGGCACTGCTTCAGAGCAAAATGCTGTCGTGGGTGCAATGGCTCCGTGCTCCCCTCCCGGGGCCAGGGACACCCCTTCCAAGGGCAGCGTGCCTTCCGCGAGGGAGCCGCGGCAGAGGCACTGTGGCTTTGGCATCCGTACCAGCGCCGAGGCCACTTACACCGGAGCTCTCTCGCACCACTCGGGTTCAAAAACAGGACCAGGGTGGGAGCCGGGGTATCAAACACAAATCCCCGCTCCGGTTTCCCCGCGGCGGGGGGCGGCGAACGCGCTAGCCCGCTTGCGTCCCATCTTTTGTCCGAAGCGGTAACGCCACGGCAGCGGCGAGGGCCGGGAGCGCCGCGCTCGGGCGGCGGCGGGCGCGGAGCCAGGGCCGCGTGGGCGCGNCGCAGCCCCGCCCCCGCCCCGCCCCTCGCGGAGCGGTGCCCTCGCTCCCGCCCCCGCCGGGCCGCGGGCGCTCGGTTCCGCATCCGGCGCGGTTGTGTCACTTCCCGCTCACGCGGGCGCTCTCCCTTTCCCCCTCTCCCCGGACCCGGATGGTGACTGGCGGCGGCGGCTCTAGGGACTGTCAGTGAGCGGCTCTCCCCGGGCCTCTTGTCCTGAGGGCGGCGGCGGCAGCGGCCGCGAAGATGGCTGCGGCGGCCTCCTGCTCCTCGGCGGCGGCGGCGGCGGGGGCC
>VZRR01012715.1:1266263-1373074 GCA_013398015.1 Oreocharis arfaki
TGCGGGACGGCTGCCTGCGCTGCGACGCCGACGGGCTCTGCAGCCTGTGCTACCACCCGGCGCTCAACGCCATCCTGGCCGTGACCGCGCGCGGCGCCATCAAAGTCATCGACGGCACGTCGGGGGCCACGCTGCAGGCGTCGGCGCTCGGCGGTGAGCGGGGAGCGGGGCCGCCGCGGAACAGGTGTCGTGGCGGGCCAGGAGATCCTCGGGAAGGAGGGCCCGCGCTCGGCTCGGGCCCTTGGTGCCAGGGGGTCCCCCGGGCTCTTTGTCACCCCTTTTTGTTTTTCTGGCCTGAACGGCCTCCCCTGCCCGGGGAGGTGGTGGAGTCGCCGTCCCTGGAGATGCTTACGGGAGAGACTGAACGTGGCACTCAGTGCCGTGGTCTAGTTGACATGGTAGTGTTGGGTCATAGGCTGAACTCAGTGAATCTCAGAGGTCTTTTTCAACCTAACTGATGCTGGTTCTGTGTTCCTACTCTTTGTGGCAGAGATACTCATGTAGACAGCGCCAAGGCGTTTTACTTCTGTAAAACATATTGGCATGGTTACTAAAAGATTAAATGGGGATGGAAGGCTGCGATGTATAGGGTTATATTTTTTAAATTTGGTTTTGCAGATGTTCTTGTGGATCACGTAACGTTGAACCTTCCGAAGATTAGAAGCAGCATGTTAGGCAGGACAGGCATAGTTCTAGTTCTTATTGATATGTGATAGTGTAATAATTTATTTATTGAGCCTTACTCTTTTTAAAAGAAGGCCTACTGCTTAAAAGTGTCATTTGTCCTATGGCTTAAGACTATTTCAGATCAGAATCCTTCATGAAGTTATTTGGTGATACGTTTTTGTATGTATTTGGATAGTTCCTCAGGCTGTTGACTGTCTTGACTGTCTCTGGTGGTAGTAACCGTATCCCTGCTATTATGTTCAGGAGGCATGATTGTGTACTGGCTTTGTGGAGGCTTAGACTGGAGCATCTCCATAACTATGAAGCAACTTCATTTGTTGACCATTAGTGGTTTTGCACTGTTAATAAACTGGCTGCTCTGTAGAAAATTATCCATATGCCATTAACAACTTTTGTTCCTTGTTCACTAATGGCTTTTAAACTGTGGCACTTGTCAGAATATTGGTGGCGGGTGGTGGGTAGGGTTATTTGTCTCCTTGTGAGTCCAGCTCTTGGAATACAAAGGCTTCTTACCAGTTGTGCGCTTCCATGTTCAGGTTCTCTTTACAGTTGCATGTTGCTAATAAAATGTTGCTTTGCTGAGTGGTGGTGGTGAAAGGTTGTTTGCTGCCTGAACGTGGTACAGTAATGCCAAGAACTGCTTGGGAATGCCATAGCCTAGGCAATATGTACACTTTCACCTTGAAAACCAGTAACTGTATTGCAATGTCAAACTGAAAAGAACAGGACAAAAATTGCTGTTTTCCCTTCATAACTCAGAGTTGGTACATTGTTTGTAAAGGTTAAGCATTTGGGGCAATTGAAAAAACAAAAAAAAGGTTTGTGGAATTATTAAGAAGGTGCCAGCTGCTTTTGTTGTCAATTGCTCACATGGAGAATGAGGGTCTTGTGTGATGCTTCGTGCATTGTTCAGGACTCAGATCACTCTGCTTCTATAATTCCCTTCTACCATGCTGTCTCCTGAAGTGCTTTTTTTATTAATAACTTTCTTCTCTTCAAGCTATTGCAGGCATTTTATAATCACTTTTAAGTTGCGGATGAAGAGGGCATAAATAGAGGACTTAATTTGTAATTGGCTGTCTGTGTAGGAGATGTTTAATTCTCAGATACTGAAAAGGAAGTGAACTGTAAATCAAAGTGATTCTACACTTTGCTGTGATAGAATCCTTGCAAAGGATTTGACTCAGTATTCAAAATGCTAATGGCAACTCTCCCCTAAATAGTAACTAATTGAAAATAAAATATTGCTTTGCTTCTGCTACGTACATTCAGTCATGTATACTTCCTTTAGTGTCAGTCTTCTCTGTGACAGCATGGCTGTAAAAGATGGGTTCTACTCCTCCTCACATAAAACAACAGAATTGCTTGCAATCTACCCGAATTTTATCTATGCAGTAGAGCTGATGATTATATTACTGGGAAAAAAAATGGTAACCTTAGTTTAGTTTGAAGAAACTTTAGATGAATTTTCTTATAGATTCAGCCTGGCATGCCTGTCAGAAATCTGGTTCATCTCGGCGGTTGGTGTCTGTTGCGGCTATTAGCAATCCTGTTCACTCTCGTTCTCTCTCTCTTCCTCCCGTCTTTGGGAGGAGAAGGAGAAGGGAATGTAGCTGCTCTCTGATGTCTGCCTGCACTCTGCAGCATGAGCTCTTTCAATGTAAGGTAGTAGTAGCTGGACACTCGGACCTGTAGACCAACTCTGTCCCTCCTCCCTCCCCTGCCATAAATGACAGGTCAAAGGATATTGTTGCTTCAGGGACTTCTGGTACTATTACTAAAAATAGAGTCTCTGGGAATTAAAACTGCTGCTCCTGGGAGACTGCTTGTCCTCCTTGGTAATTGAGGCTGCAGGTCTTCTGCCTTGCCAAAAGATTTATGTTGGACAGAAATGCTGTTGCTTGTTACCTAAAGCAAAACAAAATGTAGCAGGCCTCTTTCTAGAAAGTAGAGCCAGGAAAAGAATCTTCTATCAAGGCGGGATATGGGAGAAAAAGAGACACCACCAAGCCTCTGTGTGTTTTGTGTTTGCAGTCACAGTTCACTGCGGAAATATATGTTAAGCTTTGAGCTCATTCTCTGTGAAAAGATTGAACCTGTGGAATGCTGAATGTGGTAGAGCAGTGGAGGCTGCCTTCTTTAGAATGGAAATACAGATTGGTCTTTGGTGTGTAAAAGAGCAAGGCAAAAGATTCACAGCCAAAAGACAGTTCAGTTGTAGGTTGGGTCCAGACATTAGGATGTAGTCTGTGTGCTTCAGTTCCTTATGTGAACATCATTGATCTAATGTATGTGGTGATCCAGGGATTGTTCTTCTAAGCCCAGTTTGTAGGAATTCAGTGTGGATTACGGTTATTATTATACCATGCTGAATCTTCAGCAGCTCTGTCTCTTGAAAGTGTGTAATCATCTTTAATCTGTTTCCAGTATGAGCCCTGTAGGCCTATTCAAGAGGACCAGGTCATCATTTGCAACAGCCCAGAGCATGGTAGTGCATAAAAGTAGGGGGGAAATCAGGTGACACTAACATTAAGCTCTGTCTTACCTGGTCACAAGGTTGTCCTTTCTATTCTGTCAAGGCTGTTGCATGCACACTGTGCATTTCAGAGAACCAGACTGGGAGTGCAAGGAAAATTCTTGTGATTTCTGGATGTTCTGCATTTCTGTTTATTTGCTAGTAGTGGTTAGTCAGGACTAGTTTTGAATCTGTCATGCAAGTCTATCAAGTACTTTATTTTCCCTCTTAGATATTTAAATATTTCTGTGGTTTCAGTTTCAAGTTGAGCACTGGTAGCCATAAAGCATAAATGAGCAATCTCCAAATACAGCACTAAAGATGAGCCTTTTCCTCGGCCTCGAAAGGAGCAAACCAGAACAGCCAGACAAAAACCCCTTGAAGAATCTAAACAAACTTGCAGAATAGTCATGAGTGACTCTCATAGTGTTCATAGAGGTATTTGATTTATCAGTTCCTTCTGTTTACAAATGAGAAAACTGCCTGAACTGGGAGAGTGCTGTAATTCCCAGAGAAGCTTGGACAGGATTAGAATAAGAAACTGAAATGTACTGTCAGATGGACAGTGACCATCTTGAATGTTCCAGTAGGTATTTCTAGATTCATTTGGTGTAGCAGTAACTTCAGAGCCTTGTTTGCTAAAATGCAGTGTTTTGTAGCTAAGGCCTTCGAAATTACTGAGGAGGCCCTAACAGGAATCAAAATATAGACTTCTGAATCTGTACAGGGAAGGATCTGTTCTTCATATATATATACACCAGTTCCTGCAGGGGAAACAGAGATTCTGTATTATCATCAGAGGCCCTCAAGGGCTCTTCCTCCATCAGAAGAATTCAGAAGTAAATAGATCCCAGCCCTGGAGGCTCACCTGTGCCAGCAAGTTCAACACCATTGCATTCCTGTCAGAGTTCCCTTTTGGGAAGTCTTGTTTTTCTTTAGCTGTCTAACTTCAAATTACAGTGCCTTGGAAATCTCTCAAGGGATATCCAGCTCTGTTTCTTTCTGATTCTTTTCCATGTGATGCAGAAGGCAAAACAAGAGGAAAAGATTCTTTTTTGCAACTTGGAAGTCATAGAGGGAATTTACACTTCTTACAATAGTATTTAGGAAGAAACTGTTGGGATTCTCTGTCATCCAATTCTACACTTGACTTATTTGAAGACACCATCAACAGTTTCAGCTGTTTGAAGCTCACTCTTAATACTGCTCAAGTTCTCCTTCATTCCTCAAAATTGGGGCAAGTTTCTTCTGTCTTTTTGTTTCTTATATTCTTTTGTTCCATTATGAAACAAAGATAATAATGAATCCCCTTGCTCTTAATACAGAATTTCTCATCACATAGGGAATATTGTGAAATCCAGTGGTCTGCTACAGCCCTACCTTGCATTTGAGCATACTTAGTTGACTGCTAATCTGGGTGAAATACTTTTTAAAGAGATCATTTCATTGATTTACATGATCTTAAGATCATTCATGAGG
Organism: Oreocharis arfaki; assembly: GCA_013398015.1. Lineage (NCBI taxonomy): Eukaryota > Metazoa > Chordata > Aves > Passeriformes > Paramythiidae > Oreocharis > Oreocharis arfaki. The sequence goes on from VZRR01012715.1 coordinate 1,270,945, forward strand.
AGCCTTAAGCATTTGAGAAAACAGAATAGGAGAACTCTTAGATTTGACTTCAGTGTTTTATACTAGCAAAGACTCTAGACTGCTGTGAGCTCCATTTGTCTGCTAGCTTAATCAGAGTATGTCAGATATCCCTTCTTACTTACCCGAGCGTCTTGCCAGACTGTCAAGATGCTGTTAATTGATATTTCCAAGCTCCGTTGAGGCACATCTAGATTATCTTCGGCATAACCTACAACAGAGTAAAATTAGAGATCTTTTCTTTTCATGTGGCTTTGAAGGGGTGTTTGCATGTCTGTGTTTCATGCAGGGATTCAGAAGTTATAACAGGCAGCAATGCAGGCATATGTTATGTTGCCAGGCATGATCACGAAACATTTTTTCATTTCATTGACAGATCATTCGTATCTGGACCGATGGATTCGTGGATGTCATTGCAACAGCGGTGCAGTGTTATTAAACGTTGCAGAATGCTTTAATATCAGATAATCAGAAATTTCCTAGACCTCTGCATATGAACCTTGAAAAAGGTCTTCTGCAGGAAGATGAAATTTTTCGCAGTGACCTGAAGAGGAAACACTATGCTGGGATTTGTGTCAGGGACTTGAACTTTGACTTCCTGCCCTAGTTGTCTCACCGGTAGTTAAGGCATTTCTCATTGATATGAAGGTTTCTCTGGGAAAAAACTGACTTTCACCTCAGTGCTGATTATTATCCAATTTTGGTCAAGACAGCTTTTAATATGCCTATATGATAAAGCCTTCAGCTCAGCTCCCAGTTACATTGTTTACTGTGTTGTGTAAGATGTAGAACAAACTTGGCAGAAATATATTCTGACAGGTAACTGATAGTTCAAGTCCAAAACATTACGGAAAAAGCAGGTGAATCTCTGTTGGACTTGGAGTAATGAAAACATGGAGAAGGCTTTTACTGATTGCCCAGCTTAGTGGTCTTTAAGAGCCTGATCTTTTTACTATTCTGAACATCCTGGTGATCAGTGGTGTGGATCTAGCATACTCTCTTGTCCTATACTTGGTCCTTTCTGGCAGCCCACCATAGTGTTAGCTGGCCCAGTAGAACCACTTTCTGAGTCTTTAGTTACATTGTTTGTAACTATGTTTTTATGGTTGTTGTTGCACTGGTATCCATAACTTAAGTGAAATAGAACATCTAAAATTTTGTAAGACAGACTATAAGAAAAATCTGTCCTAGAGGAAGATTCACTTTAATTCTTTTTTAATAATTACTTCTGACTTTTTTGGTATGGTGTTGATCTGTTATTTCAGGTTTTCTTTCCAAGTTACTTTCAAATCAGGAAACAAAGCTGTCCATCTTTGCTTTTACAAGCGTTCTTTAATTTTTCCTGAACAGTATGACGTATTTCAAAAATATTTCTTAGGCTGTCTTGAAGATGGAGATGAGGCTTGCAATCATGTGGACTCATGTACAACCTTTGAGTGTATCAGACTGTCCCAGGTCACATTGCGAGATAGCTTGTTGCATGTTGTCTGTTCCAGTGGGATCAGTAACTTCTCACAATTTTTTAAAAATTTGTAAATAGAAAATTTACACGTGGGTCAGTTCACTTTCCTGATGGTTCTTAAGTGATGCCACAGTATTGCTTTCTGCTGTTAGAAAGCTGTCCTTTAAATACTTAATGCTCTCTTAATTGCACCGACTGCTTGCAGTCACCACGAGTGCTTGTCACTGAGTAGAGGTTTCAAGAAAGAGTAGCTGTTGCCCTGAGTTCTTTCATTTGTGAAGTACCCAATCTTACTTCCAAGTCCTTTGCTGCCTTGTCTTTGGGAAGAGTATCAGGGTTTGGTAAGGACCCAGTGTACACTGCTAGTGAAAAAGTGGACCGGAAGTCTGTAGAACTTTTTTTTGGAAGATTCCTGTGCATGTTGGGGGAAGAGCACTCCACAGATAAGGGTGATAGACAATAAACATTGTGCATAACAAGTTTAAAAGTGTAAAATTGTGGAAATAATAACTTACCTGTAACATCAATATAAGCACTATTATGTTTAAAATTTTCTTGAGGTGTTTGCTAGGGCTGTTCAGTGAGTATTGATAACTTTTTAATGTGTAACTTAAGAGGGAATTTGCTTAAGGTGTCTTGAAAATTGGTATCAGTAGTGAAAACATATCCAATCACAAGTGCTGGTTTACAGTGGCTTGCGTAGCGTGCAGTCTGTCAGCAGTTCTTCAGTCCCCTGGACAGTTTGGGAAGGGAAAACTGATCCACTGCACTTCCCTGATCTGACTGAGCATGAAGCAATCAGGATCTCATCATTGCATTTGGCAGCTGTAGGAGAACAATTTGGTAAACTCTGTTTATTGGGCAGCAAGCTACAAAGATTTGTGAAAAACTCTGTATTGAAAGGAAGAGCTGGGAGGGTGGACGGCAGGACTGAGAACAATGATGGATGGAGTGCCTGAATGACAATGGAGAAAGGGTTAGGGAAGTAGGAAGCTGGGGAGATGGCAGTGAAGACTGGAAAGATGGTGTTTAATTGGACAAGAAGACGGCACTGTGGTTAATGTGGAGAAATGCTGTGGTAGACTTAGCAGACCTGTCTTCTGCAGGATCCTAGATTTATGTTGTGATGTAAATGACATGTAACAATGCTTGATAAACTTCTTTTAATAGTGGATTTTCCCTGTTCAGTTTCCTATAGCGTCTATGAGTCAGAAGTCACAAGACCAGCATTTTTCAATAAATAATCTCAGGTTCCCTACCCATGCCATAATGAGAAATAAAAAGTCCTTATTCTGAATCTGTGGAGGAACCTACTTCCCGGTACCTACAGAAGGCACCTGGCAAGGCCAGGCTTAAGGTAGCTTTTCTGAATGTCCCTCTTTAGTGACAGAACTCAGGTTTAACTTAAGTGATCACTATGTTGAAATACTCTTACACTCCAGATAAATGTTTAGAATGTACAAGGCCTTTTAATTTTGCCAGCTTCTCTGAAGAATTTGAGAAGGCATCCTAAAGAATAGTTTCACTTTTAAATGTAAGTGAAACATGCATGCATCTAGTCTGTTCTACTTCAGCTTCCCTGTGTAGAAGTAGTTATTAGGAGAATGTGAGAATGCAATTAATAGACTTGAAATACTCATAAGAATTTAGTGGAGTTGTAGCCTGGTGTACTGGGGTCTGAACTAACTCATAATGCCAGAATGAGATCTTGGAGTTGTGCTAGGAATATGAAATACCAGCCTAATGCTCAGTAGTTACCGTATAAGCAAATGCTAGAGAAGTTGTCAAGAACTCAGCTAATAATACAAGTCCATTTCAGCGTTTCTGTATGTGCCATATTTCCGTCTCAAAAAGCGTGTAACAGAACTAGAAACTTAGAGTGTGGAATGTTTTATGTAAGTGAAACAGTATTCAGTCTGAAAAAGATGATGGGGATGATTTGGAATGGGGAGGTAAGAGAGTGAGAGCATGTGAATAATGAAAATTGGGAGTTGATTATTCAAGTACAGGAACTGAGGGCATCCAAAGAAGTAACTATGTGAAATAGTAAAATATGGAACTCCTGGCTACAGGGCATTGTGGATGTTTGTGGAATTACAACAGTGTTGGACAATGTGATTGAAGAAAAACCTATCAAAGCTCATTATAATAACCAAAATCCCTTTGGGCTCAGAAGGTGCCTAAGCACAAATTGGCTGAGGCTGAGAGTGTTACAGGAAAGAAACATTGTGTAGATTACCTTTCTTAGATTCTTCACTAACCACTTGGTAGACCCCTGTCTTGGACAAACTGTGGGGTTATGAGCATTTTCCTTTGATCCACTATACCTGCTTCTCTTTTCAGTACTTTTTTTTTTACAGTAATGTCCGAAAGAGGAAGATAGGTAGTAACTCAGCAGTCTGAAATAGGTTTTGAACTACTGCTGCAGTAAAGGAAGACTGCTGTTAGATTTTCTCCTGAACTTTTGTTTCTGAAGACTAAACGAGCCCAGTTGTCTTTGGCTTTCCCTACATGTTGTATGCTCCAGCCCTCTAACTTCTTAGTACCCTTCTTCATGGGACTCTCACATACATGCTGGAATCTCAGGTGGAGGAGCAAAGATGGAAGTGGTATTCTGGATGTAGGCTTGTCGCTGATTAGAGGAGCCTGGTGTTTCCCTGTAGTCCCCTCTATGGTAACAGTTTATGGCTGAGAGGATGCATTGCTGTCTCTTGTTCCGCCTGTCCATCAGGATCCCCAGGTTCTTTCTGTTGAGTTGCCATGCAGACAGTTGGTCCCCAGCTTCTCTTGATGTGTGGGGTTATATTCCATTCTGGGTGTAACACCTTGCGTTTGTCTTCATTGAACATCAGGAGATTTGTGTCAAGCCATTCCTCTGTCTTTTTGAGATCCTTGTAGAAGGCAACCCTCCCATTTAATGCATCATTTGCCCTCAGTCATCTCCCATTGGTGTCATCCACAGTCTAAATACAGGTGCAGCCTGTCCCACCATCCAAGCCATTTATTGATGAAGGAAGTGAACCATATATCAAGCTTTCTTGAATGCGGCTCATAACTGGCTGCCAGCTAGGTGCTGTATCCTTAACGACTAACTTTGCACATGACAATGTAGCCAGTTTTTCACTTGCCTTATAACCCACCCATCTGCTTTTGAGAACTTGCTGCTTCTCCCAGCATCATCTCTTGGAATCTCTTTACAATATTGGGGTTGGAAGGGGGAGAAGCTAAACCATTTCCTGCCAGACAGTCTTGGGAGTTCAAAAAGTGCCCTATGTGGAGATGTTTTCTCCTGTTGCAGGGACTGCAGAATACATAATGGATGAACTCAGATGCCACTTTAGGGACCAAAAGAGGAACTGGTAGTAAAATTTCATCTGGCAGAGTTTCTTTGTTGTGAAATGCTGTGATGGGACTAGCACTTGAAGAACGGGAACTTCCTGTTACTGAGCTGTGAAGTGTTCCTTGCCTTTGTCTGATTCTGGGTGGAAGCTGTGTAATCTGTCTGTCTGCATTTTTTGAAAGACAGCTTCCCTGAAATTCTTTCATCATTTTTCACTTTAAGAAAAATTTTGAAGAAGAATGTGCCCTCTGTGAGGTGTTTGCAGAAGAATTGTAGGGACTTACATTTTCACAGTTTACCGAGGCTTGCAGGAAGGATTCTAGAATACCTTGTGAAATCTCTCCGAATTTGTTCTTGGGATAATGGCATAAAGCTCTGTGGACAGTTGTGTTCTGTACATACAAGGTGGCAGTGATGTCAGATACATGGAGATCTGAAAGCACGCAAAGAGCACGAGCACGAAGAGCTCGCTGGTGTCTGCCTACTGATTCACTCTCATTTTGAGTCTGTAGAGTGGGAGAGGACTCTGTGCCTGCAAAGCGAGTGAGATATGAACTGTCTTGATCTCAGTGGGGTTTTGTTTGTGTTCTGAAACCTTTTAAGTGTTACTGTTAGCTTCTGTTAGTAGTTGCTTGAGCAGACACATCTAGTTAATATTCATGTGGCAGTCTCCAGTGCTTTGGCCCAGATAACACATCTTCCTATTAATAAGGATTATTAGAACCAGCTATCACATAACAAAACTGATACTGAAGCAACTCTGTCCTGCTTGTTGCTAAAAGAAAATATAAACTTTAGACCACATGTTTTGTTTTTTATTAACTAAATCCAGTTTTGGCAAATAAGCGAGTTTGAAGGCACTTGTGAAGCTCGGTATTTGTCTCCTTCAGTATTCTTGCTGTTTGGAGAACATTTTCAATTTTCTTTCCCTCTTCAGCTCTAGTGTGTTTTTTCTTTGTTCAGTCGTTTTGGACAGTTCTTCCAGGTGATGTGGCAGATGAAGGTGTGTGTATATAGTGAAATTTAAAAGAGAAAATGTTGCATGTGTATACCTGGTTTAAGCTATTTACATAACTTATCTAAAATAGGAACTTGAAGTTGTGTTTATCTAATAGTTTCCTTTCTATCCTTTCCTCAAGTTTGAGCGTGTTTTTGTTTTGGGGAAAGGAGGGGCTTATGGAGTGCCTTTGTGATGGCAGCAGGCTGCTTTGGTGAGGTGATGTTTAGTGGAAATAAGGGGCTGGGCCAGACCTGGAAGATAAAACTACGCTGCTGAAGTATCCTCATGTACATGAGGAAGAGAAGAGGAGGAACAAGGGAGAATCTCTAACTGATAAATTCAGGAATTGGGAGCAGTCATGGCCTGATTTGGCCATGCCTTAGACAGCTTCTTGTTATGGTGTTCCCAAGTGCTCAGAACCACCATGTCTTTGTTTCATTTGGGAGCCACCGATGTGAAATAATTTGGAAACAACTTTATTTTCAGACCAGACTTGCAGTGATTTGCTCTTTATCCTCTTTTGTGTGAGCCCTTTGCAGTTCGTTCATAGTTGATTTTCTGTAGTATTAGTTGAAAATACATTCCTGCAAATATAGCAAGTTAAGACAGCAAGTTGAACTTTAGGACAGTGTTTTCTTTTTTTTAATTTGTATTACAGAACTTCCTCAAACTGCAAGTCTTCTGATAAGCTTGCCTTGACAGATGTGTTGCTTAGCTAGCATATAATTAGGTGTTACACTTGCTAACTTTCAGCTGATTTTCTGATTACGTGAAGTGGTAGCAATAGAAAAGGCACCTGCCTTGTAGCAAATGAGGACAACTGATATGTAAGGTTTTTTTAATCCCAGGTACATGTGAAAAATGTGCGAGAAGTTAGCTGAGTGAGGTTCTAGCAGGAATGAGGTTCTAGCAGGAAGTGTTTTTGTCTCAAATGAAAAGGATAGTTTTGCGGTTCACTAACCTGGCCTTTTCTTGAGTTTTGGATTCTCTCTAAGTAGCTTGATGCTCTAATCTTAGGGTACAAAATAAATGGAATAGATGGAGCTTTTGATCTCCTGAAACTTCATTCATTTATTTTTCCATGCTTGCAGTATTTTGAAATGAGTACTGATATTGTTTGGATATTTTAGTTTAAATTGAAAATGCAGAAACTGGTATTGGTGCACGTAACGTATCTGTTCTGCTGGGCTGATGGGATTTCTGCTTCTCCAAAAATGTCACTTTAATTCTTAATTTAAAGAAGAATTTAAGTAGTAAATTCTACTTAACTAGTAGCATCCATAGATCAAAGTTATGAATGTTCCTTTAGGTATTTGATTGGACTTGGATCTTTGTGTTATGGAGTTAGTGCTGTGATGCATGTGTTTACCACTCTGACTTTATAGCTGCAGGTAAGAGTTAGTTTACTCTAATTTAGAACTTATTGCAGGGGCTTTTTTGCTCTGTATTGGGAGCTTCTTGTCAAGAAAATTGCTGACTTTGATATGTTTTAGTACCATTCCTGGCTAAAAGTTTTCTAGGTGAATTAACTTTTTTTCAGTATCACAAAAGATAAAGGTGTTACTGCCAGCATTAATCTGTATTTCTTCATGATGGTGGCCAAGCATATTCAGGTGACAGCCACTTCTCTTTAGCACTATAGCTTTGAGGCTGAGTCTATCTTTAGCAGAGAGATGGAGACAAACTTTTTAATTGTTCTACTTCTTGAAATGCAAGGCTAGTTCTCTAATTGGTTTGGTTCATCTTAATGCCTGCAGGCAAGGGGGCACGACAGGTGCTTCTTAGGCTGGTATGAATTCCCCAAACAAGTTTGTTTTCTGTAGTATTCTCATAGGTCAGATTTCGATCACAGGAAATTGCTGGTCTCTGTTCTCTGTTGTTTGAAACAAAGAAGGTGGAGGTGAAATGTTCCTTTTCTCAGGTTCTTAATTTCTTCAATCTGATGTTTGTTTGGTTTTATTGTAAGTTTTTAGGTTGCTAGTTCTAATGTTGTGATAGATGACATAGCATAATGTAATATGCTATTGGATTTGCACTTCTAGCATGCCAGCAGCCTGCCAGGTTTCCTTGTAGGAACTGATAGAAGGTTTAATGACTTCTTTGCGAGTTCTTTTAATCCTGGGCAGATAGGCTGGAGATACTGGGAGAAGCTATGATTCACTTGTGCCAAGACTGAAAAGCGAAATCATTAGAAACTTTGAATGACTGTTTCTTCTCCTACCACCCAAAATAAATTACAGCTGAATAAATTGGGGCTAAAATGAGAGTAACTGTTGGGTTTTGATGATCTGCCTTAAGTAATTTAGTGATTTTATGCGAAACTGTTGAGCTGTGGTTTGTGAAGATGCAGATCACTATTTATTGCTAGTAAACTTACTCAGGCTGGACAGGCAGGACATAATGTTACAGTGGCACCAGTATGTTTTTCAAAAGGTAGTGGAAGAATCCTTTGGCAGATTGTAAAATACTTACCCTGAGTTAGAAAGGACGCTTGTAACAATGCTTTGAGGATGGTTTAACTTTTCTAGGCGTAACTTCTAGGTTACTACTTCTGTAGCGGTGACTTCTAAATGTTTTGGTTTCCTGATTCTCAATCTATTATAATCATATGATCAGCTGTACGTGTTATAGTATGTGACTAGTATCGAATCATCTTAAAATGTGTTTTGTGTACTTTTAAAATTAAACTCCCTTTGCAAAAAAGCTTCTCAGTAACTTAGAGGCTATTCAGTGTAAACTAGTCAGTTACAGAATGTATTTCTCTGGGTTTTGGAACAATATTAAATATTGATCAAGTAATTTCCTTGAAGCTTCATCGACTTAGGCTAAGGGAGCTTGTTTTTTTTTTATGTGCTTCAAATAAAATAAAAACAGCAACTGTAAATAACTTTCTAGAGATAATTTGGGCAGTCTTTCTGTCAGTGTAACCAACCAGAATATTAGCCAGCACAGGGAAAATCATGGCTGGTAGGCAATATATTTTTTGTTCTGTGGTTACAACTTCTTATTTTGTTTTGTAATGGAGCAGAAATACTACGTTATCTGCCTCGTTAGTAATCTTCATTGGCTTCTAAAGATTTGGACCATTTACTCAGAGGATATTAACTGTTTGCTGCTTTAGACATGAGATTTCATTAACATCACTACAGAAATGATAAAATAAGAATGGTCTATCCTGGGTTCCTGCAGACTGCTGAACTAGTCACAGGGCATGAAAGTGCAAAAGAAAGTGTTCATGGTGTTGGCACTGCCAGAAAGGGTGAGCTACTTTCCCATTTTCTCTGGGAGGGAGAAGGAGAGAAGTGATGGGTTAAAGAAAGTGTAGTGATCCATCCCTTAGATCATACTGGATAGTCTGCACGCACCGTCATACTGAGGCTTCTTGTCTGGTGAATCAGATTAGTTCAGTTTATTTGCATAGTGGTTTCCAGTACTTTGTTGCAACTTATTCTTTTAAAGATGTTAAAACACGTATTTGAAATTTTGTCAAAACTGTTACTTTCCCGTTGAATGATTTACTTCCTTTCCTGCAGTTGCATTGGCTGTAGAAAGTCTAGTGTTAGGAACTCCAGTGTATTGGCAAAAGCACAGTTTGAAGTTAGTTGATTTTTTGGTGAGCAAGGACCAGACACTTCACAACTCTCAATCAAGTGATTCTGGACTCTCGAAGTGTTTCTGACTGTTATATCAGTGATTACAATTGCAGTATACTTAATGCAGGCAAGGGTGTATGTCCTTTGTTTTGCGAGTATGAGTCATTGTTTCCAAAATCTTGGTGAGAAGGGCAGCTGGTAACTGTTCTTGACCTGCATTTTCTAAGAGAGGATACCACAAATGTGATGTGGTCAGATTCATGTGCCCTATATTTCCAGAAGTTTTAATTTCCATTTAACTCTATCAAAGTGTGAAGATGACAGAATTATGTAGCTGTCCTTACCTGGATGTTTTACTGTATGCTAGCTACCAAAATGGTGATTTTTAAATTATTTATAATAAAAGCAGTATCCAGTGTCTGAGGAAAGAGGAGAACGTGAACAGGACATGACTAATGCAAAATTTAACAAAACTCCTGTTCCTTTGGGGCAGGAAGACATCTATGTTGATGATCCAGAATTTTTACCTGCTGTTGGAGAATGTGTCTCTATATTTGTAACACACACAGTCTCCTTCTGTAGCAGTAGCTTACACTGTCTGTGATTGAAAGCACTTTGCCTTCTATGCAGGTAGCATTTTACATGGTTTACATTTAATTCTGCAGTCCAGACATGTAATAGTGTCAAATAACAATAAACATTTTGGGGGATAATATCCATTGCCACAGCCTTTCCTTATTTATCTGCTGACAGTCTTCCTCTACCTTCACCAAACTTCTCAAACCTGTTACCAGCATCACATGAGCAGAAATGAGCTATTGTAGTGTCTCAAGGACCACGTACCACATTGGTACATGTTACATGCTGTACTTAGTTTTGAGAAGTTTAAGTATTGTTTTGCTTGATGAAATGATGTTTATAAACCTTAATGGTAATTTAACAATTTTGTCTCAGTGTTCATGCTGATTTGTACAATTTAGTTCTTATTACTGACTGTCAGCTAGTGTCAAGTACACTAGCCATCTGCATTAAGCTTGAAAACACTAGTTTAGGTCTCCTGGTAGGAAGAGGACTTCAATTAATGGCTTCCACTGTAGGAATAAAATGGTTGTAGGTATTGATGGGATACACTGATTTTGGTAGTTTGGGTTTTTATGTAGGAAATAAAAAAGCTTGGTGAAAATTGTGGTGGCTAATATGATAGGTTTTGATCATTTCAAGAAGTAAAGGTTTTGCCAAAGTGTTTCATTACTTTCCAAAAAAGAAATTAGAGATCTTTTCTATAAAAGCATTTTTTCTAATTAGATCTTGCATTTTTGTCTTTCCCTTTATAGCTAAACCAGGTGGACGGGTGAAATGTCAGTATATTTCTGCTGTGGATAAAGTGATCTTTGTGGATGATTATGCAGTAGGATGTAGGAAAGATCTCAATGGCATCTTACTGTTAGACACAGCTCTGCAAACGCCTGTTTCAAAACAAGATGACGTGGTTCAGCTTGAGTTGCCGGTTACAGAGGTAAGATGTGGAGGAAGAGGAGGTATGTAAATAACTGTGTCAGAAATACTGAAACCAGACACTTGACTCTGGGTTTCTAGGGCGATATAACACCATGTAATGGAAAAGTTTCTTAGTTATTAGCTGTCATAGGGCCGTAGTTACCTGTATCTCAAACAAATAAGATCATGCCTCAAGACCACATTATTTCAGATGAAAGAACTTTTTAGTGACCACAGAGAAGGACTCACTTCCCCACCTTTGTCAGTGCTTGTGTATGGAATCTATATGCACTTCTAGGAGTCAGTCTGGGCTGTTAGGTGTCTCTGATTATTTTGTTGTTGTTGTTTCAGGGAAAGAAAGACAAAATCAGGTAGTAGGGTGTTTCTTCATGTGAAGAATTAGTGCTGGAATCTAAGTTTTCTAGCAAGGTCAGCTGGCCTAACAAAAGACTTTTTTCTTTGCAAACCTGGCTTCTCTTTTATGTTTGGATCAGCTGTTATACAGTACTTTGTTGTTTGAGCTTTAGTATCACTTTAAGAGAAGCTAATGTAGACATTTCTGCTTAAAGTGTAGTGCTTAGGATTTTGTTGCATTTGTTTATCCTCAGCATTGATGTAAATTATTTATGTGCTGCTGAAGTATTGAATAACAAGTGTTTACTATGAATCAAGAATGTGTGTTATATGTGGGGTTTTTAACTATGTGACTCGAGTAGGAGTAACAGCAATAAAATGTTTCACAGAGGTCTCTGAAGAGAGCTTCCTGGGTGCCTCAGGCTTGCTGCCCACTGGCATCACTTTTACACCCTTTGTGGATTACTAAAGAATCTTGGTATTTGTGGCTGAGTGTGAAGAAAGTGTCAGGGGTCAGGATTTCCTTTCATGAGGTCTGCTGTGACAGGCTTGCAGTCTCACATGGTTCAATACAACTTACAAGTTTGTGTCAGTTTTTTGGCACAAAGATTCTTTGATTCTAAAGAGTTTACAGACCCTTATTTACAGCACTTCTTTGTGAAGATCCTTCATGTAGAAAAAGAAATTTGGAGTTCAGTAGGAATAGTTTTGGGAGGTTCATCACCAGATCAGTGAGGTAGGAGACAAAACATTATCAGTCTTAAGTTCTTACTTTTGATTTTAAAGAGGTGGTAACCCAGACCTTGGAAAAATTTAGTAAATATTAAGCAAATACCATACAAACACATCTGTCCACCTCTTGCATCATAGAAAGGTAAAAAACTTTTATCCAAGGAGGGGTGTTTAGTTTTTGTTTGTCTCTAGAACCTTTCTGCAAATTTTTGCATTTAGTTTGTCTTTTAATATGTTTGATCTGCTGGTAGTGCAGTGCACCTTTATACATTTTTAATTGTCAGCCTTAACAAGTTATGAAGCAACCTCTATGCTGTTTTGAATTCTCTGTAGAACACTAAAATTTAGGAACTTCCACTGTCTATCTGTTGTTCTTCTGATACAACCTTAGCTGGGTGACTTGTTTGCCTTATTTCAGCCTTTCTTACCCTGAATTTCCCAAGGACATAACCAAGGGGCCATTTGGTCTGTTCTGTTTAAAGGACTGTCTCACCATTGTCCTTGGGAAATATTTCCCTGTGTTTGTGACTTGAAAGAATTCCTATAGTATTTTTTAGATGTTAACCCACCTAACAGCAGATATAGAATACTCTGTGCCTTGTACATTAAGCATACCTTCTAAATCTTACCTGTCAACATGAAATTAGCAGACAGCGGGATAAGCTCGAAACAAATGAGACTTGGAAGAAAAGGTTTATAAATGGATGCTTACTGCATTCTTTTCTAGTTGCATTATTTTTGAGTTTTAAGAGCCAATTTCTAAACTAGCCTGGTATTTTTCTTGCCTCATTTTTCAGCTTCATTGTATTAGCATTGTAAGTAATTTATTTCTAGTTTTGTTGCAGTGTTGTTCTCGTTGTTATCTACCTTTTCAAAGATACAAAACTACTCAGAAAATGTCAAGACTTTTGTTCTTGCTCTCATTTTTTGTCCTTAAAGCTGAGTGCATCCTTTTGAAGAGAAAGCATTGGGCAATAGATATGTCCTCATTGCTTGCTTTAATAGATCTTCAGTTTTGACTTATTTGACTGACTTGTTTAACATTTGGTAATATTGCCCTTGAGGGAGTTTGTAGTAATTGCTGTTAAAATTGCTGAAGTTTGTCTATCGGTTGGCCTATGGATTTGGAACATCTTTCTCAGCGCTGGATCTTTTATGGGAATTATGCTGATATAATATATGATAAAGTAGGATATGGCAAAGGACATTCCCTGGAGTGATGAAACAGGCATAATTCCCATTGTAGTTATTCAGTGTGGATGCTAACTTTGCTTGCACGTCTGCATTTTAGGCTCAGCAGCTGTTATCTGCTTGCATAGAAAAAGTAGATGTTTCTAGCACAGAGGGATATGATTTGTTCATCACACAACTGAAGGATGGCTTAAAAAATACCTCACATGAAACAGCAGCAAATCATAAAGTTGCAAAGGTAAGAATTTGCCTCTGTACTGTCTAACATGGATTCCCAAGTCTAATTTGTGTGTCTACCATTGAAACATACAAAATCTGTGACTCAGTGTGGTGGATTTTATTTGAAGACAGTGGAATATATTATCTGTTCCTTAGTTTTCTATGTGAAGCTTCACTTGGTAAGAGAATAAACGAGGTTAGTTTCTTGCTGATAAAGTCAGCTAATAAGCCCAACTGAGCTTAAAATTTGAAGTTACTGACTTTCCTTGTGTTATGTACCTGTTGCTTTTGTGTGTCTGTTGTTGTTTTATTTCCTGATATCACGCACACTTGGTTTTGGTTTTGACACTTTTGTGATCTGTTTGTTGTTTAGATGTTAAAATTTTAAAACATAGACTTTTTTTTTCATTTAGTGGGCAACGGTTACGTTCCACCTTCCTCATCATGTTTTGAAGTCTGTCGCCAGTGCCATTGTAAATGAACTCAAGAAGATAAATCAAAATATTGCTGCCTTACCTGTAGCATCCTCTGTGATGGATAGGTTATCTTACCTCTTACCCAGCGCACGGCCAGAGCTTGGTGTGGGACCTGGGCGATCTGTGGACAGGTATATTAAGACAAAATAAGTGATGAATTTGACCCTTTAGTTGTATCAGAATAAGCTCTTAGATGGCTTTAACTTACTTGCCAAAGAATTAGTCCTATTTGTGCTTTGTTGCTCTTACGCATACAGCTAATTAACTGTTTAATGCGCGCTGTGCCATACATATTACTGAACTTAGCAAAGCCTTTATGGATGCCGCAAGACTGCCTGGGTTTCAAATTGAATTCACTTTGCTCTTAATCCCAACACGTGCTTTAGAAGGGTAACAATTGCAGCATTAAATACATACTGCACTGTATCCTGAAGTCAATTCCTTTTCCTTCATATGAGAAAGAGTCATGCCTATGTTTTATGGTTTAGAAGTTTAGTAAGTTACCTGAACAGAGCATATATATGCTACTTCTGAACTCTAGTCAGCTGATATGTGTTTGGGGTCAGAGAACATTTTACCTCAGATGATTGCTTCATCTCTTTCTGATTCAAGTGGTAATGTATACACAAGCAAGTAATCCATTATTTTAACCTTCATAAGCTGAAACTAGTTAGAATACTGGTAAATCTTCTAAGTCTGTAAATTAATTCTTTCTTGGAAGTATCTGAACAAATATAATTTTGCAAGTGTATTATCATTTCTTACACCTCAAATAATTTCATCAATTTGATTTCATCTCTTAACTTCCCCTCCTCAAGCCTTCAGGTTCTACTTATACCTCACCATATTGTATTTTGATTAGAGCTCTCCCAAGATCTGTCTCTTGAGCTGGTATAATGTCATGTTAAGATAGCTCTTAAGTGGGTATTGCTAGAATAGATTAGTTCCTTGGCAGGAAATGTTTAATATTTCCATTCATTTATAAGACAGCAAAAATCTCCTGAAGCTGAGGAGCAGAAACAGGAAATAAGGCACCTTTCCGTCTAACAGCTCTAGTTCTTGGGAGAACAAAATCCTGTCAAGGGAAAAGAAAAACTGGTACTCATTTCTCACGTACTGTTGCAGATGAGCGACGTGCGCTGAGTGAAGATGGAAAAGAGGAACTTTGCTCTGTGACTGTTGAGTTGCAGAGGGGTTCATCTTTTGGGACTTAGTTTAAAATTTATAAGTATCACAGTATGTAGTGAGTGGTGACTGTGGGGGGGTTGTACCATGTGTTCAGTTAAGCCTAAAATATTGCTTTAGAGTATTTTTAAATATGCATATTCATATCTATTTAACTAAGAACCCCAAATTTTTGCAGTAGTTGTCATGTTAAAAAAATACCTCAAAATCCCAAACTCTCTTGCAGTTCTTTTGGTCTAGATTCTCCACCCGCCTTAGATGCAGAATAGCTTTGAGTATCTGATGCTTTTCTGCAGGTAGATCAAATAGGCTACCTGGAAGCTTATTTTATTAATCTTACTTTTAAGGCCTGTAGGTTGTTGTATGGCTTTTCATTTTCTAGTGGGGATGTGCTTTAAGCACCCAAGTGAGGGAAGTTTGTAACTTTCCTGTAATAGTTAATTATAATTTTATGTATAAGTTACAGGTTCCTATTTGTGCTATTTCTAATGGTTATTAAAGCACTGTAAGTATCTCATAAACAGGTTAGGTTTTAAATTTAAAGTGGCAGTTTTGGGTAATGTAGAGTTTTTTCGCCTTTCTAGGTCTTTGATGTATAGTGAAGCTAACAGGCGGGAGACATTCACTTCATGGCCTCATGTGGGTTATCGGTGGGCACAGCCAGATCCTATGGCTCAAGCTGGGTTCTATCACCAGGTAAAAGATATAATTGTTCTTAGTATTTGTTCCCTGAGTAGGAGGGCAGAGGAAAAACGGTGGTGATGTTTTTTAGTGGGTTTTTTTTCTCTTTTTTTAATGGATTCCTTCAATTATGCATAAATCATAGAAACTTTGTCAGTCAGCTCTTTTTTTTTTTGACGTTTCAGGGGGTTTTGGTGCCTCGAGTTTGCTTCTTTTTTTTTTTTTTTGTGCAGATAATGGAAAATACTGTTCTGAACTTCAGCATATAAAACTTTTCTACATATCAGATTGATCTGAGTTAAACAACAATAATAAAGACGAAACTGGTTGTTATGCTGAATGTCTTTCTCCTTGTTAGATTGTTGAGTAAATAATCCTTTTAATATTACAAGTAAAGCAAAAAAGCAATAAGCTTGGCACTGGAGTTCTCTAACCGTACTTTCCTAGTAGAACTTAAACAGTATTGTATCAAACAGAGGTCCTAGATCACAGTAAATTGTTAGGCTTAGTGAATAAAGACCGCCTCAACATTTTTTTCCACTACTTTTGCTTATTTCCATATATCATTTTTGAAATTATTCCTGCTGTAAAAAAGATATTTATAATATGGATTTAGATAATGATGGCTGGGCAGTGCCTGTCATTTGACAGCAATATTGTCTGCCTCATTATGTCTGCTGCAAAGCCTGATAGCTGCAAGTGGATGAAGTTTTTGGATGATTTCTTAAACTTGTACAGAAGGAGAAATACAGGGAATTTGTATGTGGGAATTGCATCTGCATATTCCCAAGCATGTCTTGAAATAAGGTCATGAAAATGCAAAATTTTAAAAGAATGGAAATTTTGATTGTTTTTCCTCAATTACTTCAGCTAGTAACAACTGTTCTTTACAGAGGAGTGATAGAGAATACTTTATGTCCTAAGAGATTGATAGGAATATTTTTTAACCTGTGTTTATCCAAGCATGTATTCTGCTGCAGTTCTAAATTTTTTGAACCTTGTGAACTTTTGCCGAAGGGAAAAAAGTCATTTCTGTTCTGTGTCTGTGGTTTGCATCCAATGACTTGCACGAATGTTAGTTCTGGATCTCTTCTACAGTAATGCGTATCCTTTTTATTGTGAAATACTGCCCCTTTGTAGTATATAATTTGTGGCCTTTTATATGTTTGATGTGATGCTTTAGTATGTCACTAGAAGGAAAGGACTTGATCACCTATTTAAAAGTGTTTCATAGTACATAGCTGTATTAATTTCAAATGTTTCTTCCTTTTTTCATAGCCTGCTTCATCAGGAGATGACAGAGCCATGTGCTTTACCTGTAGTGTGTGCTTGGTGTGCTGGGAGCCTACAGATGAACCTTGGTAAGTTTAATGATGTTTGAAGTAGACTTAATTTTGTGCTGAAGAGGTTAGAAATCTTCAAAGGACAAAAATCACCGTATCTCAGTGGTAGTTCTGGTGAGTTTAGGACAAGTCATTTACAAGAGTGGGTTTCCAAAATCATTCCATGGGACAAATCACAAGAAGATTTGATGTACTATATCAAATTTCTATGTAATACTAAACCAAAAAATTTGTAGTTGAATTTTTTTCTTAGTTCTGATTTGCTATTTCATTTCAGATTGCTTCTTGAGAGTTGTTAGCCAACACTTCTGTGCAGGGTTCTAAACTGAGCCTTCTATTTGATTGTGACTAGAACACCTCTCTTTCCAAGTTCAAAAACTGCCATGACTATGTAGTACCTATTTGTCTTTTATGTGAAGTTGCAGCATCCATTACTAGTTTCCTGAATCATCTAAAATTGCGCATAGTGACAGAAATGTAGGACCTTATACTGATTAAAGAGTTTGTAATGTAATTTTTTTCTTGATTAGTTGGTGATTTATAATCCTTTCTTGAACACATTGGATTCCTGAGTTGCTGGAAACTTTTCCTTGTAATGTTATCTTCATAGTTTTTGTCTACTCCTTTCACTTACGATTTTTGAGACATTTGTAGCTCTGTAATTGCTCTTGTCACGTCTCTGCCTTAGATGTATATCAAGATTAGGTTTCTTCCATGCTTCTTGGTCAATGGGACATTCAGGACTGATTTCAGTTTTGATTTTTTAAATTGTGGATATAGGACTAAAACCAGGACATTGCTTCTAAAGTTACTCATAACATTGGAGTTTTAATGTACCTTAATTTAATCTGTGCTTTTCTTTGTGGCAACATGATTAGCTACTGCCTATAGAACAATTATTTTTTTAATGGACTAATTGTATTAAGAGCACTGTGTAGATTGATCCATTTGAATATGAATGTGCATTGAGTGATCAAAGTCTTTAATACAGTCTGCTACTGAGAATCAGGGTGTGTTAGTAACTTCAGAACTCTCTTGTGTGGTTGACTGCAGTACAGTTCAAACAGTTCTGTTTCAGCTTCATTTCTAGGGCTTTGCTTGTATATGCTTGTATATTTCACAGTAAGAAATCGTTATTTTCTGTGTTTGTTTTTAATCTGAAAAGGTCTGAACATGAGAGACATTCCCCAAACTGCCCGTTTGTCAAGGGTGAGCACACTCAGAATGTACCTCTTTCGGTCACACTGGCAACAAGTCCAGCACAATTTCCCTGCACAGATGGCACTGACAGAATAACCTGCTTTGGATCTGGAAGTTGCCCTCATTTTCTAGCTGCTGCAACAAAACGAGGAAAGATCTGCATATGGGATGTTTCCAAACTTATGAAGGTGTGCAATATAAGCAATCATTTTTCATCTACTCTTCACTGATTAGGCAAATCTTGGTTCAAAATCAAATACATTTTCTGGTTTTTACTGTTTTTTCTCAGGTCCACTTAAAATTTGAAATCAATGCATATGATCCTGCTATTGTGCAGCAACTTATGTTATCAGGAGAACAGAGCTCAGGGGTTGACTCAAGGAGACCAACACTAGCATGGTTAGAAGACTCATCTAGCTGCTCAGACATACCAAAATTAGAAGGAGACAGGTATGCCAGTCTACAAAATTTTCTAATTAATATGAAATGCTGCTGTGTAAGTGGTAAATGCCATTTAGCAAAGTCATGCTTTGTGAAACATAAGATTGGCAATTTTCTTTTCATGGAAATAATAGTTTTAGTCACTCCGTATTTGTACACAATTAAACACTTGAAAAAAACTAATCTAAGTGTCTGTTTTTTAAGCCAGTTTCCTGCTGTTCCAATTTTTATACTTCACTATCAGGGAGATTGCAGATCTCATTGCTGCCCTGTGCTGATGTTTCAGAGGAAGAGAAAAAAGAGAAGGAAATATAAGTTTTGGAATAGCTTTTCATTTTAGTTATGGATTATACATTTCAGGTTTTGAAAGTAAAGGCTCCCCATGAGCTTCTGATACATGCTTTTCTCTGATTGCTTCTTTGTAATTTCTGGTTATGTCATTCTGAAAATAAATTGTGTGGATGTGATAGGAATTTGTACTTTCTTGCATACGCTTAATACACACGTACAGATCTAAACGATTAGATAGTCCTGTTGCAAGGGTTTGGATAAGCTACAGGGTATGCCAGTGCTTAGAAAGTGTGACATGAGAAAAAGTAGTATTTCACTCATGCTTCATGCAGTCTCTTTCTGGGAACTCTTGTCTGGTATTGCCAAAGCTCCAAAGAGTGAAAAACTGTTGGAATATTTAGAACAAAAGGTGTTTGGGGAGCCTTCCTAGTTTTCTGAATATTTCTTCCTAAACTTCAGCATAAAGAAGAAAGTAAGGATACTGCTACATGCACAGGGAGGTACATCTTTGGTTTTAAGCTTGGTGTGGTATCTGCAGTAGTGCAGAGTGAATATGAAGCTTGCTTTTCTGACAGCTTGGACAACATCAGCATGTGGGGCCTAACAGCTGCCTGGACTCTAACTGTGAACTCTTTAAGAGTCAAAGAATTAAACGATTTTAAGAGCTGGATAAAGGAGAGTGCAGTCATACTCCTCAGAACTAAGCATCTTTCATTTCACTTAACCTGGGTGAAATTTACTCTCGCTTGTCAGCTTAAGGGGAAGCTGGATGAGAATCGAAGTATTGAATTGTCTCTGTCACGTTGTGAAGTGAAGGTTGATCAGGTTTGACCCAAAAAAGATCTGTTTCTTGGATATGAGAAAGAAGCATCCACTTTGGTGAAGTTTGAGGATCTGACTTGGTATTGGGAGTAGTTATATCTGAAGCTGCAAAGGGGTGACTGTTCTTCCTGTGTATAAGGAGCCTGTAATAGGAAATAATTTCTTTCATTGGAAAAGTCAGATGCATTGATTATTCATATATTCTTAGAACATCTCAGGGGCCTATTTCTCCTGAAAAGGTATCTTGACCAGAATCTGGTTTTGTGACAAAATGATGAATCTGGCAGTATTTTTAAAACCAAACACACTGTTCATACCTTGTTTCTTTACTAGCTTCAAAATTGCTCTGGTAGAATTGAAGACCAGTCTGTCAACTCCACTTTCCAGAGATTATTTTGAAGAATTAGAGGATGTTGATGTTGATTCTTAGATGTCCTGATTGTATGGTTTTATTTTTCTTGGAATGACTCCTGAGAACTGGCTTTCATTTTAATTCCATTTATGCCTGAATTGTAGGAATGCAGTAGCAGAATGAGACAAAAAGAAATCTGGTCTAATGGTTCGATAATGGAGGAAAAAAGTCATTGTGTTGTTGGTGTCTGTGATGAACTCATCAATGGATGAACAACGCTGGCTAAAAGGAATGGCCAGTTTTAGTACACATCGTGGTTTTTACTAATTTTTACTAATTTGATTAAAGGTAAGCATGCAGTTAGAGTGTACATGGTGTCATTCATGCATTCTTTTTTTTCAGTGATGACCTACTGGAGGATTCAGACAGTGAAGAGCATTCCAGATCGGAATCTGTGACAGGTAGGTTATATCTGATCTGTTCTATATGTAATAATTTAGAGGCAAAAGGGGAAATTCTTCTTTCAGGCTTTTAAAAAACCCCTGTCAAAACCGATGATATTGTATTCATATGATATGTATTAGAAAAAAGGAAAAGGATTTACCTTGAAAGCAATGCCAGTATTTAAGGCACTGTTTGTGTGGTGGAGAGATTGCATACATGAGAAAAGAAAAACTGCACTTTGTTGGTTAATAAATGTCTTTTTTGACAACAAGCATTGCTTATCTTGCTGTCAATAAAGCACACAAAGCAAGATAAGAGAACTTTCTTAGAACAGGAACAAATTACAGCTGTACAAAACCCTTTAAATTCAGGGGATTGCCAGAAAGAGTTCCTGTGTCTTGATTGTTTCCCTAAGGGGATGCACTTTGATAGAGTATTTCTCTACCTGAATAAAGATTTCATATGGAAGCAGAACAGTGCTGTGCATGGTGTTCTTGTGTTATTTTCTTAGAGGTTGAGTCAGAAATTTTGATGGAGGGAGGATTACATGTTTATTTTCTATAATCCAGTTTACATCTTTGAGTAAGGATCACCAAGTGGGGGGGAAAAAGGGCATGAGATGTAGAAAAATAAAATTTTTTTTCAACAAATAGTAATATATTTATCTGTTTCGTCTTTTGAGCATTTGTATTATGTTAAACATTTTTGTTTTAAAGGGCATACATCACAAAAAGAAACTATGGAAGTCAGCCTTGATATAACAGCTCTCAGTGTTCTTCAACAACCTGAAAAACTTCAGTGGGAAATTGTTGCAAATGTTCTGGAAGACACAGTCAAAGATCTAGAAGAACTTGGGGCAAATCCCTGTTTGGCCAACTGTAAGAGTGAAAAGATGAAGGAAAAACATCTAGAACAACACAACATTCCCTTTCCTTGTTTATTAGCTGGAGGTCTATTAACATACAAATCACCTGCTACCTCTCCTGTTAGCAGTAACTCTCAGAGATCACTGGATGGCTTAAGTAGGACTCGAGGTGAGAGTGTCTCAGAACAGGGATCAACTGACAATGAATCCTGCACTAATTCAGAACTGAATTCCCCTCTGGTAAGGAGGACTTTGCCTGTATTGCTGCTATACAGCATTAAGGAGTCTGATGAAAAAGCAGGAAAACTCTTTTCACAGATGAACAATATTATGAGTAAAAGTATACATGACGATGGTTTCACAGTTCCACAGATCATTGAAATGGAGTTGGACAGTCAGGAACAGTTGCTGTTACAGGACCCCCCCGTGACTTACATTCAGCAGTTTGCAGATGCTGCAGCCAACCTGACGTCTCCGGACTCGGACAAGTGGAGCTCTATGGTTCCCAAGCCTGGGACTTTGGTTCAGTGCCTGCGTCTGCCAAAGTTTGCAGAGGAGGAGAACCTGTGTGTAGATTCAATCACACCTTGTGCAGATGGAGTTCATCTGTTAGTAGGACTGCGGACTTGTCCTGTCGAATCTCTGAGTGCAATAAATCAAGTAGAGGCCTTGAATAATTTAAATAAATTAAACTCGGCACTATGTAATAGAAGGAAGGGGGAACTAGAATCAAGTCTTGCTGTAGTGAATGGCACGAGTATTGATGTAATCCAGCATGAGTCACCAGCAGATGTACCAACTCCTTTAATAATTCAACCTGAACAGAGAAGTGTTAGTGGTGGATACCTAGTGCTTTATAAAATGAATTATGCCACTAGAATAGTTACTCTAGAGGAGGAACCGGTAAAAATCCAGCATATCAAAGACCCCCAAGACACAATTACCTCAATGATACTGCTCCCACCAGATATATTGGATAATCGAGAGGACGACTGTGAGGAGCCTGTAGAGGAAATACAATTAACTTCTAAAAATGGCAGTGGGAGAGAGAGAAGATCTGAGATCTCTACTCTTGGGCACTTGGTAATAACTACTCAGGGAGGATATGTAAA
Source organism: Oreocharis arfaki (assembly GCA_013398015.1). Lineage (NCBI taxonomy): Eukaryota > Metazoa > Chordata > Aves > Passeriformes > Paramythiidae > Oreocharis > Oreocharis arfaki. The sequence continues at coordinate 1,293,563 of VZRR01012715.1, forward strand.
AATATTAGATCTTTCAAACTTTGAAATTCTGGCCAAAGTGGAGCCACCTAAAAAAGAGGGCACTGAGGAACCAGATATGTTTGTCTCTGTGATTTACTGTTCGGGCACAGACAGATTATGTGCGTGCACCAAAGGTAAGACTTTCCTTTACATTTTTTAAAATTATTGATTTTACTGTATTTGGATTATATTACAGAATTTAGAATCTAAATTTCAAATTCCACTGAATTTACACACAGTTTAGTGGTCTAGGAAGCATGGACTCTAGTTAATTCCTCACCTTAAATGGCTATTTTAATCTCTAGAATGGCAGTAATTCTTGTGTGTGTCTAATTCTTGTAGAGGCACGGATTTTCTTAAGTCCAAAACAAACAGAAGTAATTCTTGTATGTAATTATTTCTATGATAGAGAAATCACATTTCAGAAAAATGTCTCCTGCCTGTAACTGTTGATATTTAAGAGAGCAGAGAAGATAATGCTTTTTTAACTTATTCGAGTGTATCTTCATTCAGGTTGCATCCTGCTGGTTCTGCTTCAGCTTTTGGCAGTTGAGATCATACTATCTTAAGTTTTAGAGCCAGACTATCCATGCAGGGTTCTTAAGTCTTTTTTTCCCAAATGAGCACAAAGGCATTTTGGGGAAGGGGGCAGAGGTAGGAGCAGAGTGCAACTGAAGTACAGGTAACAGCTACTTTGTAAAAGTCCCTAAACAACCACTGGAAAACAGCTCTGGATGTCATCCAGCTGAGTTGCTCCTTGCCCCAGTGTTTTATTTAGTTCTCCTGCAGTTGATTGCAGCTCTGGTGGAAATGCTTAGGTTCTCAGAGGGGCTAAGCTGATAGAGTGGTTCATACATTTCAAATAGATTCCCACCAATATCGTGTTGAGCTTCCTCTTTACTAGAATTGAAATTGATACCCTTTTTCCTTTCATGGTGGTGTCACACTAATTATAAACTCCTCCTGTGAGCAGCTGCTAAATCAGATTTACTTGTTATTTCTAACAGATAAAGTCAAGTTTTTTGTAAACATCTCAGTTTTCTTAAAGGCTCCATGTTTGTCACTCACCTACCAAGATTTCTAGAAGTGGGCATTTTAGATTTGCTTTTTAAATACGAATGAAAACATTGGAAGTTAGTAACTAGTATTTATGTTTGCAGATTCCCAAGGGTAACATTCAATATTTGTTAAATTGTTCTCTTTTGATGACTGCTTTTGAAGAAATATCTATTAAACTGTTTCAGCTGTATTTAATAATGCACGCTTTTTCCTAGTTAAAATGGAACTGTCACTGAAAGGTTAATTAATTGCCTTTGAAAACTTTTATATCATATCCATGTCATAATGTTTTTACCTTTTACTTAGCTGATCAAACTGCAATCTCATTGAAAAGACCTCCAAACAGAATTTTTCTTTTCTACAGAATTTTCTTACTATTCATTTCTTTCTTGCATCAAATCTGTTTTGTCTTTCTTGTGTTTGAAGATTCATGATAAAAGTTAAAGGGCTTATTATTATTGTGCATGGTACTTTTCCATCCAGTGTAAGTGTCTATGGTAATTATATTCTTGTAGCTTTTGGTATTATGTAAATCTCTTTGGGGCATGGGGTGTAAGATACACAGGTCTCCTGAGTTGGAAGTATTTGTTCTCTGCGTGTAGGAGTACTTTGTCTAGATAGCCACCATCTCTGTTACTGACTGGCCAATACTTCCATCTTCTTTGTGATGGACAAGCACATCATTCTGCTTTTCCAGTAAATCTCTCTCAGTATTATAATATACATCTAGTAATTTATAAATCACTTCTTTGGATTTCTTCTGTTCATGCTGCCCTTAAGATGACTGAGATTTTGGGGTGTTTTTTCTTCTGTAGCCCAGTATGCTACAGGTATCAAGTCAGCCTGCAAGGTTCCTCTTTTGAATGTAGTACTTCGTTTACTTAAAAAAAAAAATCCACTGATTATTCTTATCTTTCATTTACACCCACTGCGCCTCTATTTGGAACTTCCATTTTCTGCTCAGCCATGGACTTTGGAGTTCATTATTTTCATTGCTTAAATGTCTTTAGAGGCTTTCAATTTTTATTCCTTTTCTAACATTTCAGTCACTGTTATATTTTTCTCACTTTTGAGAAATAAAGTCCAAAGTCATCATAAATTCTTAGGGGTCAATGTCCATTAGAAGTCTGGATTTCAGGATCTGATACTAGGTATATCTGAGGCCTTGGAGTGAAAACATTTATGCCAAATACGACACTTAGTAAAGAATGACTTGAACTGAAATGTTTATAAATATGGTATAAAAGGCATAAAATTCATGAACACTAAAAGAAAAAGCAAATCAAGGACCTCAACTATTAATGCAGCTTTTTAAGTCCTCTATCTTATTATAAGTTTGAATAGCTTAATATATGGAATAGGCTTTGCGTAATTTTCCTTGTCTTGAGTCATAATCATTCTTTAAACTTTTGCTTTAAATGGGCAGAATTTCTTTCTTGGCAGGGTGGCTGAAGATAGGAGATTTTGCTGTTACTATTTTTCCTCAAGTGCAGTTTTCTTAGGCTTCTTCACAAGTCACTTTGAGGTCTTTGCTCCTCTAGGTTTACTGCCACATGTGGGATGGTGCCTGCAGTCTGACAACGTTAGAAAGATACACTGAATGTAGAATAACTGCAGTCACTGATGTGGTCAACATTATTCCATCTAGAAAGGAGTTTGTAGTGCAAAGTCATAAATGAAAATGTTACATGAAAGTTTTGGAACATACATGCATTGGAAATGCTTGGATGATGTAGGAAAGTATTCAGGCATGAGCAGTGTATTCTTTCCTGTTTACTTGTTTGGGATGTCAGAGCAGGCAAAGAGGTACTTTAATGTCTGGAAGTTCTGAGTGCAGAATAGCCTGTTCTTCTGTTTCTCCTGCTTGTTGGTGTATTATTTTCGTTGGTAGGTCATAAAAAATTTTTCCCTAGCTGCCTCTAAGATATGACTGGATAAGAAACCTCTGTGTGAAGGGGTGCTTCAGATCTGGAGTGGTTTTATGGAAAGAAGTTTTAGACCTGCATTTGACGTCATCCATCTTTGTGAGTCACACTTCAGAATGTTACCCCTTGGTGTCAGCTTCAGGTACTTACTTGTTTCTGCAAGGATTACCTGAGCTTGACCTCTGGGGGGAAGTCTGCAAGTATATTCTTGGTTCCAGTTCTGTTAAGCAAACATAGTGAACTTCAATCTCTTTGTATTTTGCTTTCTTCTCTTCCCCTTGGCCAAGGTAGACTGTATTTATCATCCCTCTTAGCAGTACTTCGTCTGCTCTCATATGGGGTTGTGATGTTTTCTCTTGTGTCACTTAAATAACAGCCTAAACTCTGCTTTTATAATGTTCAAAATAGTAAGTAAGAAAATAAATAATTTCTTTATTCTAGGCAGCAGGTACTGTTTTTGAATAGGTATACAGCTGTAGGGTGTTATTATCTTGTGTTTAAGAGGGTCAGACATAGTTTCTTATTGCTGTATTGTACTCACCTGGAATTTTGAGTGTGTTACATTATAACATTTTAAAGGTGCTACATTATAACAAGAGTTTTTTAGTCCCTCCCTTCTGTTGGAAAAGCATTTTTTCGGGCTGGATTTTGGTGTGTCCAGACTGAGTTGCCTATGCTGATATTTCTTGCATGCAGGCCTGGCAGAACTGGATGGCATGTGGATACATTTGAGAATTGACTCCCCCAAGTCTCATTTATAGCAACTTTCTTGCTCTTAAGTTGTAAATAGTGTACTAATCACACTCTGTAGCTTTTTTCCGATTTAGTTTGGATATCTTACTTGCTTCTTCTTTGTCCTTAGGCTTTGTCTGCCCTGTGTACTATCTATTTGAAGTTCAGGAATCAATTTAATATTTTCAATTTTCTACCTTTTTCAGTAATGGAGTCTCATAGGATTGGAGAGAGGTCAAGTTTTTTCCACATCAGAATTAGTGTTGGAAGTGACACTAAGAGCTCATCTTCAAGTCAGGGTCAATTACACTTACCCATTCAGAAAGAGAGTACTGATCACTTTCAGACATCTTTAGCATGGAGATTAACAGTCTACTCATGAAATTTCTCTTGCTGCATGCTGTCCTTGATGATGATTTTTTTCACTAAGGTTTAGCCTGTATCATCTCTTTGTCACTGGAGTCATATCTGTTGTACTATTCATTATGAATATGGCAAAGAGATTTCTTTAAAAAGTAGAGAAAGACTGTGTTTATTTAGGTGATGTCCTTCTCCAACCACTTATTTTCTCGAGCTGAATATCTCCAATCCTTTTAAACTTATAAAAGTAAAAAGAAACAAAGGAAGCCTTGCTTTCCCCTCCCAAAAGATCCACTCAAGTCAGTTGCAGGTTTCTTGATGAGATATGCAAAACCAGGCCCAGAAATCCTACAGATGAATTCCTTAAACAACTCTGGAGTGTGTACAAACCATGTGTGTGTATATATAGTGGAATGCTTGCACTTTTGAGCAGGAAATTGAATGAGGTTAATCATCTGACTCACAAGAACCTCTCTTACAGAGCTGCTGTCTAGCTGATTTTTTTCATCCTGTAATAGAGCTTTTAATTCTTTCTAGGCATAGTAACTTTCACTTGTCCCTTTTCAATTGCATTCTATTGTTACAAGGTTGAGGCAGAATTTTGTAGCTAAAATCTCCGAGAGTGGTGTAAATTGGAGTGTCTCCAAAAATAGTGTGTTGGAGTGAGGTTTTGGGATAGCTTTCTTGATGACATTTTTCAAGTGTGTTCTGACCTTGCACATTTAGAGCTAACCAGTGATGAGAGGAGGAGGGGACTGTAAGTTGATCAGGCCATAGTTTCCTATGATATGGCTTTGTTTTCTAATTCTTTTTAACTTACTGGATATTTTTCAGCTCTGTCATTGTGTTGCTAATGACAATGGTATCACTTCCTGAACTCCTCCTGGAATGCAGGAACATCTCACCAGATTGGCTTTGACTGCAGTGGCCTTAGTCTCTGGCATGCTGTTTAGCTTGTTCCAGTGCTGCTTTCCTGGAACTAGGAACTGTTTTGCCAGAAGGAAGCCTGTGATTTATTTGAATGAATTTATGATTCCTATGTTCTGTTCGTATTGCCCAGGTTCTTGAATCCATGCAAATTGCAAGTTTTAAATACAATTCAGAATTAAATTAACAATGTTTTGATTGTGTTACCTGTTTTTTGAAGGAAGTATAATGGTGCTAGTTTCCAGTTTGTCTCTTTTGTGATAACTGAGTAAGTCAGTGTCAGCTTTCATATCTTCTTGGTAGTGCATTTATTGCCTCTATTGAAGTGATGCAAGCAGAGAAGCCTTCAGATAAACTGCTACTTGAGATGTTTGCTCCCTGGCTAGAATTAGAAAGCACTGGACTAGTCACTCTTTGAGCCTAGTGAGCCTAGTGAGCCTAGTGCTGCAAACAATAGTAGTAAACACCAAAGAAAAAAAAGAAGCGTTGACTTTTGCGCAGACCTTTTTCACTGGCACTTAACTATTGGAACTGCAGTGTCATTGAAACAAGTAGTAAAGCATGCATCCTCAGAAAGTCATTTTTGGATGTTCTGTGAGAGGAAATGCCTCCTTTGTGATACAGAGGCAGAGCCATCTACAGCGTTTTGGAAAAGCGCAAAAGCAGAGGCTAATACTGCACAAGTGAAGTTCATGGTAAACTTCTTTACAGAACCTTTTTAAAAATGAATAAGAGGAACTGAGATCTCAAGTTTAGCACAGACTTTTTCTTGGAAAAGTGCTGGAATCTTTCAGGAATTCAGGGATTATGACTCTTCTCTTGTATAAAAAAAAGGTAAGGACATTTTAGCTGCTGAGCAGTAAACAAAGTGATAAACAAACTGAGGTTTGACTTACTACCAAATGAAGCTGTCAAGGTCTGTGTTTTCTAATATGTCTCTAATTCTCTTTGAAGTTTGAGGAAAATTGCTTATTTATGAGCTGTTTAATTTCAAGGAAACTCATAAGTGTTATTTGCTAGAACTACTTTTTCCCCCTCCACTCTTGAGATCTCCTTGGGATGTACTGTTCTGCACCAAGGGTGCGTGGGTTGAGGCTGAGAGACAGGAGGTACATGCTTCTTAGTGGATCTCAATTAGAAAAGACCCACTGAGAAATGGCTTAATGGCTTAAGGAAATAGCTGTTTTTAAAAGATAGAATAAAAGGATAAATACAGATAATGAGAAAATCTCCCATCCCTTCAGATCCTGGGAACACTACTTTTTTACAACATTACCCAGACCTAGCGTGGATTTTCCTACAGCACAATGTACTGATCCTGTCCATAGAGTTAGTCTGACCATTTTGGTCATTTGAGCTATTATATTCCTCGTGTTATTCTGTCTTCATAGAAGAGTGAGTTTGTTAAGCCATTTGTTGTCAGGCCTTTCTTAATGAGATCTCAAAAAAACCAAACTGTACGAGTTCTCTATGTTCCTCACATCTTTTCTCTGTGCCTCACACACTCTCTCTGCCTCCCTGTGCCTCTCTATCACTCTGTGTTTCACTCTCCTCATCCCTCACAGTGCAGGACATATACCTGCTTTTATCTTGGGGTTTTATTACATTTTTATTCTCAAGTTTGTTTGTTTCAGATTACCTGCGGGTTTTGCATAACAGGGTTTGTCATAATGTTAGTCAGATGCTGAAGGTCAGTCTAATACTTTTTTGGAAAAATCACATCAGGCCTATACTTGGATTTGCTTCTTGATTTGAATTCTACTGATTTGACTTTTTGTAATTTCTGAAACTGGTAACAGCTCTTCCCACCCCACCCCCCTAGCCTTATGTAAAGTTAAACATTCCTTCTCAGTAACTTAGAGCCCAAGTTGAAGGAGGAGTGTCTGAGGGAGCTGGGGTTGATTAGTCTGGAGAAAAGGAGGCTCAGGGATACCCTTATAGTTCTGGACAACTACCTGAGAGAAGAAAATTGTAGTGAGGTGTGGGTTGGCCTCTTCTCCGAAATAACAAGTGACAGGACGAGAGGAAACGGCCTCAAGTTGCTCCAGGGGAGGTTTGATGTTAGGAAAAATGTTTTCATGGAAAGGGTTGCCAAACGCTGGAACAGGCTGCTCAGGGCAGTGGTGGAGTCACTATCTCTGGAAGTATTTAAAAGATGTGCGGATGTGGCATTTAGAGACATGGTTTAGTGGTGGACTTGGCAGTGCTGGGTTAATGGTCGGACTTGATGATCTTAGCGGTCTTTGGTTCTGTGACATCTCTGTAAAATGATATTGATCTATGGATTGATCTATGTGTATCTGTAGTGGTGAATAATGGGCAACCTCCCTGAATGATTTTAAGTTTCCATCAATACATTGTGTCCGTTGAAAATTTTGGACTTTGCTCTTTTGTCTGTTTACCTGATCAGTGTTTTAATTCTATGTTTGATGAAATAATGTGGAGAGCTCCTTAGTTAGAAGAATTCAGAGAAATGAGTTTTAATTTTCAATTTTCAAATACTGAATTTTAAAAGGAAATTTATGCACTCTGTACAGATGAGGTAGTTTAGGTCTTCACTTGACATGATGGAATATTTTCTGTTATAAGCATAATTTCGATTATGGTAAGTGTCATAATGATTATGATTTTTGGCTTCTATTGAGATTTCCTTTGTTAATTGCCTTTTAAAACCCGTCCCCCCTAATTTTTTTTACCTTTGATGCCATTTGCAACTGCAGTATTTTTGCAGTTCTGTTTTGTATTTGCCCTGAAAAAAAAATAGTAGTAGTAAAGCAAAATAAGTATTCCTGTACAATTTTACTTGTTTCAAGTCCTGCATAAATACTGTCATAATTGCATAGCAGTTCAAGTGCAAGCCTGTTTTGTGAGCTGAATTTAGCTGTATGCCTGTCTAAACTTTTTTCTTTTGTTGTCTGTGATGATTTTAGGTGGAGAACTTCATTTCCTTCAGATTGGAGGGACCTGTGATGACATAGATGAAGCTGATATACTTGTAGATGGATCCCTTTCCAAAAGTGTAGAACAGTCATCAGAAGGCACCAAGCCCTTATCTAACCCTTCTAGTCCAGGCATTACAGGTAAATTGCACACGTGTACATGTATCGTGAGTAAAAATACTTCTGTCATTTTTGAAAGTTGTGTATGAACATGATTTTCAATTATTTAATAGCTTTATAATTTTTTTTGGTGCCCAGAGTTAGAGTTCTGTAGCTGCTGTACGTCTCCTACTAGGTGTGTACAAGCATAACACTTCAGCAGTTCCTGGTTTAAAAAAAGCCAAAACAAACCACTTCGATTTTTCTCAGTCTCTACGTGTGATTTTAAGTGTGGCAGACTGTGTTTGTCTGACCCTGATTTTATTCCACAAGAGTCAGTCAAAAGAAGGAGAAGATGCTTTTTGTCGTAAGTTTATTTGTAAGCAGCATTATGGCGGTTGCTTTGAAGACTGAATTTCTCCTGCTCCTCCTCTTTTTCACCAAAGAAGCCATTGCTGCAGTTTGAAAATCCCTAGAAAATAAACTGTTGTGCGTATGTGAGGGGAAGAAAGTCAATGGCTTTCTTCTGCACCCTTCTTTTGCTAAATAAAGCAAAAAAGAATATAGATGTCAAGGACATAGGTGTGCTTCAATGGATGCATTTCCTATGTAGTAGCTTATCAGCAGATTTAAGTGACTTCCAGTCAAATGGTAGCTCTGACAGCCCTGATGAGTCAAGTAGATGATCATTACTGTTTAAATTCTGCCAGTACTACAAAGGGGAATTATTTTTCTTTTTTTGTCTCATTCCCATCCAGCCTTCAGTATAGGCTTGAATATGACTTATTGGAATAAGAAATTGATTTATTTATGTATAGACTTCAAAGTAGCTGTATCTTTAGATTGTCCACGAGCTGCAGGTCCTCCTTTAAGTAGTCATGTAATTCAGGCGTTTCGGTATTGCTTGGTCTTGTTCTGTAAGGGTTTCCAAAGAGTTGTTAGATACACAGTAACGATCAGATAAACTGATCATTTTTTGCTGTGGCATCAAACTGAGCCACTAAAAACTTGGAGAGAAGCTTAATAGTCATAAGAAGCCAGAGCTGAAATGAGGGGTCTGGGTGGGAATTGTTGAAACCAAATGGTGGTTGCAGAACTCTGAACTATCCAGGTTAAGGATACTAAAGTCAATAATACAGGACTCTTAGCATATATGAGAGTGATTGTTAGGACTGTGCACACATCTTCAGTAGTGAGGTTGTCAGTACTTGTGTGGATTGTGATCAGCCTTTGTCCCCAGCATTTATATCCCCAGCTTCTCTTTTGGTCTTACATATTAAACAACAGAAAAAAAAAGTTTCCTTCCACTTCTGTCTTAGCATGTTTTTTAGACAGAGGCACAGTTCAAGAGAAAGGTTTCTGTTTGGGGAAATGACCTCCTGCAACAAGCAGAAGCTTTTGCTCACGTATTGTTCGTTTGTATTGTAAGCTTCGTCTGTTTATTTTTCTCCACTGTTTGCATTCTGGAATGCATTTCTTGAATTTTATTTTCTAGCCTGAATTTGCAACTTGGATGCGTTTTAAATTTTATGATTTTAACAGAAAATAAGTTAACCTTATAGAAGTCTTAGATTACTGTTTCCTTTTAAGCAGAGAGTTTTTTGTGGTGAAGTAATCTGAAATAATGCTTCACTTCAAAGTGAATTTTAAAAGTATATTAGTTTTCCTGACAGGTTTAAAACCTGTTTTCAAGTTTGCTGCTAGAACTTCATCTTGTTATAACACTCTGTTAGAATATATTTAAAGTCTTGTAATTTTTAAAAGAAGTGAACTGCACTTGACAGCAGTGGAAAGTTAAGTCCTTCATTTTTCAGTTTTAGGGGTTGATTGCATGTGTGTGGTTGCTCTGAATACTCTGAATTTGGATTTGTTTCTGTTGAAGGAGGAAGGAGAATGAAGCAGAAAAATCCAGTCTGATCAAAGATAGGCTTGTTGTACAGTTTGAGCAATGATCTCACTTCTCATTGCAGTGTCATCCAGCTAATGAGGTTCACATTTGGCGGTTTAAAAAGTGAAGGTCTTTGCTGTATTATTGAAATTCAATTTTGAAAGCATTTCTGATTTCTTTGGTATTTTCCTGCCTCCTTGATTGAAAAGTAGAAATTATTATAGTTGCAATGAGAGTGAATTTATTACCTGTCCAAGTATCTCACCTCAAACTCGACCTGGATTGCTTTTCAAGATACTCTCTAGGTTCAGCCTTCACAGGGAGGGTTGTATTTCTGTTGGTGTATTGTTACCTCCCCACCCTGGGTGGTGACAGTAGTAGTCAGGTTGCAAACTTTCTCCTTTTGAGAACCATGATTTCTTTACAAGTAAAGATTTTCCTTCAAAATGCATTTTTAAGAGAAAATGCTCAAATTAGTAGAAAATATACGTTGTGCATGTCTTATTTTCTCTTGAGTTTGTTTGGTTGGGATTTTTGTGTTTGGTTGGTTGTGGTTTTTTGTTCGGCTGGTTTGGGTTTTTTTGGGGATTTTTGGTTTTGGTTTGGGCTTTTTTGGTTGGTTGGGGGTTTTGTATGTCTGAGAAAATCTGATTATTTTTGGTTTCTTTGTGGTTCCTTTAGATGTGTGGCTTCCTGGGATATTTTAGTTTTCAGTATTTCAGTTAATATCCTTGTTTCCTTGGTACAAGGCCTAAATATAAACGCAAGAAGACAAAAGAATTGTCTAGGCCCAGTGTCTTTTAAGTGCTTTACATAAAGCGTGTTTGTTTTTCACTTATCCCTCTTTTAAAGTAAATTGGGAACCTTCCACAGTGTTCTAGTAATCCACCATAAAACAAGTCTATATTGATAATCACGGCCAAAGTTTTAAACATTGATAAAAATGCATAGTAATTCTGTATGTCTGTTTTCATGAAATATAAAACTTTTTTGTCTGAATCAATAGGGATATTTAAAAAATGTTTAATCAGCTTTGCATCTTCAAAGTATAGCTGGCTAATTACGTATTCCTGATGCCTCTGGTTGAATCCCAGACAACACAGTCAGAGCTCTCAGTACTTAGAAAATTTATTCCAAGTGAGCTGCCTTCAAAGGATACTGGCTTCAAGGCTGGGATGTTTGTTTGCTTGTGTTTGGGGTTTTTTATGGTTGTTTTTTGTTGTTGTTTGTTTAGGGTGGTGCTTTTTTGGGGGGAGGCAGTTTATTATTATTCTTTTTTAACTAAAAAACCTTCATACGACTTGTAGTTCATCTTGCCTATAGCAGTTCTGAGGTATTTTGAACTTTTTAAAGGATGTTGTGGAAAAAATACCTACGTAGTGCTGAATGTATGTGCTGTAATTATTCAGGAGTTGATCTTTTGGTGGACCAGCCATTCTCCCTTGAAACACTGACATCCCTGGTGGAACTGACCCGTTTTGAGACCTTGACACCACGGTTTTCAGCCACTGTCCCTCCCTGTTGGGTGGAAGTCCAGCAGGAGCAGCAGCAAAGGCGGCACCCTCAGCATCTGCACCAGCAGCACCATGGGGATGCAGCTCAGCACACTCGGACTTGGAAGCTGCAGACAGACAAGTACGTGGGGGGACAGCACACTTGGAATCGTGTGCATTGCTTAACTGGTTGGTGTAGCTGTGCAACCACAAATTTCATACAATTTAATTGTTTTCAACTAGTGTGCAAGTTTAAGAGCGTGTGTTTTAAAAGATGTTAATCCCCATTTGGTAGTTTGCATTATAGGTGTTTGTTAGATTGCCAGAGGCATTTTAGTGGACCTTGAAACAAGTTGAAAAGTCAGGTTTTGAATTGGTGTGTTTTTATTTGCCAAGTGTGGTCATTACATTACATAATTAGCCGAGCACATTTGCCAGAATTAGAAATATTCTTGATTGTTTCTGCAAAAGTCTGATTCACCCTTCTTATGTATACACATATTTTGACTGCATTATTTAATCAGAAAATGCAAACTGTGGGTGCCAGTGTGACTAATTAGTTGTCTTAAATGAAATCATATTGTAATTTACTTTAAAATATGAAGGTAGATTCTGGATTTATGTCTATTCAAGTTAAATCTTTATATAGGAGACATTTAAGCCACTCCAGACCCCTAGTAGTGCTAAAGTTTAGGCAGCATTTTCATTGAAATGGACTGCGCCAACATGGTATATGTAGCAGTACTTAGTGTTTTACATGTAACATGAGAACCTGGAATTCCTCTGGGCTCCTAAATACAAGTACAAGCAGTGTTGCAGTATCCTTGAAGGATTGCTTAAAACCTACATGAAGTAGCTTTGTGTAGCTTTTTGTGAAAAATGCTTGGAGAAACAATATGTAGATGGAAGGTTTTTTTTTGTTTTATTAAGGGATGTGCATAAAGACACTCCAGGATCTTTTGGGTCCAGCTGCTACACATCTGTTCCACTGATGTGTGACATTTGGATTGTCATGTAGACTCAAAATAGCCATAGATTGAAAACTGCAAAATGGCCAAAGGGTGCTAGGGGAGCTAGAGGTCCTGTGTGAGGCAAAAAAAGCATGTCCTATAAACAACTGAAAGACAGCCAGTGATAATGAAGCATTCCAGGTGGGAAAACACATAATAGATGCAGGCATCTCCCGGGCTGGCAGGCAACAGGAGCTGAACTTGCTTTAAATAAACGTTCATAAACTATGGTTAAAAACTTGTAGTGTATTATAGGCTTTAAAGACTTTATCTTGTGGTTTTGCTTTGTGTGAGTCAAATATTCTGTATGAAGCAAGGGGAAGGGAGGTGGTTCCTTGCAAAGTAACTTCCAGTTGATTATCCACGTGCATTCAGCAACAGTTGAAAAGTAAAGAGCTATCAATATGAAGTTATAAGGAAGCAAGCAGTGAAGGTAATAGCAGTTAATTGGAAGGGGATAAGTGGAAAATTAGCTTATGAATATTGTTTCATTAGAGGAAAAGAATTATGCCTGGTGCTAAGTAAAACAGGGTTGTAAAGAGGAAAAGTTAAAAGTTTTGGTTTAGTACTGGAAATCTTTGACAGCTGCTATATGACTCATGGTGAAAATTATTAAATTACAGTACCTTTGTTCTTAGGGTAGAGTCTTAAGATTGAAAGCCATGTTAGCTCTTAATTAAGAGTTATCTGGGAAGAAACTTTCTGATTTCTGGATTATTTTTTTGGTTGTTAATATGAGGTTTCTTTTATCTCCTTTTTGAGTGCCTCATACTGATACCTATCACGATGTGGGATTACAGTATTAGATGGATGAGTAATGCAATTTGATATTGTAATTCTTTTGTTTCTCAGATAGATAGAAAGAAATAATCCTGTAAGTGTATTTTAGAAAATGGCATTATATTGCAATCCTACTTCGTTATTTTAAAAAGACTGCTCAACAAAGAAAACAGAAAAGCAGAGTCTGGTTTACCTTGTGAATTATCTAAATTATCAGTATTGTACCCTCAGTGGTAATTTACTGAAATGTTAAATGAGGTTAATTCTTTTAAAAGAGAGGTACATGAATTCCTAATATGCGCCAATAAAGCAGTGACATCTGAGTTTCCTGACTTTTTCTCAAATGTATGTAGGATGTATTCATCTTATGGAGACATATTTGAAAATATATGAAAGAAGGAAGAGCTAGATACTGATGTTCTTTCCAGTGTTTAACCTCTGGAAATGCCTCTGCAGTTCAAAGTTCAGTTGCAGTGGAAGATCAGATGGTGAGATCTTCTAGAAAAGGAATGAATAAGTGTGTTGGAAAATAGCTTGCAGTTGAGAATGATGGTATATTTAGAATACAGTATGGATTGTATGTTCTTCTTTAGAAAGATGCTATAGATTTAGAAGGGTTTCAGAGAAGACTTCCTGAAAGACTTTGCATGAGATTATCAGAGAAAAGAGATATTTAGGATAGATATGCTAAGATATTGAGAAAATGATAAGGAAGTAAATTGTTTGCTACTTTGGAACTTTGCGCATGAATAAAGGATGTGCTTAAACCTATGAGATATTGAAAAAAATCTTGAAAGAGGAGTCTTAACTAATCACAGAACTAGATTGTAAAGTTTATTGCCAGAGGTATAGGAAAATCTCTTTACTGCTGGATTAACGTGAAACCTTCATGGAGATTTTTTATTCCATACATTCCTATTGAGCATCTGCTGCTCAATTCTGTCAAAAATAAATTTCTGGGGTAGACAAGTGACAGTTGTAATTCGCTATGGCTGTGTGCATTGTGTGCAACACATAGACTACAAAAGACTGCTGCAGACAAAGTGGTTTATTATTCATTTCTGGGTTTGTACCAGATCTTTAACTAAAACTGGATGAGCAGAATATTCCTTAGTCTTTCAGAAGTCTGGCTCCTTTGAGTGTCTTATTTAGTCCATGCTTTGCATGACATGAAAAACCACCCCCATCTCTCTCTTTTTGGCACTGGATTATGTGTTCTCCAAGCTAGAGGAAAGGCATGAGTGATTCTAAGTATTTGGTGTTACAATTACTAACAGAGGTTTTAGAGGTTTTTTCCCCAGAGCAATGGGATACATTTTCATTATATTTTATTTACCTGTGTTCTTTGTACAGTTAGCTGAAAATTCTTCACTGTTACTTCTTGAATCATAACCACAAATTCTCTTCTGTCCATCTTTCGCTTCTGTCCATAGTTTCTCCCAAAATCTCTGCTTTTCTGTGTTGCTTGCACTAGAAAGCTGGCATGCCATTTCGTTATTTGTACCTGAAATCTCTTTTAAGTGTATTACATGTGCCTGAAGGAGATCTGATTTTCAGGGATATTACTGTAAAGAAATAAATACATTTGCACCATTCTTTAATCTATTTTAAAATGGTTTTCTGCGCAATACTCAGTGTGTAGCATGCTATTGGTGTTAAAATACCTATTTGTGAATTACATATTAGAAAGATGTCTCAAAAATATTTATAGCAGCATACTCAGTTTCTTAGTGTTCTCAGTTATACAGCTAAATGAGTGTATGAAAGTAACATTTAAAAAAAATATTTAGTACTAGATTAAGGAGATCGAGAAGTTCAATTATTTTTGAAAAATGTATGCAAGCAGGACAATTGACACATAATTAGTTTTATTTTCATTGCTCTTTGGTTTGAACTATTTTTTGCAAGCCCTAGTGTATCAAACTATGGAACGGGTCATTGAGGGGTACTTGTCTCAAATTTACACTTTCACTGTAAACCAAACTTGTGTTCAAAACTAAAATGTGACTTACTAAAAGGAAGTTGCACCCTTTTGCCCAGCACAGGCTTCTGAGTGTGCACCTGGTAAGAAGCATGTTTCATCCTGTATGAATTATCAAATGTGGTTTGAAAGTAATTTCAAAATAGTATTTTGAGTCTTCTGTGTGTTGATTTTGTACCACTGGAAAGTGACATTGGTAAGTGTTAAGCAGTGGATAAGGGCAACTTAAAAGAGATTACAAGGTAAGTACTTCCAATCATGCTTTCGTACACTTCACTAATTGATAGATCCTCTTTTAGTGTTGTGTTTGGCTTTTTATTCTCATACTTTTTTTTTCTTGGAAACAAGTAACTGGTATTTACGGTAATATGAAAACCATACAGCAATGAAGGTAAAAGGGAATCTTTCCACTGCTGCTTTTATCTGAACATTGTTTCTCCCTGTCATATCAATTGGCTTTTTAACATGTTCACAAAATTAATGTGGTTATGTTGAAAGCTTGAAAGCTTTAAAGTTTTAAAGACTTCTACTTCAGAAATTCATGCAGATGTCAACTAACACAAAATAAGTTTTTCTTCTTGTTAAAGACAGTGCACAGATGAAGAATAGACTGTATGATGCTGCCTGCGTGATCTGAATTTTCTCCTGACACTGGGTCATTGTCTTCTTTTTTTCTTGACAGCAACAGCTGGGATGAGCATGTCTTTGAACTGGTTCTACCAAAAGCCTGTATGGTTGGACATGTGGACTTCAAATTTGTTTTGAACTCAAACATCACAAACATCCCTCAGATTCAAGTGACTTTACTGAAAAATAAAGCTCCAGGCTTAGGGAAAGTTAATGGTAAGAAAAAAGCTTAAGATATCTTTCAGAACATTATTTCTTTTCTCAAACTCAATATTCTCTGTGATGTATATCAGAAAAATTGCTTGTGATTGTGTAAGTATTTCACTTCTACTGATTTCTTCTGTTTCTTAGTATCATGTGCTCTTTTCACTTATCATGCGTGAATGTAAATTGGGGAGCCAAACTGGGTAAACAGCTTCAAAATCGTGACATTTGTACAAGTAGAAGTACATAGCTCAGAAAGACCAAATTCAATTATAATTCTGTACTGCGTGAATCCTACAGTCATTAAAAATAAGTTGTCAATTGTAAATCATCCTAGAGATTGACTGATTAAACAAATGGTGCTCTTTTGAGTTCTTGATACAGTAAAAAAAAATATATAATAAATTATTCCAAGTCACAGAAGGAAATTATTTGCCAGTGAGAAAATAGTGAGGCTTTTCTTGATGGCAGTAAAAAAAGCCCCAGCTTCCTTGGGAATTCTCTCATCATTTGGCTCATTAACTAAGCAATGTGAAAGCTGCAGTATGATTTCACCTTTTGTTCCTTGCAGCTTTGACTGAGTAGACCGAAGTTAGGAATGCTCTTGTCTTGGAAGACTCTTAACTGGACTCTGCATCTTACTAGCTGTCAGGGAACCTGTGAGGGGGGTAGCATAAATTGAAAAGTCAATTTTCTGATGTGGAAGTGTCTCCATTGGGATTTTCCTGTGATGAGAGTGTTTGTTTCATATCCTGTTGCCTTGTTTGCTAGGAGTGGAAGGTATTACATGCAGCACCTCCTTTTATTGAGGCATTAATTGGTTATCTTTATTTGGCCACCTCTTTTTCAAAAGCTTCTGGGAACTGACTGTTTCAGAGAAATCTTGCTGTCAGATAATCGCTTGGTTGCTGGATATAAAATGTGTTGATGAGAACAGCAAGCATGATCATAAAAGCCCTCCCCGACCCCCTCCCCCCCTTTCCTATTTTTTTTAATTGCCAGGTAAGACCATCCCACTTAAGCAGGAGTACCAGCTGTAAATTTCAAAAAGGAATACAGGCATTTTGAAGATCATTGACATGCTTTCATAAAACTTTGCTCTGTAGCATCCCCCAGCGTTTAACAACAAAAAATATGTGCTGGAGATGCTCCCTTAAATACTGTAAACTGGTTGTTACCCAAGAACAACATATGCTAGCGTATTAATATTCTTTGAGAAAAGCCTGTTCTTTTAGGATTCAAGATGGTTTAGATTTAACAGAAGTGCTAGCTGTGACTGCCGGACAGCAGTCAACAGGTGTTCTTTCAGTTTCTTCTTTTTTTTAAATCCTTGATGTAAAACCTTAATTTTAACATGTAGAAGAAATTTGTTCTATCAAAGAAAAAAACAGAACAGACTGTCCATGTTACTCTCCTGAATAGAACCTGCTTTGTTTTCAGCACGATTTCAGTCCATTTGCAGATCTGGATGTCAGAATTAATCTGAAAATCTTCACCCATGGAACAAAATAGTAGAAGAAAAGCTAAACCTCTTCTCCTTAATGCTTCAGTTCTAAACACTTCTGAGCAAACAGTTCCATGAGTTGGTAATTCCTTGGAGACATTTGGTTTAACTGTGAACTAAATTGCCAGAGCTCTCTGTGGATGCTTTTCAGCACAGTATACTGATCAGAAGACAAGACAGAGCTCTTCCAGAAAATTACATTTCACTTTCTTACGTGCAGTATTCTGGCATTTGCTTTTTTCTGTTACAGACAGGGTAGAGAAAGCATCGAATGGGGGATCAGATAGTCTGGAAAGGACGGGGGAATGTGAGAACACCTGCAAGGCAGCCTTGGCAAAGTCTTTTTTATTCAGTAGATTTGGAAATCCACAACTAACCAAAATGTTCTCCAAGTGTAACTGCATTGCAGTTGTTCCCTTTTTCAATTTCTTGAGTTTTGGAAAAGGACTTTAGTGACATTTGCCTTTTTTCTATGCCCTATTGAATAAAATAATAGGACACTAATGATTTCATTGTAAGAGAAGACAAAGCTAGATAATTTATATCTGTGATAGATCTTAACCAAAATGTTCCAATCCTAGGGAGAAGTAATATTCAAGATAGTTTTATGGCTCTTGGAAATTTATAAAAACCTTGGACTGGAATTCAATTAACTCCCTTCCCTCCCTTCTCTCCTTCCATGGGATGAGAAAGGAACTGAAATTTTAAGATAATGAGGTGGAGGGAAGATGTGTAGGGCAAAGTTTATTCAGTCATTATTTTGTATGACAGGAGCCCTTGAAACAGTTAAATATGAGTGTGTGGTAATGGGAAGGCCAGAGGCATAATTCTTCTGATTGGGAACTAATGGTTTTGGTCTGGCAGTTAATTCACTGTATATGCTTCTTGTTAATTTGCTGGCATGCCCTCTTCATCTATAATTCATGTGATCCATTTAATTGGAAAAAGGGCTGTATTTAAGTATTACGAAAATAATGTTTGATGTTCAGCAGGAGCAATCCAGTTATTTTAAGTTTAAGTTATCAAAGTTTTAAGTACTGGAATCTAATTGCTTAGGAGTAATCTGCAGTTGATTATTAGGGGAAAAGAATTTGGGCAGTGTTGAAGTAAAACAGGCTCTTTACAGGTCATTCAGAAATACTGTTTTTTAACTATTTGCTGCAGCTTCAATCTGTATGAAAAACACGTGTTTGTATTTTTGTGGGTTTATATTAGAAATACTGCTGTGGGCAGAAAGCTGATAATTTTTGCTGTACAAACTACCTCTTCCGTTTTTCCTGAGCCTTGGACAGTGTTTGAAATCATGCTAATATTTTTATTTCCAGAAGCAGCAGTAGATAGACAGATCACATTTCCTTTATCTCCAGCTCATAATATTGAAGAGGAGAGAAATGGAAAGCCAGGACTGGTGGAATTCAATGAAGAAATGCAGTATATGGATGTAGAGGAACCACAATGTAAGTTTTACTGATCATGTTACACTTCAGTTAAAATAGGAGCTTGCTTTTTTCTTCTTTTAATGATAAATTTGAATTCCCGTGCAAAAATTTCTCAGACGTTAAAATAGACTAATTTTTTAGCTGTCTTCAAAGTTATTTTTCTCACTGCTGTTTGCTGTATGAGTTGAAAGTTTAACACAAACACACCAAAAACATGCAAAATTGCTAGAGAGGTTTGGTGCTTAGAAGCAGATTAATATTTATTTGAATTTAGAAATCAAGTAGATTGATACAGCACCTTTCTAACTGGAGTTGCTAGCCTGTTTCAGCAGTATTTTACTTTGTTTCTTTGGCTAGTTTAAATATAATTTTTTTTTTTTGCATACCTGGGTTTTGTAGAGATTGCTGCAATAACTAAGGAAACAGGGAACAGAACGTAAAGAATTCATAACTAGGCCACATCACACTGACTGTGCCTGGTTTTATAACTTTTTTGTTAACTATCACTCTTCCACAAAATGTCTTAGACTGTGAAAGGCAATGAGTGGGTCTGAGTGAGGAGAGCTGCAGACTAAAATTTGACAGTTGGAGTGACTCAGTTCTAGAGCTATGGTTCTTTTTCTTGGTCCTTTCAACAGTCTTACTTTACAGCTTATCTAGAGCATGCCTGTAAAGGTCCTTTCCAACCCAAACCATTCTATGATTCTATGACTCCAAGACAGGAGAGGTTACAAAGGACAAGGGGAGGGATCAAGGGGGTGATAAAAGTTCTGAAAGGGGGTGTTTCATGCTGAGAAAGGAGCAGATGAGTGAATGATGATTTCAATAATTTGTATATCCCAGAGAAGAAACAAAGCTGTCTTTGTTTTAAATTTATTTTTCATTTTGTTCTGTTTTAAATAGTGTTGTCCTGCTTCAGTAACAACCCAGTAAGGATGTGGCTCTATATATATTGGTTCTTTATTTCATCAGTTGTGTATTTTGTGGCTTTTATAAGCCAGTCAACATATATATTATCCATATTATGCAACTGAAAATGGTTTTTAAAATGTCATTTGCCTTAATTGATTTCACTGGAAAATACCTGAAAGTGAACTTCAAGTCATTTTTTTATGTAGAGTTGTATGTATTTAGTGATCAGAGTTTGACATGATGTATTTTGCATCCATGCAAATGATCAGATTTTGTGACTTACTTATGGCTAATTCAGATCCGTGTTACTCATGTTTTTGTAAGGTCTTAGATTGTGTCCGTTTCTGGAGGAACACAAGGAAGATATACTTTGTGGTCCAGTATGGCTGGCTACTGGACTTGACCTATCAGGACATGCTGGAATGTTGACATTGACAAGTCCAAAGCTTGTTAAAGGTAAACCAGACATAGGTTTGTTATTTATTTTTACACTGTCAAATTTTGCTGTATAATACCATAGTGAGTTGCTGTTTCAAACTGATGATCAAGCACTGTAATTAACGTGGTTGATCTGTTCTATTTACGACTTGCAATCTGTTTAAACTGTGCAAATTCTCCCTCCTCCCTTTTTCTTCTCCACTTTTAGGCATGGCTGGTGGCAAGTATCGATCATTTTTAATTCATGTTAAAGCCGTGAATGACAGAGGAACAGAAGAAATCTGCAATGGTGGCATTAGACCAGTGGTTAGAATACCTCCTCTAAAACCTCAAACGAACAAGGGCCATTCACTTGCTTCATTGTTGGCAAAAGTTGCAGCAGGCAAGGTAATAAATAGCCAAGGAAGATTCACGTGTTAGTTGTAGACTTGGGATGATTCATGTCACCTGAAAACGAAACAGCTGTTAGCAGAATTAAGATCCATTAAAACCTGCTTTCTAAAGAGGTGACACTGTGTTGACACCTTCAAGAATTAGGGTTCAACGTTTCTAAATTGTTTCTTTTGTGCAAATTTAATGGGAAAGGTCTGTTCTGCCGCTTCCACATTCTGAACACTTGTTTTTGAAACTTAAGTTTCCTTGAGTATTTTCAGTAGTTGATAGGCCTTATCCTTCTATGAAGATGTGTGTGTGTGTGTTTTACTCTTGATCATTGTAGTTGTAAGATTGGATGATATGATGTACATCCTGTGGACATTATTAGAGTAGTTAAGGCATAATAGGTTACAGAACATGAATAATTTATTGTTCTATATTAAAGCAATTAGTGAATAAAAATAGTTAATTTTAGTACAATGCTCAGACTGAGAGATTTTAGTGAACGGCTGCATTTCCCTGAACAGGGTATAGAAATAAATCAGAACCAATGTGATTTATGAATGTTATTTTTTCCGAAAATATAAGGAAAAGCCATCTAGCAAAATTGAAGCCACTACTTCTTCAAGAAAATCAGATAATCTGCGAGGCTGTGACTTACTTCAAGAAGTCTCTGTAACAATTCGAAGATTTAAAAAAACTTCAATTTCAAAAGAAAGGTTAGTAGGTGCTTTTTAAATCTGAAGCAATATTGGCTTTAGTTACACTTCTCATGAAAAGCTTAGTTCTCAGAATAGCTCAGGTCAAAATACTGTTTCAAGTTGTCATTTCATAAGCTTATTTTACATGGAAAATCCTGTAAATTGCAAGTTAGAGGGCAATATGCTGTGAAAGTTGTGGTAGGATAACACCATGCATGAAATTATATGTTCAGTGGGGTTTTTTGCCTGACTTCAAAATGCAAATGTAAATAAGTTTTCTTGGTAAAACAGATACATTTTTTAGAGGAAGCATCTTCCCTTTCTACTTCCTCATTTCCTTGTTTCTTAGAGCAGAAATTAGATTATTGTTTTAAAAGTTTAGAATCAAATTCAGCTAACAAAGAAGTGATTGAAGTCTCTGGTTTGGTACTGCAGACCTAGATGCAAGTAATACAGTATTTAAAGTGTATTAGCAGCCACCACCCTGCAGTGGTGGCACGGACTGTAATGGGCATAAAGAGCTCATCGAAGCTGCAAAGAGGTATATGCAAACGGTTGATAAGATGGTGAAAGTTAGTTCAGGTTTAGAAGTTGCTAGACAAGTTAATGGGGAGGAAAAAACTCCATAGAAGCTACGAGATATACCATAACGTAGGAAGTTCTGTGAGCAGAAAGTATTGTATATGCTCATGTACTGCTTTTACTTTCATCTAGGATTCTCTTTTTTGCTGCTCCTAGGACAGGATACAGAGCTGGAGAGACACTTTAATGGGAGAATGGCCATGTTGGATAATTCTGGTTTTTCTTTCCTTCCCCTTCTCCCTAGAGTTCAACGGTGTGCCATGTTACAGTTTTCAGAGTTTCATGAGAAGCTGCTGACCACTCTTTGCAAGAAGACAGAGGATGGTCTGACTACAGAACATGCTCAGAGTCTTGTACTTGACACACTTTGTTGGTTGGCCGGAGTATATTCAAATGGCCCTGGCAGGTAAAGGAGGAATTGTGTTCAAATTATCAGGGCTATTTCTCAGTATCAGTTTGGTTTAAAAAATAGTTTTATATAATTCTCTAAAGTATGCAACTTGTTTCCACAGCTCAAAGGAGGGAAATGACAGTTTGCTTTCTAAAACACGTAAATGTGTCTCTGATATTATACGTGTTTGCTTCTTTGAAGCTGGGCGGAGCATAGCTCACAAATGTGCACGATTTCTTGCACTGTGCATCAGGTTAGTGCTAATTATTTGCATATGTTTATTTTTGTTTATTTCTGCTTTTCATGTATTTGAGGGATTTGCATGCATTCTGAATTGAACATATGTGTTTGTTACTGTTTCATCTTCTGAAGGAGATTTTATCCTTCTTTCTTTCTTCATTAAATGTTAAAGTGTCTGTGTTTTTTTGTAGCAATGGCAGGTGTGACCCGAGTCAGCAAGGGTTTGGATCAGTTCTTCTAAAAGCTTTACTCGACAATATGCCTCTTTTGCCTGCTGCTGCCACAGGTGGTACGTATGCAGTGTTTGTTGTCATAAGCATGCAGGGTACATTTGTTGTTTGTCGAGTTGTGTTGAACTCCCTTGTGAAATTAGAATGAGGTAATTGTTCGGTTAGTTCAAAACGCTCCTTGGAGTGGTCTGGTCATGAAGTAGACATTTGCAGTTGGTTGAATTTTAAGCAAATAAGCTTGATTAAACCAGAGCATGAAGTCTGACATTTTTGGAAGAGCTTAAGTAAGTTTTGTAAGAGTTCTGAAAGGTGTTTAGCAGCAGCAGATTCTGTTGACATAAGTTACAGTCAGGGTTGTCTATTATTTTTTAAAAATAGGAGATAGCCAGGAAACTTGGCTATCCAAATGATGTCCAACTAGCAATCCACTTCTGGTTCTTCTGCACTAAAAGGAAATTTTAACTAAATTAAATTCCTTCCTTATCTATATTGCCGTGTAACGGTCTCTTAGCACCTTGTTGAAGCATCTGTAGTGCCAGATGGAATGGGAAGATGAGTTCACCTTCGTATTTTGGGTGGCAAGGCCTGCTTTTCACACTAGGACATCGTTGAATTGTTTCTAGCTTGGCATCACCAAGGGGTCTTGCAGAAAAATTAGTTTGCGTTCCAAAAGGCTTGTTAAACTACCACCCAGGTCAAAACACTTAACACACTGCTACAGAGAGTATGGAATGCACTGGGAGGGAATGAGAAGGAGGAAGCTGAGATGTGTGTTTCTGTACAGTTACCACCGTGCTATGCTCCTAGAACTGATTTGTATGGAAACAGTGCCTCCAGCAAATACAGATTAAGGAGACAGCAGCCAGAACCAGAGGATGAAAGGAGAAAAAGAGCTGGATCTGGAGTATGGCGTGGCTCTGACGGGATTGGAACCCCTAGCCAAGCACCTTAATATATCAAGAGCATTTTGATTTTTGTGGGTAGAAGCAATGAAAGAAGTGTACAAAGCTGTCTCTTGGGAACCTTTTTTTCCTTCAATTATGTGGTAGTTGGTAAGAGAATTAGAAGTACTTGTGGAAACTTATGATTGAGAATGATTTTTAGTTGAAGTCTCTCAAGAAAGGGGAAGGGGTAGAATGCCTCCTAGTCTGTATTCAGTAACCATTAGATAATTATTTATCACTTCCATTGATTATCCTTCAAAGTATACTTTCTCAGTGAAAAATTTATATCACATTTCACCTGGAATATTTTCTTTTTAATGCAGGATCTGTGTATTGGTATTTTGTGTTGCTGAACTATGTAAAGGATGAAGATTTGGCAGGATGCAGTACAGCTTGTGCATCATTGCTGACTGCGGTGTCCCGGCAGCTGCAGGATCGCCTAACACCAATGGAAGCGTTACTTCAGACAAGGTACTAAGAAATGTGGTTGTTGTAAACTTAGTAAAAACAAACCTAAGAACTGTCCAGTGCCATCCTTTGGTGTTCTGATAAAGTTTGTTTGTTACATTTTGCTGTATTTGTTTGAGCAAGGATTAATTTGCTAAAGGTCTGGAAAACCATTTTAACATGTGCGAAATTAAAATTGAATTTAATTGCTATTTCGCATTTTAAATCAGAAAATGTGTATGTGGCATTTGAAGTCTGTGCAATCCTTAAATTAGTATTTATGATTTTTAGTGTAAGGACTAACAAAGCATGTCCTATTTTGCCTCCTGGAGGGAATGAAGTATGCTGAATAGTTTCAGTTTGGCGTAGTGCTTCACAAAACTATGGTCTTTCAGTAGGCTGACCATCCATTTAATGTATTTCTTCTAAAGGCCAGATTCTAAGTGTAGAGACCTGGAGTAATTTACTGGGAGTGCAGGTTCATCTTTTAAATTACGTATCAATGTAATTTAGGACTGTGTTGTTGCATGTTTTGCGTATTGAACTGATTAGCCATTTTACTTTTGATTTACATGATACAAAAATGAAACTTCTGATGGTTCAATTTTGTAGCAGTTTCCAAAGCTGCATTATGGTGATGGAAAAATGCTGCTGTTGGACAGCTCTTTCACTTGTGGTTTGGGTGCAAGAGTTTTCCTCAAAGTCAAGCAAGATCAAGGTAGAAAAGGTTCGGTGGAGGTTGGTTCAGAATTTTCAGATAAAATTGAAAATGTAATAGAAAATTTAGTAGGGGAAGGTGTGGAGGAAGGAGGATATCTGTTTATTTTTAGTTTTGTTTTTGAAGAACTGTAATTCCAAAATACTTCATAAAAACTTAATGTCAGGTGTTACACTTGGATCCTTATCTTGCTGTCTACTACATTTCTCTACTTACTTGTTAATTTATTTCACCATCTGTAGTCCTTGCAGTTGATTAGAAGACTTATCCCAGCAATAGAAATGATATCTGGAAAAACTAAGAATTTTGAAAAATAAACAAAGTGAACTGAACCAAATGGAGGAGAAAAATGTGAAAATTACACTTGATATGAGAGTGGCACCTTTCTGTGGGCATCAAGTTGTTCCTTCATGTAGATTGCTTTCAAGTACTTTCTTTAAACAGCATACCTGAAATAGAAGGTCTTCCTCCTTTCCAGCTGACCACTTTTGAGTTTGGTACATGTGACATTTCAGCTCACCTTCTGGTGAGCACGGCTGTCTGCATGGCAAGGGAAGATTTCTGAAGTGACCCTGTTCTTGGTGTCCTTCAAGCTTAGATTTTCTGAATGATTCTAGATGGTATTTTACTGATTTTCTTCTTGGAACTTAATTTGCTTCCCCTTTTAACTCCGTAACCTCATAGGTAGTTTAAGAGTAGCAGCAAATCCCTTATTTGATTACAATATCTCTCTAGCAAGGACTGACTATTTCTTCATTTAGTTTACTAATTTAAACGAAATTTGTGGGCCTTCCCTTCATATGTCTACAGATCAAGGAAAGTACTCTCATTTTTGGGGTTTGGTTTTTGGTTTTGGTTTTTTTGTTAAGGAGAAATTAGTAGGCAGCCATAGCTTTACCCTTTTTCTCTTTCCTCTTCCCAAATTGTATTCTATCTTTTTTGTGTGCATTTGTGTTGTGGAGTTTATGCTATTATGTTTTTCCTCTTTGTCATTGGTCCCAGGCGCAATAGCCTAACATCTGGTAATCAGCTAAAAGCTGATGTCTGATTAATGGAGCTGCACATTCATGGGAGAGTAATAGTCGTTTTACTATCATGTGCTGCAATAAATCAAGTAAAACTTGCAAGGAGAAGGCCAGTAGGGTGTGTTACATGATTTGCAGTTCAGAAGACAACAGAAGAACGGATTTCAGATAGGATTTTAGGCTGTCTTAGAAAAAAGCAGGTTGGTTTTGGCTCTAGCAAATCTGAGAAAATTTCTCCAGCCTGTTCTTGAAAGTACCAGATTCATGTAGTCATAGAATTAAATTATTCCAAGTACTGTAAGGTGTTGCATGTTTAATTATTATCATTAGCACTTGAACTGTCTCCTGCTCACATCTGATCTGAAAACTCTCCTGCTGCAATTAAAGCCTTTTAGTGCTTGTGTCCTGCCCACATTGGCACTGGAGAGCAGGTTGATTCTAAACAAATTCTGGATGTCTGGAGTGTGTTTGTATCTTCATTGTATTCTCCAGGTCTGTAGTCATTCTTAAAGCATTTCCTTGAGCTGTTTTCTTTGGGCCTTATCTTCCTTGTGTTGTGATGTGCAAAATTTTAGACGTTATTCCAGTTGAGGGCTCTGATAAATGAAGCAGAAGAGGTATTTCGCATAGTTCCTATTCGTTACTGCATAAATGAGTAAGGTGATTGATGAGTTTTTACATGACATTCTTGATTTAGTCTTTGTTTTTTTTTGATGTACCTTCTATATCCTTTTGTGAGAAGGATTGCTAATGAAGCTTAAAACTGTGAACGTGATCATTCCTGCTGAAGGATGGGTAAAAGGCACTATACTTGTTGAAATAAATCTGGGTTGGACAGAATAAGTTAAATCCCTCTGCAGTATGTTCGAATTCTGATTCTACTCTACGGTGCTCTTGTAGAATTTTTACGTTTTATGACCTGCTTACTTAATAAATCAAACTCTTCTTTTAAAACATATAAGTAATCAGTGTTAGTGTTGAGCTAACCTGATTTATTAAATTTTAGAATCTGATGTCTAAAGCAGGCTGTGGAGGTACCTCACTGAATTTTGTCTGAGCATTTTTATGTGTTTTAGTAGCCACCGTACAGTAGCATGTTGTCTTGGCTGGCATATGAAAAAAGGTCAGGCAGCAAACACATCAGTCTTGTCAAATGTGCAGGATGCCCTGGTCCTGTCTAATATATACTTGTAAAGAGCAACCAAGTCTATCCTGTGTTGTTCTGAGCATAAGGTTATTTTGAGTTTGCTACGTTGTAAGTAACTTGGTTGGGAAATGTAATGTTAAATGGGTTGACCTGTAATTCTCAGATGATCTGTAGCAATTATTGCCCTTTTGTAAGATCGTTCATCAGTTTCTGATTATTGCAGTCATAGATAGTATTGTGTGGCCAAAAGCACTGAGCCCAGCTAGTGTGGAAACATTTTAACATTCAGAGAAGTCTAGAATCTGTTTTTACCTTGTTGCTTTCATGCAGACATTTTCACTTCTGTGATTATTGGATCGAAAAAGATGTTTAAACATTCCAGTCTTCTCAGCGTTACCTCTTGGGGGTTTTTACCTCATCTGGTAAAGAAAAGAGAAACTGCTCAGAGGCAGAGGGAAAAGGGGGTGGAAGAACTTACTGTCCCTGCTGGTGTGTTTGTGGAAATATTTCAGATTGCTTCTGTCTCTTGCCGAAGAGCAGAGTGTTATGTTTCTCACTTTTGTACCTACACAGATGCATTCTTTCTTTCTACTGTGGCTTAGTAATTTGGCCTGATTTCCATTTTTTTCCCTCTTTTCAGTTGGTGGTAGTAGGTATTGGTAAACACACAAAAAAACCCCCAACCCAAAACAAACAAACAAAAAAAACCAACACCCCCAAACAAACAAAAACAAACCCACAAATGAACAAAAACCCCCACTGATTTTGATACTACTTTGGAGTTTCCTTTTGCTTGGCTTATAAAACTCTAATTAGTTTGGGACCACTTTGATTGATGGTGCTATTTTTTCCCCTCCAGCACTGCCAGAGTAAATGTTACGAGTTTTCTTCTGTTGAGGTATTTATTGCGAGCATTGATTGGTATGCCTAGCAGCATTTCCTCTTTTAATTCTCACTTCAGCTGGAAGAACAAGCTGAGGTGGAATTTCTTCAACTGTTTTGGAAAAGTACTGTGTTTTTATTAACTTCAGACAAAAGTCTGGTTTACCATGTGCAGGTGTGTGTATTGCTGTGGCTCATTGTCTAAGGCTTGTAGTTCTAGTTTCCATATCTAGTGTGATTGTGTGTCATGTTTCCAGGACAATATTACATCTTCAAAACTATTTAGTAATGAAGAGTTACTTATTTAGCATTATAAGCCCTTTGGAAATGCCATCTAATAAATTATTTTAATGAAGTATAAATAAGTGATAATTTCTAAGATGTGTCAAATGAATGAACAGAGTAGTTTGGAATATAATAAATCCTGATGGTGAAATACTTGGCCTTTTTCTGTAGATAATTTTATATTAGTTCTTATTGTGTGAGTGGTGCTGTTTGTCTTATTTGCAGATACGGATTATACAGTTCACCTTTTGATCCAGTTCTGTTTGATTTGGAAATATGTGGCTCTTCTTGTAAAAATGTGTACAACAGCAGCATTGGAGTACAGTCCGATGAAATTGATTTGTCTGATGTTCTGTCAGGTATGTATATTTAGCAGTGATTGATTGTGGTAAAATTGGTAAACCTCTATTATACTGTTTTCTTTTTGTGAAGATGTGATTTTATACTTTACAGGGAAGCTGAAGTCCAAGGTATTCTCTTGCTTATGATATCTGTTACATCTTCCTGTGGCCTTAGGGCAAGGAGAAAAAGCCTCTTTCTGGGATCTGGCATTTTCTTACCCTGTAGAATATCTCAGGGTAGAGATTAGACAGAAAGGCTGCCCTTACTCCCTGGGTCAGTCATCTAGGAATCATCTATCACCTCTTTCAAGTAGCTTCCTTGAGGGGTGTTACTATTCATTCAGGCTAGCAACACTCACATAGGCAGAGAAACCTAAATCAATTTTCCTGAAGTTGGGAAGCTGCCACATGGCATTCCTCTGCTTAAATATAAAGGTTTAATGAGGTATTTTTTCTGCTTCAGAGGAGTTAAAAAGCATATTTTTGTGTATCTTCTCAGGTTAATTCATAAGTGAATCTTTAGGCCCTGCAGTGTCCTAAAGAACTAGCTAATTTTTACCTGTCAGGAAATTCTTTTTGTAGCAAGCATATACATCAGTCATAGTGCCTCCTTTCCTTCTCTTGTATGCTGATGTCTTTCTCCTTCCTATCCCTTCCTCCATACAACTCTGTGAATTTGTTTGGATATTGATTAATAGTCTGGGTTTTATACTAAATTCATGTATGATCTTAGTTGGTCTGGCAGTTTCTTCCTCTTCCTTTCCAGTAACATCAATATATTTTTGCAAGCTAATTTGCTTTCAGTATAGAAAGAATAGAACATCCATATATAGTTTGTTTCTGGAATTAAGAAGATTATACTACTGTCACAGTTGACAGTTCGATTTATTAATATCCTCTGTTCAGATTTGACAGCATTATCATTTTAAAAATATACTTCCATTTATATTGAGGATGTGATGGTGTTAAGATGTTTCTTCTACAACATGAACTAATAAAATATGTGCATTATATTTGGTTGTCCCTTTTGACACTTCATAACTTGAAATATCGCTATCAAGAAAACATTGGCTGACTGTGCAAATACGTGTTTCTCTTTCAGGAAATGGGAAAATAAGTAGCTGTGCAGCTGCTGAAGGTAGTTTTACTTCTCTTACTGGACTTCTGGAAGTTGAACCTCTGCACTTTACCTGTGTTTCAACAAGTGATGGAACTAGAATAGAAAGGGACGATGCAAGTACGTTTACTGGTATATACAATTTTTCATTTTTTCTACTTAGTATAGTTGTACAATACATTTTTAGTTGAACATAATGGCACTGTTTGACAGATTGCTTGTAGTTTTGCAAGTGTTGAAATGTTTTGTCTGTGTTTTTTTTTCTTTAAATAATTTCTATATGCTATATGAGTATGAAATATTTTCTATCTATTCTTATACAATTTCTGTCTTTCTTGGATCTTAGCAAACAAATTGGATTAAAAAAATATTAATTTAAATCAGTTTGTTTCTATTGGAGAGTATAATGTACAAGCATGCATCTTTACCTTACAGCCTTCTGTGGTGGAAAAATTCCAGAGCAATAGGTGGCTTTTCTATAATCCAAGTGTTGCATGTATGACCAGTGTGCATAGTCTATAAACCATAGTCTATAAACCATAATCCATAGTCTATAAACCATGATGTTAACTTGTAGCAAGAACTGGATAAAAAGAGGTATTTCCCTTGTTTTTACCTCACTATGAACGATTTATAAGGAATTAAAGGTGTGTTTTATAATTTCTACATACGTGTTTTGTTTTGTTTGTTTGTTTCATGCCAGTGAGTACCTTTGGGGTTACCCCAGCAGTTGGTGGCCTCTCTTCTGGAACAGTTGGGGAAGCCTCGACAGCACTGAGTTCAGCAGCCCAGGTAGCTTTGCAGTCTCTCTCTCATGCAATGGCCTCAGCCGAGCAACAGCTCCAGGTGCTGCAAGAGAAACAGCAGCAGCTTTTGAAGCTTCAGCAACAGGTTGGAGGCTATTTGGCTCTTTTTAGTGCTGTATCTAAACTTCGAAAGCTGAGAAAGTAGTTGCAGAGCTAGTTGCCTTTTTTTTTCTCCATAGTGTATTTGTGGAAGGAACTGCTCAGCACTCTGGTTCCACCTTCTTAAGCAAGGTGCCGGGAGTGTCTCCCATGCTGCTTTGGTCTTTCAGACTTGGTTTTTGTGTATTTTAAGGGTGGGTTGGGAGTTTGTAATAAAATCTAAGTCTTCATAAGTAAGTATGTCAGTCTGAAATTGAAAAAGCCCACTGAAATAAAAAGCACAATTGCTGACACAGGGAAGTACCGGTCATAAGGCCGTTGTTGGTCTGAGGCTTGGCTGCGTTTACTCTACTTTGCTGTTCAGTGGTAGAGTTTTGGGGTTTTTTTTGATTACTCCATCTAATTACTCATGTTCCTCAGCAAGTAAGTCAAATTAAATAGTTTAATAGTTTAATTTTTCAGCTTATAGTTGGTCATCTAACTTGGCTATGTGGAAGGTAGCTTAGGTTTATTAAATCCAGTTGTATAATCAAAGCTGAACTTGTGGCTCAGTACCACTCCTGTGTTCACAAGCAGTATTATCTGCTACATGCACTGCTCTCATCTTCTCCACAGAAAGCTAAGCTGGAAGCAAAACTGCATCAGACAACAGCAGCAGCGGCAGCAGCAGCATCAGCAGTTGGTCCTGTTCACAACTCTGTGCCTTCTAATACAGTAGCAGCTCCGGGGTTCTTCATTCATCCTTCAGATGTCATTCCACCCACGCCAAAAACAACTCCGCTCTTCATGACTCCACCTTTGACTCCACCTAATGAAGCAGTTTCTGCTGTTATTAATGCAGAGCTTGCTCAGCTTTTTCCTGGTTCAGTCATTGACCCCCCAACAGTTAACCTTGCAGCACATAACAAGAATACAAGCAAGTCTAGAACGGTAATTATTTTCTTTTAGTTTTCTCAGCGAAACAAGATGCTTACAGCATTACCAGCCTCTTAATTTGTACTTGAGTGCTGGTAAATATATATTTATTTGGGTGAGATGTGATAACTGTATCACTAAATTTACACTGTATGAAAAGAAATTAAGAAAGTAAGGTAGTGTTGTTACAGTACCTCATAAGGTTTCTCTTTATTGGAGCTAGCTTAACTGTGTAAGGAGTTATTAATCCTTTGAACTTAGTGGTTTATGTATTTTGATGGTTCATGCTCAAACCTAAGTGTAGTGAGGTGCTGTCAAAATGGTGTATCTTTAACAGCTCACAATAAATGCAGAGATTTTAATCACTTAATTTTACTGATATTTTTCCACTCCTCAGAATCCACTTGGATCTGGCCTTGCTCTTGCAATATCTCATGCTTCACATTTTCTTCAGCCTCCACCTCATCAGTCAATTATTATAGAGCGAATGCACTCAGGTAAAGCCACAATTCGTAATAATAATTTTGACACGTGTTCTAATGAGAAGTGGAATATTTTTGGGACTTTAAGTAAGTTGCTTGGCTACAGTCTCTCTTAGCTTTCCAGAGTAAACATTTTTCTCAGTGTGTATTCTGTCATATCTGGAAGTTTAAGACCCAGCATTTGGTGATAGTTGAAAAATCATGGGGACTTGGGAAGTATGTTTGGTCTCTGAACAGAGCACTTGCTCAGAAATAATTCATAAAAAGCAAAACAGCTTCATTTAAGTTGCTGCCAAAATTTTCTTCTTGAAGTGTTCAAGCTGTAGTGAGAGTTTCTGGGATTGTGCAGCTATTTTTACCTCAAGTATACAAATATACTTTTTAAACAATGCATAAACCTTTATATACCTTTTAAACAATATATAAACAATGGCTTTATGGTTTGAGAAGTAACGTGTCTTGCTGGTTAGCACACACTGATCTTTTAGGCAATCCTGTGTTTTTCTTGCTTAGGAGCAAGAAGATTTGTGACCCTGGATTTTGGAAGACCTATTTTACTGACAGATGTGTTGATTCCCACTTGTGGAGATTTGGCTTCTTTGTCCATTGACATCTGGACTTTAGGAGAAGAAGTTGATGGAAGGCGACTGGTAGTGGCTACTGACATTAGCACACATTCACTTATTTTACATGACTTGTTGCCACCCCCAGTTTGCAGGTTTATGAAGGTAAAAGGATCTTTAAGTTCTTGATGTTTGTTAGTATGTGAATTTTCACTTAAGCTCTCTTCAGACCAGACTTTTGTTGCCTACGAATTTTTTGTGTATTTTTGACTTAGTGGGGGTTTTTTGCCTGTTTTGATACAATTGTGTTACAATATAGTTGCATTTTCTTTCAGATCACTGTTATTGGTCGATATGGTAGCACAAATGCCAGAGCAAAAATCCCATTAGGATTTTATTATGGCCATACCTATATCTTACCCTTTGAAAACGAGCTGAAACTAATGCATGATCCCCTCAGAGGAGAAGGTGAAGCCGCAAATCAGCCAGAAATTGATCAACATTTGGCAATGATGGTTGCATTGCAAGAAGACATACAGTGCAGGTTAGCAGGGAAAAAAAAGTGTATTTGCTAGTTATTTTAACGTAAAACACTGGGATATCATAATGTTACAGATTTTTTTTGTTCCCATTGTATTCTTCTTCAGACCAAAAAATACTCTGCTGTTGTTGTTGAGTGGTTGTGAATATCTTTATAGCAGTAACGAAGACTACACTGTACTTTTTTTCAGTATCTGTTTTAACAGTGCATTCACAATGGACCAGAAGTTGTCTTCTGGTAGGGTGACTGTCAAATGTGTTGCTGTTTACTAATGTGTATTGAATTGTGTTTTTTGAATATTTCCCTTTAGGTACAATTTGGCCTGTCATCGGTTAGAAATCCTTCTGCAGAGTATTGACCTGCCGCCACTCAACAGTGCTAACAATGCCCAGTACTTTTTGAGAAAGCCAGACAAAGCAGTAGAAGAAGACAGCAGAGTATTTTCTGCTTACCAGGACTGCATTCAGCTACAGCTTCAACTCAACTTGGCTCACCATGCTGTTCAGAGACTCAAAGTAGCTTTGGGTGCAAGCAGGAAAACACTGAAGGAACAATCTGATCCAAAAGAGTTGATTCAGATGTCATCCACGGAACAGTTACGCACCATCATTAGATACTTACTGGATACTTTGCTCAGTTTGCTACATTCATCCAATGGTTAGTATTTTTTGAGGTTTTGATTTTTTTGTCATGTTACTAGAAACAATTTCCAAGTATTTCTGTTTCTTGCTCTGCACTTTCCTACTATAATGCCTTTAAACTATATTTAGATATAGAATCATAGAAATGTAGAATGGTGTTTGAGTTTGAAGGGATCTTAAAGATCATCTAGTTCCAACACCCTGCCATGGAGAGTGACTCCTTGCACTAGACCAGGCTGCTCCAAGCCACATCTACTCTCATTTTAATAGCTGATAACATACTTTGTAAAGTTTTCCCAGTGGCACCAAGCTGGCCTAACCACTTACTGCAAAGGATAGAAGGTGTCAAGGTCCTTCTGGCTTTTCTGTAGTCCTGGCTGCGTATTCCTTTGTTCACATAGTCATCTAATCCTTCTGTGGGATGATCCAGTTTGTTGAAGTAACAAAAAACTGCCCAGGCAGAATAGTCACAGGCAGAATCACCTTGTGGAAGGGTCCGTGAGCATTGAAGCCTGTGCAATGCTGGGGGTTGTTTAGGCAGTTAGGAGCAGGCCAAGGAAGCAGCAATTGCCTCAAGAGTGGTGGTGGTAGTGAACTCATAAAACCAGTATTTCTGCTCAGTTCATAATTTTCTAATATGCAGTAAAGATTTTTATTTCCTAAGCTTGCCATTGAAAGAAGTCTTGGAGAATCAAAATTGAAGAATCTGAGTAGGAGTGGTGGTTTGTTTTTGTTTTTTAACAAAAAAAAAGGCAGAACATTGTTCTATTGATAGGTTGTATGTCTTGTGATTTTCTGTGCCAGTATGTTCTAAAGCATGATGATGGTTTGGTTTTTGCTTTGTGTAGACTCTCTAGGGGTATTTGGACTGACATGGTATTGATTTGATTTTGATCAAATGGCCTGGTGTTTGAGTTACCTGCAAATTACCATGTCCCAATATGTTGCCTCCTCCTTTACTCCTGTGCCAATTAGTCTAATTGTAGTAGTTTTAAAAACTTACTGTGGACTTTTTCCTATGTTTTCAAGTCATTGTCTCTTTAAGCAGAGATGTTCTCTTTTCTTAAAAGGGCACTCAGTTCCTGTGGTTCTGCAGAGTACTTTTCATGCTCAAGCCTGTGAAGAATTATTTAAACACCTGTGTATCAGTGGAACCCCCAAGATACGATTGCATACTGGCCTTCTGCTTGTTCAGCTCTGTGGAGGTGAAAGGTGGTGGGGTCAGTTTCTCTCAAACGTCCTGCAGGAATTATACAATTCAGAACAACTTCTCATATTTCCACAAGACAGGTAAGGTGTAGATCTGTATTGATACATTACCTGTGGATCAGTGAAGTAATTCCGTTGTTCATAACTTAGCATTGGAATTGACAAAATTGGACTGAAGGGTACTTATCCATGGTTTTCATTGATTTAAGAAACAGACCCCAAAAAGTACTGCAGATGATAGATGACCAATTGCAGTTATTTATTGCACCTATTTTGTTCTTACACCACAAAAATTTGCTATTTTTTCTTACTTGGAGATCTTTATATACCTAGCAGGATTGCTCCCCAATGTCAAAAATTTATCAGGCTTAAATGTACCCTCACCATAGAGCTGCTCTCCTCCGGCATTTGAAAGTGGGATTGAGACTGGAAGGTACACTATTAGCATTTAATACAAAAGATTGCA
The DNA here is from genome assembly GCA_013398015.1 of Oreocharis arfaki. Lineage (NCBI taxonomy): Eukaryota > Metazoa > Chordata > Aves > Passeriformes > Paramythiidae > Oreocharis > Oreocharis arfaki. The sequence continues at coordinate 1,329,027 of VZRR01012715.1, forward strand.
CTGAGGTAAGGGCAAGAACGTGTCGAGTTGAGCACTGAATGTTGGATGTATTATTTCAGATTATTGATTGAGGTCTCTAATATTCTAAGTCTTAGCATTTTATTTTTATCAAACATATTTGCTGTTTAGTGGCTTTCTGCCTTCTTCGAACAGCAACATTTATAGTTTCATATCTTTTTAAAATTAATTAATTCAGGGATACAGGAATACATGGATTTAATTCTCTTTCCCTGCTGTTCAGTAATATGTAATAGGAAATAAAATGGGTGAGATTCTGTTTCAGATGTGGAAGACTCTGCTGACCTCTTGAGGGTGAAAAAGATGATGTTCACCCTAAAATGCTGCATTAACCTTAACAACAGTAGAATGTGAAATCCAGACTGCTTTCTGTACCAACCTGTCTGTGTCTCAGATGAAAGCCTAGGACAATATTGTTTTGTAAGGGGTGTTGCAGGATATTACTGCATCTGAAAAAGAGATAAAATCTTAAATATGTAAATTTTATTTTTAGGGTCTTCATGTTGCTTTCTTGCATTGGCCAAAGATCGCTTAGCAACAGTGGTGTTTTAGAAAGTTTACTTAATCTCCTGGATAACCTGCTGTCACCACTACAACCTCATTTACCTGTGCACAGAAGAACTGAAGGTAGCCCTCTAATTTGGGAAATTATTTTCATATTCATTATAAACTAGAAAATTGAGAGATTAGCTCACAAATTTTGGTGTATTAAAAGAATAAAATGTTTACTATATTTCTAAAACATAGTTGTCTTTTAAAATGTGATGAATCTTCTTGTTCTTTAGGTGCTAAAAGAGATTCCTCCCCCGACCCCATTAAAACATGAGCAAAATCTATTTGGTTGCTTTTAATTCAGCTAGGAAGCTTTGGCAGAGTCTCTGACATTGAATGTACAGACAGCTCTAGTGAATTACTTTGGAATTTAATGTTTTGGAAGGAAATGGACCTTTTTGCTAATGAGATCTTTTCTAAGTTTCAAGCTTTTGAAGTGAAACACAGATATGAAGACAAGTTTGTTAGGTGTGTCTGCATGGTTTCTGCAAACTACATGGAGTTTGTTTTTTTTGTTCTTGTGGGGCTTTTTGTAATTACAAGGAATTTACATTTTTTTGACCCTAAGAATTTACTGAAATTATATTCTGTGGACTTGATTTTCTTCGAGTGTTCTCTTAACTACCCCAAGGCTGAGGCAAATTCTTACTTTTGAAAACATCACACACTAGGCTATTTCATTTGTTATGTACAGATAGCAAAGCATCATAGAAGATATGTTGTTTAAAATTCTTAGCCTTGTGAGGTCTTTAAGTGCCAGCTGAGACTCTGTTCTTAGTTTTCCCTTGTCTCCTGATGTTAACAGACCTACAGCTGGTGTCAGAAGCTGTCCTATTGCTGCCCACTGATCTACCATGTACTTTCTCTATCGGGGCCATATCCTGCTATAGTCTCTAACTAGTCTGAGGCAAACCCAAGCTTACATCTCCTCTACCTCTGTTTGCACTCTCCCCACAGCTTCCAATTCCTTTCATAGCTCTTGCCTTACTAGTTGTCCTCATGGAGGACTTTAGGAAGCAGAAGTAACTGATACTTCAGAGCTTTATTTGCTGGTCTTCCAGCTTCCTTCTTCCTGGACAGTACAGGTGAGTACTAGGGCAATATTATGTGTGGTGGAAGCATCAGGTATGGCAGAAGAAATTCCTATTTGAAAACTATCATACATAAGTAAGGGTCAAAGGGGTGAAAACTTACTGGGGGAAAAAGTGAAAAAACAAAGGAAAATCAGAGCAAGAGGTGAGTGTTGTGAGTGAAGTTGTAAGCTTTGAGGCCGAAAGAGGAAAAAAGGAATAAAGAAAAGACACATGGAAGGAGGGAGGGAGAGAAGTTGAGAATTTTGATTTTTTTTTTGGAGAGAGAGATTAAAGGAAAAGAAATGGTCTTGTTTTAGCAGAAGTATGAAAAGATATGTACTTCACTCTGCAGCAGGCTCCATTCTTTTTATTCTGCCAACCAAAAAGTTGTGTAGTGGTCACCAGTGCTACTCATTTCTGTTCTTGCAATTTAGTCTGTGGTTCCAGTCCAGGTCCTGTTATGAACCTGCTGGGGTCCTTCCTCTACCTGCTTGGGATGGGCTGCTTTCTGTCAGAGTGTGCTCAGGAAACTGGAGTTAACAAGTCAGGCTGCGTCCTACTGCTTGGATGCCAGCAGCACGTGATTTTGGATGGATCTTTTCTATTCCTTAGTTTTCTTGTTTGATCTGCATTTAATAATAGTTTGAGTTAATTACAGCGTTTTTGAGGCCAGTGCATGAAAAGCAAAGTGCAGTTAAGCATGGCTCAGCACAGAGCAGTGATGCAAAAATGTGTGTGAAACCTCTAGTGCTGATGTCTTTGCTGGATTGACGTGTTGTAGAAGTTGTAGACTTCTAGTCATAGTAGTAGTAGTAATAATGCATAATGACTGCAATTAAGTGGTCGTTGTTTGTAGATTTCTGGTCTTTGTTAAACAGTCATGAGTTTACTTTGGAACTGTTCATTTAGATCTGTCCCTGTGCACAAAGATTTTTCTTGCATGATACACAAGATACATTTCTTCTTGTTCTGCCTGTACAAAAATATGTCATTTAAAATGTGACACTGAAATAGACAATAGCTGGTCATTGGTTCCACCAGCGTGGTTCATCTAGTCTGATGTCACTCTTGGCTTTCCTGCAATTTATTCAGATAGCTACATGAAAATAAACTAATAAACGAGTAAAAATGGAAGTATTTGTCTGCATGGTTATAACTATCTTGAAGCCCTGCTTGATAGGGGAATTTCGCACAATAGAATTTGAGGCATCTATTTCATGTGCTTTAATGCAAGCAGCTGTCATTATGCACTTGGTATTTAGGAAATTTAGAGGTACAATCTTTTGACTCTTCACAGTTGAGGTGGAGCTTTTGACTTCTGACTTCATCAGACTAAGAAAACTGTGACATTTTTCTTTACACCTAAGTTTTGTGACGATTTCTTCCCTCCTTTATCAGTGCTCAGACTCTTAACTCTCCTTTTAAAAACTAAAAAGAGGAGAGTGGAGTCTTTGTGGCCTAGTGAAATGTGTGACATTTGTTATGTGTTTGGGTCTTTATTAAGGCACTTAAATCTGTTTATTTTGAAGGAGTTTTAGATATTCCCATGATCAGTTGGGTTGTAATGCTGGTGTCCAGACTACTGGATTATGTAGCTACTGTTGAAGATGAAGCAGCCACAGCCAAGAAACCTCTGAATGGAAAAGAGAGGGAACGATTTTTGACAGGTACATCACATTTAGTATCAAAACTCGATTCTATGGGTATTGCTCTGGGAGCTGTTCAAATACCTAAAATGTATTTTCTATTCACTTGAAAAAAGAGACTTTAAAAATGGATGTTGCAATATTTTTATTTGCTTTCTTGTCTGCTTATTTACATCCCCTTCTCCTTATAAATAGGATCTCTCATTTTTTCAAGTGAAAAATGCAGCACTGATTTTAATTTGTAAAATGTCTGTGTATTACCCTGTGACTTTGAGATTTTACAATTAAGTGGACCATGTTGAGACACTTCGTATTGTGAGAAAGGGCTGGTAGTGTGACTTCATAAACGTTTTGGTATTTGTATCCACTGTTTTTAAATGTAATTTTTGTCTGGTTTTCATTTATTTCGTCATAGTAGTAGTAGTAATAATATGTAGCATAGTTATTATTATTATCATAATCATTATTTAAGTTATTATTATTTTGATTAGCTGTGATTTTCTTTTAATATCTTTTCTAAAAATGAAAATAAAGCTTTTATGTTATGAAGCTGTTCATCTATTTTTACTTAGGACAGAGTTGCTTGCCTGCTTATATGTTCTAAGAATAAAAAAAAAGACGGTACCACTGCATTTTAAAATCTCACAGAAATATTACTAGGAGTGGGGGTAGTTGAATAATGCCGAGAGTTAGATTTTGCTTGTTTCTTTAGCACTTAGTGTATGGTGATGCCAGCCATTGAAACATAAAGGCTTTTCGCTAGAGTTAAATGAATTTAATAAGATAGATTAATATATTTTTTTAATTTCCATTAGGAAACCAGTGGAGTTTTATAAATAATAGCCTTCACACTCAAAGTCTGAGCAGATCTACTAAAGGCAACAGTAGCCTCGATAGACTGTATTCCCGAAAGATCAGAAAGCAGCTCGTGCATCATAAACAGGTGACTTCCTGCATGGTAGTGGCTGTTTTCACAGAAGTAGGTCTCATTTTTAGGATATCTCATTTCTTGAAACACCAGCTTTGGCCTTGGGACTCATTCAGCCTTGCTTTTGCATAGGTCTGGTTCTGTAGCTAAAGGCTGCCTAACTTCTTTGACATTCATCTAAAACCATGGGGTGAGGGATCTGCTGGAAAAACAAATGTTGAAGAGTACAATTGTACTCTATTGGATAATAAATATAATGTACTTTCTAGATAAATCTGAGTACACCTGAGTGCAATCACCTAAGCTGTGATTTAAAAGTATTTTATAAGCTCAAGTTACAGTTTGAACTGAAGATTGCTATCATGTGAACATACTGATCCTTTTAACATCTTATTGCCTAAATTTTCATTTATTCCTATTAACATTTTCTTTTAGCAACTTAACTTATTAAAAGCAAAACAGAAGGCTTTGGTGGAACAGATGGAAAAAGAGAAAATACAAAGCAACAAAGGATCATCATACAAACTTTTAGTAGAACAGGCAAAACTAAAGCAGGCTACTTCAAAGGTATGATGCTCTGAAACTGTAACTGACTTCTTGTCCGTTGTGTGAAAAGACCTGTTCCTGCAAAGTCATTTTTGTCCTACTTTGACCTTATTATAAAAAGTTGTTTCATCATGGCTGCTATCAAGTATATTCTAATATTAAAAAAAGCAGCCATCTGGAAATTTATTGCTCTGTGAAAAATAGTTCTACAGGGTTCTTTTAGGTAGTCATGGCCAAAATTACTAATAAACTTGTAGCTTTGGGAATGCCAGTCATGTCATTAAACTTTGGAAAACATACAGCAATAGAAAGATAAAACAGTACTTTATATGGCTAGCTTTTATGCATGATGCTCTTCTAGATGCTTTCCTGGTTGAGTAATCAGTAAATAATCATGCCAGTGTCTGTCTCCCCGAACTAATAAATATGACTTTTGAGAATTATTTTTGAAGTTTGTCATAAGCTCCTTAGCTTCCTGAAAGTACTCACCACTTCAGTTGTGGCATCTTGCAATAAGCCCCAGATACTGAGAGATGATGTGGTAGTTAAAGAATTGTTTTGGTTATGAGAGGAGGTGCTAAAATTTAGGGATTTCAGAAGATGACAACATGGACTTGGCTGGGAGCACAAAAATATGTAAATCTTTCTACCTACCGAACTTAGGTGTCTCTTGAGATATATTCTCCCTAGTTGAAGAAGTACTCATGTCTGTTAGGATGCCTGAAAATAGGTCTGTGGAAGGAGATTACATGGTGTTGGACCTTACAGGCAATCTAAAGGGAAATCTTAAAACTTCCAGTAATTATGGAAAAAAAATCACTAGCATAAAAATAAAGCCCTAAGTTTTCACTAACTGTCCTTGTCATGAGCTGTTCTTTCCTGCACTATCTTCTGCTTTATTCCAGCAGGTTATAGCAAGGGGGCTGCTCCACTGGTGGCCCCTTGAGACATCTTTAAATGAGTTACTGGCTGAATTGTTCTGTCCAGGTGTTTTAAGTTTCACTTTATAGTAGCCATGTTGCATAAAAAACCGTGTTGAACTAAAGATCTTTCCTCTTGTAGTTTCTTAACTTTTAGTTAAGGTGTTACTGTATACTCAATAGTTGCATTTTATGCAGGTTTTGCTATTTCGCCTACTAATCACTGTGACTGACTTAAAACATGTCCTACATTTAGGAGAAAGTGAAACCTTTGTGTTAGTAAATAGCTTTTCCTTTGGTCTACTTCAGTAGCTGCTGCTTACGTGAGATTATAAGAGGCATTTGTATTATCTAATGACTGCTGCATGTGTAGCTGATACACTGAGCTGAGCTGCTAAATGAATGCCCTTGTTGGGTGAGAGGATTAATAAAGGCACCTTCTTTTCTCCATGACATGTAGGCCCTTTGTCAGAAAGGTTGTAATTCAGAGCCATGATCAAACATCAAACTAGTTCAATTTGTGGTATGGCTAATGCATACTTCGTATCATGGCAGTATTAAGAAATTTAGAAATCATTGATGATTTATCTAGTATGAAGAACTGAGAAGTCAGTGTTCTCCTAAGAGTAAATTTCAGTATTGGCGCCATTTATATGCAGTTTGCTTTATGGTAACTAGCTTTATGTACAAGTGTGGAAATATGACAGAAACTTTGAAAATATGTATTTTTAATATGTGTTATGGCATACATAAGGCTGAACTGGCACTTCTGCAGAACTGAATTTGATAACGTGTTTGTCATCTGAGATAACATGCTGCCAAAACAAGCTCCTGCCAATAAAGCCTTAATTCCATTCCAGTTTCTCATATATTTTTAGACTTCCTTTTATTTTTTTTAAGAAGTTTTGCAGTCTCTGTTACTGCTGCCATACTGATTCATTGGGAAAAGATTTAGAGGTTAGTTTTAAACTGTAACTCTTTGTTTCAAATTTAATTTCTGCAGCACTTCAAGGATTTAATACGCTTGCGTCGGACTGCGGAATGGCCTCGTTCTTCTTTAGATACAGAAGTATCAACAGCAAAGGAAACTCCAGAAATTGAACCACTTCCCTTTACGCTGGCACATGAACGTTGTATTTCTGTAGTGCAAAAGCTGGCACTCTTTCTCTTGTCCATGGACTTTACTTGTCATGCAGATTTACTTCTTTTTGTTTGTAAGGTAAACAGGATATGGAACATCACTATGTAGCTGCAGTAGCAACCACGTTAATTAGCATTCTATTACTGCTCTTTTGCTTGTTTGATGGTAAAATTTAGCTGCAGCACTTAAATTCCTAGTCATTTCTGGTAAGGTAATTTTTCTGATCTGTCACTTTTTGTGTAACTTACAATATGATGGCTTCAAAATTGCATGGAAAAATTAATTTAAAAAAATATTCATATAATTACCAAGTCTAATAATCATAGAAAATAAAATTATTATATACTTTCGTTGGGTTAACTATGAAAAGGCATTTATTTCTTCTCTTTTTTTAATAGGTTCTTGCTAGAATTGCAAATGCTACAAGACCAACGATTCATTTATGTGAGATTGTAAATGAGACTCAATTAGAGCGATTATTGCTGCTTCTTGTTGGAACTGACTTTAACAGAGGAGACATCTCTTGGGGAGGAGCGTGGGCTCAGTATTCTCTGACTTGTATGCTACAGGATATTCTAGCAGGTTTGTTTTAAGTTCCTATTCTTCAGAAGGTATCTCGTGCTGGAATCTTTCTTCCTTTAATGTTTTGGGGGGATCATTTATCTCTGTTACAATCTGCTGACACAATCCAAATTGTAAAAAAACCCCAAGCAAATCATAACATTTAGGGTAGTGTGTAAAAATGCAATTTAAAGTTACAATTACAGTGACTTACTCATTGAAAAGTTAGTATTTATTTGACCCTGGTTATTTGAAAATTATTCAAAACATTTTCCCTTAGAGAAATAGTCCCTAGAGAATTTAGAGTTAGATATAAAAAATGACAGTTGGCCTGGACACTGGGATGTTAATTTGTAACAGGAATAAAGCTTGAAATGAAGTTGTCTGCTTAATTTAATACGTAGGAGAGTTGTTGGCACCTATAGCTGCTGAAGCTATGGAAGAGAGTGCTTTGGGAGAAGATGCTGGGGCTTCAGCTGGAGATTCTGATGACTCTCTCCAGCAGTCCACAGTTCAGTTAGTGGAAACCATAGATGAGCCTTTGACACATGACATCACAGGTAAATTATTCCATAATTTTGTATATGTGTATTTATTGAAAAGAGTAAAAAAAATTTTACTGATCTATCAAGGTATCAGTAAAAGACATTTTGGTGATAGCATAAATAGTTTCTGATAATATAGGCAGATTATGGGTAATTCTTCAAGTTAGTTTTACATCTGACAAGTAAAAAATGGTTATTTTTCCTATAATTTTTAAAAAGGCAACTTGATTGCATATTTTAACTTTTTCCACAAAGTTGTGATGTTAAAAAGCTTTAAATTATCTATTGACTCTATTATACATCCTTGTTTTATAATTTTTACTTGGTAGTGTTAATACACTTTTAATGATTCAAGGTGCTCCACCCTTGTCATCATTGGAAAAAGATAAGGACATTGATCTTGAATTACTGCAAGACCTGATGGAAGTCGATATTGATCCTTTGGATATTGATTTGGAAAAAGATCCCCTTGCAGCCAAAGTCTTCAAGGTATGTCACACCTGAGTTTTCAGGATAACCTTTGCATGTGAGATAGTGAAATCCTTACTCTCTTTACGCTTCTTCAGTAGTGGTATTTGATGTCTTAGACCTGCTTCCAGTTTTTTATGATGTTTAATGTGGGATGACAGGAAAGAATGTAAATACTCAGATCTCAGTTGACCAGAAAATATTTTGCTTTTGCATGAAGATAAATGCATGAACAAGAGGTTCTGCATTTACTCACACTTTAGCACGTGTTAAAGACATAACATAAAGCATAATAGAAAAATAAGATCTAGTCTTGTCCTTTTTATTAAGAATAGAGCATAATTTCTGTGACTGATCTTAAGATGAGTTTATACTGTTAGTATTGCATTTTAAAAAGGAAGCCAGCAGTAGTTAGTGCTCAGATTGGCTTCAGACTATGAAGACAAGTAGCTCACTTCAAAATTTCCTCCACTGGGGAACAAAAAAATTATCAAGTACTTTTATACTTAAAATGAAGGCTAAAAATATCAGAGGTAGTGCAATTACATTTAGACGTAATAGTATATATATTGTAAGTGTATATGAAAAACCAAAAATATTTGGGCTTTAAAGAAACACACTGTTCATAATGAAATACTGAGTCTCTTGTCTCTGTTCATAAATATGACATTTGGAGGTTTTCCATGCCTGTCACTATTGGCTTAAACCTCTTGTTTGAATTAACCTTACTGATCTGTCTCACCGCTTGCTCAGAAAACACTACATTTTTTTTTCTGTATTCCCGCATATGTCCTTCCACCAATTACCTGTCATGTAAAGATTTTTTCTTTAAATCTCAGTCTACCACCAAAAATTACACTTATTGCTGAATTTCTGTGTTACTGATGTGTCCTGCCTTCTTTATTCTCCTATCATGTCATGTGGTAGTACTCTTTAGTCAACTTCATCCAAGATGCCTTCATCGTCTTATTACCTGCTTTGATGTCCACTAAAAAACAGCCATAAAACCACTTTTTCATTCTTAATCCTTCTTAATATTTGCTTCCATATCTGTAAAATGACAGTTGGTATTGGATCTCACCATTAAAAGACCAGCATATGCAAATTGCCTTCATACAGTGTTACATTACTTTGTTTCCTTGTGATCCATATGCTTTCTCAGTGTCTTAAATCATGACACCAGTAGAGATTATTCAACTGCTTGTTTTTCAGAGCCCAGTACAAATAGTCCCTGAGCCTCACTGAGGCTTCAAGGTACTTTTAATACAGGTAGTAGTATAGTATTCTGTCTTGATAAATAACTCCTCAAAATATCTGTGTAATACTCTACTTCCAAATTTACAATAAGGTACAAATGTGTGAAGAAAAATTGATGATAACATTTTCAAATGGGCTTCTTGAATCTTTGAGGCAGCTAACTACATTGCTGGATTTTGACAATCACTAAGGATTCAGTAGCTTATACTGCAATAAGAATTGAAACAATTTTCTAAAGCTATTGGAACCAATCTTCTGGTTTTAATTTTTTTTTAACTTCAGAGTTTGTTGTTAGTCATTAAAGACTTTTGGCAATCTAAAGACTTCCTGTTTATTGTTTTTCCTTGCTTTTTTGTTTGTTTTTTAAGCCTATAAGCAGCACCTGGTACGATTACTGGGGTGCTGAATATGGCACCTACAATTACAATCCTTACATTGGTGGTGTTGGAATTCCAGTTGCAAAACCACCTGTAACTACAGAGAAAAATGGATCACAAACTGTCAGCATATCAGTCTCTCAAGGTAAGCAATGAATTAAAGTTCTGTTCAAGGACTCTTTTCTGTAATACTGTATTTGACACCTTAGCACAAGAAACTATTTTAGCAATATCTATGTATTTTAAGGGGAAAGAATTATATTTTACATATGCCACATTTTTTTTCCTGTGGTAACTGAGAGAATATAATGAGAAACTTACTTTTAAAAAAGCCTGACATAGCAGAAGATCTTATTTTCTAACATTTTGGAATGCACTTAAAGGCAGTTTTAAATCTTTCCTGTTTTCCCAGGAATTTTTGGAAGCTCTCTTCTAGTTGGCTCTACCCCAAAGGAGTGAAGTGGCACACTTGTTTCATTTGTAGGAGTACTACTGAACTAGGTGATAGATTTTTCTTCTGCCACACTAGGAAAAAACAACTTTTTGGTTTTTGTATGAGAGCTATTGCCTTAGGAAGAAATTACTTGAATGTATGCAGATTGTCATGTGTGATGGTTAAGTGACTGTGAAAAAAAATATGGGTGTGTTTCACAGAAATGCAGTATTTTAATAATTATATATCTCAGGTCTGTAAGAATGTTATAGAAAGTTAGAGGAACAAATTAAAGATGAGATTAGCTCAGTTGTTCACAGCATGATAACACCAGGGCTGTATGGGCTATTCTCTTAAGAGTTGGGCTTGATGACCTTTGTGGGTCCCCTCCAACTCAGAATATTCTGATTCTGTAATTATGTATGTCCTTGATGTAACTCAGTTTTACCTTGTCTGTTGCCTTCTGTAGCTTTAGATGCACGTCTAGAAGTTGGACTTGAGCAGCAGGCTGAGCTGATGCTGAAAATGATGTCCACTCTGGAGGCTGATTCCATTCTGCAAGCATTAACAAACATATCTCCTACATGTAACTACATGTTGACAAATCGTTCTCTTCACATAATGGTCATGATGCTTTGAAATTTGTAGTAATGTTTTCTGCAGTAACTTAGTAGCTTAGAAAAAGTTACATTTTGCTTGAATTTTCTTCTTAGGCTGAGCTTTAGAGGCAGTTCTTTATTCAGATTTTTGAATAACTTATATGCCTGTATTTAAGACATTTTTTGAAACTGTCAGCTGTGCGTGTGGATTATGCTGCAATGGAGGGACAGTTTTTATTTCTTGGCCTAGGTGCAAGTGAACATCAAGCTTCCTATGTGAAGCTTCATTCTTGGTGTTTGAAAGCTGCTTTGCATTTGACAGTTACACCTACTAAGTGATGAAATACAATTTTGAATTCGGCTGTTCAATGAGCTTTATGTTCTGAAAACGCTTGTAGAGTGGTTTACTTTTGAACCTTTTTTCAGCGAGTTGTGCTGCCCATCTTGTTAAAATGTGTTTCTTTGTAGTCCTCTGGGTACCTTAATATGGATGCAGTCATTGGTTGAGTATCTAGTGATGGAGTAGGTTTAGTGACATCTTCAGACTTGATTCTCTGGAAGTTCATTATTGTCTGCAGCAGTTGTACCGTAATGAGTGAAAGAAATGTTCCAATTGTTTGTCTTACCACTGTGTTACCAGGACACTGCCATAATAGTTGTGAAAATGTATTTGTGTGGACTCAGTTCCAAACAGTTTTTGTGAAGATGGAAATGTCTGATATTCAAGTATGTCACTACTGTGGTAGTCAGTAGTCCAATTCAACTGAATGCTACATTGAAGATGTTCTTGTAAATTATAAAAAAGTGTCTTTCGCTTAAGTATAAAATGCAAGGAAATAATTATGAAATTACTTCTGGCAACTTTTCAAAGTAATTCATGGGGGGATGGTACCCTGTTTTGTTTTCCAGTGACGCAGTCTCCCAGTGGCACAGATGATTCGTTGCTGAGGGGATTACATGCTGCTAACCAAAATGCCCAGCTGATTGTGCAATTGTCATCTATACCTATGCTGAGTGCATGCTTCAACAAACTCTTTTCCATGCTACAAGTCCACCATGTTCAGGTATAGAATTTTGAACTTTAAAATGTTCTGGTAGTATTTGTCTCTAAATTTGAGAGTTGTTTTCCTGTACCTCTTGCTGCTTAGGATTCAAGTAATCTGTTATGTGCTTTATTGCTTATGAATCTGTCAAGGAAAACAGTACCAATAATGTAATAATCAAGCTGCTGAAAGCTTTTGTCAGAGAGGACATTGCTTGTTACAGTTGAAAACGGTATGCGTTTTCATATTTTAAAACGAGTTTATATGTTCATTGAGTGATAATTGTTAACTTATTAATGAAAAATGTCGCTAAGTGACACGTAATGACAAATGGAGATTTGTGGAGGTTTTCAAAACTCAGTTGAATAAACCCCCACATGACCAAGTCTGACATCTTCTTTGGCCTTTTTTGAGCAGGTTGGGTTGGATAACTTGCAAAGGTCGCTTCCAATCTGAATTATCCAATGACCCTGTATGTTAAATTTAAAAGTTTGCTTTTTGAAAAGTCATTGGTTTAGCAACGATTTTCTTGATTGTTACAAAGGAATGCCATGCATGCTATATATATAGCTGATTAGATGCCCGCTCTCCTCTTGGTATTTTGATAGAGTGGCTGACTCCATCCCTCAGTTGTTCTTTAAATATCTCATCCAAAATACAGTTTGTCGTGTAAATATCCTTGATGCTTCCCCAGAATATCCAAAGAGCTATTTTCCTCAGGGGAATTAATCGGAGTAAGCGTCAGTGTCTCTGAGGTTTCCTGTTAGATAAATGGCCTTTTCAATTATCTTGGCTGACTCAAAATGTTTGGGAAACATCACTTTAATAACATTCCAAAAGATTACAGGCAAACCTGTAAGGCTACCTGTACATGTTGCAGGTATAAGGTTATGATAAATATATTTCTGAACAGTGTGTAAAGCTGCATTTTCTTAACAAAAGTTTGAAGAAACTTCTTAAGAGAAACTATTTGGAAGACATCAATTACAAAAACATAGCAGAAACATTTGCTAGTTACGCTGAATTTGCCTTGAATATTATATTTAGCAGAATTTTCAAATCCAGTAAAGGAGAGGGAGAGTGTGTGTGTGTGTGTGTGTGTGTGTGTGTGTTATCAGTGAAACAGTAGCAGCTGTGAATGTAGATCAGGCTTTTAAAATTAAAACTTTGATGCTCTGGGGCTCTGAGTTTGGTTTCATAGAGTTTTTTTTCCCTTTCTTTCAGCTTGAATCCCTGTTGCAGCTATGGCTCACATTAAGCCTGAATTCCAGCTCCTCTGGAAGTAAAGATAGTGGTGCTGATATTTTCCTTTATAATGCTAACCGAATACCTGTTGTTTCCCTGAACCAAGGTAAAGTATATTAAATATGGGAAATAGGTTTGGGTTTGGTTTTTTTTAAATACTCAATTTTTGCTGCAAAACAAAAAGTATTGCAGTAAGTATTTTTGATTAGATCAGTATTGAGATAATTTCAGTGTTCTTATTCAAGAACTCTTGGTCTCTTTTTCTTCTTAAAGTGGAAAATACATTGCTAGAGTATAACTGAGAGTTGATTCGTTCTATTTTTATGAACTTATTAGAAATGAAATGGTAAAATCTCTGGTTCTTAACTCATAATTATTCCCGAGGATTCATTAAAATACACTTCTTAGTCTGAGATGAGCTGTGCAACCGTATGTTCTTTTCTGACAAATTTTGTCTCCTTTATGCCATCCTATGATCCCTCTCTTAACAAAGGGGTCAGCAGAGTGGGAAAGCTCTATGGCTGTTGAGCATCAGACTACTAATCTAGTACAAAGACATGCTGAATTTTTTTTCTTGCAATATGTTATACTATATAATTAAGAAAGTCTGTGGTATCTTGTGGTGATAATCCAAAATGTTAATGCTTGATATAATGAACCTGTTACGCTGACTTCCATGGGAACATTTGAAACCAGTTTCTTTGCATAGTTTTCTTTGAGATGTCAGTGTCTGGGCACTGTAAAAGTTTTGTGGGCCAGTTCCTGGGAAGTGTTGCGGAGGTTTCTTTTCTTAATTTCCTGCAACAATAGTTGTCAAAGCAAAGTAGATACAAAGTACAATAATATTAGTAACAAAAATCAATATAGCACCTTATAGTAAAAATTAGAAATTTATAATAATACCCTGAAGATTAAATGTTGGAAAAACACATTTTTCTTGACAGCTTCAGTAACTAGCTTCCTGTCAGTTCTGGCGTGGTATCCTAATACTCTACTCCGAACGTGGTGCCTTGTGCTTCACAGCCTAACGCTCATGACAAATATGCAGCTTAATGGTAAGTTTGTTTGTTTGGTTTTCTTATGTTGACAGTTCTAGTGATGTACAAATGGGTGTTGATTCCATCCAAAGACTTCCAGAACATTCCTTTTGTCGTATAAGTACTTTTGTTCTCCATTAACTTCGGGCTTTTCAAGGGTGATCTCCTTGAATTGCTTGTACCATGGGAAACAGAAACCCTTATGGTAAAAGAAAATGTCATTATAAGTAAGTTGTCAATGTCTTCCAAAAAACGTTTTAGGACTAGTTAATGATCCCTGAGGATTAGTTTTACACTGTGAAAAGAAGTAGCTGAGAGGAATTATTAAGTTGCTATGAGTGAGATTGTAGTTTTTCTGATGGAGTAGGAGTATTTTTGTAAATATGCAGGCACTCATCACTGCTTATATTAAGCTATCTAAAAATAAGCCCCCAGAAGCTGAATCTATTAAAATAGAAATCCAGCCATTTCATTTCCCTATGAGTACCAGTATATCTCACATTCTCTATATTGCTCCATAACACACTAGAAATAATCTCACTTTGTGAATGAGATTTTTCCACAAGACTGATACAGGTTAAAGGAAGTAATTTTTAAATGTTTCCTATGAATCTTTTTTTCATACTTGCCATTTCAAATCACTGACTTTAAGATGCACTTTTTTCTTGAAATTTATACTTTCTGTCCCCTTTCTGTGATGTTTTTTAGAAATCAGTCTCACAGAAATCTTCTGAACCTAGTGAAAGAGACTTATTATTCACAAACTGAGACTTCACTCTTATTCTTAGTATTTGAGAATAGAATATGGCCTGATTTCTGGTATAACTGCCTTCAATTAACAAGCACATGTGCTGTCAGCTCTCCAGTTTGTATCTGTAGATTGGGAAAAGTTTCCAAAATTTATGCAGAATGTATCACTGGGATCATATGTAAATATCTTGTAAGTGTTATGAGGCTCAGTGTTCTCTGACACTGACAGGCAGCTGTATGTTTGCAAAAGTTTCTTCAGTAGTTGCCTGAGATCAGTAGGTGAATAAAAAGCTACTCAGAAGCAATCCCTGTGGTTCATGGCAGGCACATTTGAGCGTATGAATGTGCTTGTGGATTTTTTTTATGTAGAATTGTGAGTTGGAGTTGGATTGGAAAGGGTTGGAGATGCGAGTGTCACAACCTGTCCTTAAAGGCTAGATTACAGGTTCTTGTTAATAGATCCCTTGGAGTGGATTAGAGTGAAACAACACTGAATAATCGGTGTTCATATAGGTATGTATACAGAGAGAGAGATATAGATATATACCTCTCTGGCAGATTTATTTTAGAACAATTTGGTTGCAGTGGGAAGGAGATATGTAGCTGTTTTGGTTATTATCTGTGGAAGTGAAACAATACAGAAGTATAAAGATATCACTTACGGAAGCATATAAGGAAAAAAAAGAGAAAGAAAGGATAAGAGTAGGTAGTGGAGAGGAAAAGTATCACCACCTGTGGCTCCAGAGACAAGATTTGATTGTTGCAATTTAGATATCCATTGGTAGAATTGATGATCACAGTTTTGATCCATCAGGGATTGGAGAAGCCTAGGAAACATAGAGTTCAGTTTGAATATACGTTCACATTCAGGTGGGAATGCCCAGGTACCCCCACTGGGGGGGAGTTTTACGCTGTCTGATGCAACACGGATGCACAGACCTCTGGTGGAAGGCCCCAGAAATGAGTCTGGGGGCGCTTTTGGGGTCTTTGATGGTTTGACACCACCTAAGACATGACAGGTGCCTCTTAAGGACGGTATTATGCCTTATGAGAAGGGATGAACACCTTCAGGCCTACTTATGAATGCCCCTATGCCTCCCACAGGGGGCAGTTGTACACCTGAGCCAGTTGTACAGGGGAGAACACTGGCATGATGGCATTTATCAAAAAGCATTATCCCACTTCCACAGGATCTGTTTCATATCATGCTTTTTTCAAAGTGTTTTGAACTGGTTCAGTATACTGCTACTGCAAGACTAAGACTTCACATTTAGTAAAGCTTGTTCATTTGGTCACTCAAGGGTGTTTTTTAATTCCAATTCCGGTGTTCAGAGTTCTTATCGGTTAAGCTCCCTACAGTTTTGTTCTGAGAAGTCTTTGCATATGCCAGAAACAAAAATACTGTGGTTGTTTACAGGATAACAGAGCACTTGGTCTCTGTCTGACAAACTAACAAATGCACTTAAGCCTTATTAAAGTGTTGGACTAACAAAAAGAGACAAATCAAAATGCCTTTATGTATTGCACCTACAAAATTAATCTCTATTTTTAGGAATACTGCCTTAGCAAGCTTGGAACACTGATTGGGCAGTTTTAGGGCTCTATATCTGTACTTACTGGAAAACTCAAAATTGTAGTCCTGAGTAAGCAGGTTTTGGTAGCTGTTTTAGCTGAGAATATTTCCACATCATGAAATAAATATAAGGGTTTTGCACTATAAATATTTGATTTACGCTTAATGTTTAAGATTACGCATTTAATTTTTATGTGTTTATTTTTAAGCTGGTCCAAGCAGTGCCATTGGAGCTCAGGAAAGTACTGCCCAATTGTTGGTGTCAGACCCCAACCTCATTCATGTGTTAGTGAAATTTCTTTCTGGCACTAACCCTCATGGAACAAATCAACACAGTCCACAGGTAATGAGCAATTAAAATAAGAGAAAAACCGTTTGTAAGAGGATTTCAAGACACTTGACAGAAATATGTGTTCATTCATAATGTATTATATCCTTGTCTTGTTTCTTCTTCTAGTTATAGTCTTAGTTGGTTCTGATGAGCAACCATAGGGAAGTTCGTGTTGTTGATACACTCTCAGTAGTGCTGGTATGTTTTTACAACTCTCTGGAGACTTGCCACAGGGAGAGGATTCCGTATGTTATTGAAGTGTTCCATTCAGTTACTTTCCCAAAATCTTGTTGAGTTGGGATGAAATTGCCAATGAAAATTAGGTTTTAATATCTAAGAATTCCTGAATTTAAAATGATACTTTTATTTTCTGCCTGTTTCTGAGTTCATGTGGTATCTGCTGCCTCTCCTAATTTCAACTAATGTTTTCTTGCTTTTTGCGGTCTTTGAAATATCTGTGAATAGTGTTTAAAAAAGTGCCCAAGTGAACTTAATTGTATGTAGTATTGACAGGAGTCTCAGTTTAGGAGACAGAAAACACCTGGTAGTTCCAGGGGGTTTATTTTCCAGCAAATTTTCCAGAAAATACGTTGTAATTTCCAGAACTGTAACAGTGCACAGTGTCATTAAAGTACTTACTTAAGTATGTAGTTTGTGAAAAAACATTCAGATTAGCACAGAAACATATTCTTTATGGAGTATAGTTTGCATTACTGAAAAGACAGTCTCAAGCTGAAAAACAAGTCATAGACAAAGAAGTTAATTTCTTGCTTTTGACTCATGATCAGTAGTAGAAAAACATGTAATATAAATGGATAGATTAGTTCTGTAAAAATGCTGTAAAAATTTTTGGAAAGCAAGGTAAGCTATGCAATACTTTCCTGTTCTTAGAAGATGTTCATGTTCTTGAGGACCCTTCAGTTATATGTAATACTTCCTAAAATGCCTTTTCTTCTAGGTTGGGCCCACAGCAACGCAAGCTATGCAAGAATTTCTTACTCGACTGCAGGTGCACCTTTCTTCGACTTGTCCTCAGATGTTCAGTGAATTTTTATTGAAATTAATACATATACTTTCAACAGAAAGGTAAATCTTATATGTTTTTTTCTTTCATACCCTCCTTTTCTTTAAAATCTGTGTGATTTGGAATCACAACTAAGACGTGTATGTGCTTTGTCATACTGTCAAGTTATGTGTCAATGGAAATCATCATTGTTGCTGCAGCACTACCAGCAGGATCTGGGCTGCTCCTGGCACATGGAAAAGTGCATCTGGAATTCACACAAAGCTGTCTGTGTGAGGGACTGTCAATAGAAGCACTAAAAGATTGTACTGATTTTTTTTGAAGCTAGGATGTAGACCTTGTTGCAGTAATTCCCTAAAGTAAGGACACTGTTGGTGAGGTTACTTATTTAAAAAAGTATTCTGAGAAGTCTGAATTAACGAAAGACTCCAGAAATTATTCACAGATTGTGAAAATAGTAGGGATGGCTTTTCTCACATGGTAGGATGAAATATGAGATTTACTAATTCTATTAATGCAATATGCATTTTTATTGCTTTATCTTTGGTGTTTCTTTTCTCTCCACACGACTATGGAAAACATCCTCTGCCCCACTCTCCCAGGGCCCATTGATGCCCGCTAGTGTAGAGAAGTGCCTCTGGCCAGGAGAGAGATAAGAGCTTGTGGCTCGTCTTTCGCAGTTCTGCTTCCTCAAGGCAAGGCCAATGGGCACACGACTCTGTATCCAGTGGTACCGTGGAAGTAAGGCAGTTCTTTAGTCTGCAGTGCACTAGGAAGCATTTCTTTCTGGTATTGACGTTCTGCTCATCTCCACACAAAGGCTTCATATAATTAGGGATGAGCTTCCTCAGTTCTGGGTTCCCAGTAGGTGGCACTTGGGTGTTATCTATTCTTTAATCTTACAGAAAATGGTTTCTGCCTTCTCTAAGAGATTTTACCTTTGTAACTTAAATTATGGGAGTGGTGTTTACCGGATTATGTTGATGATCAGTGATTTCTACGAGACATGTCATAATACAATAAAATCATTAATTCACAGTGAACCTTGGAGTGTGTGTCCACATGCCAGCACTTGTTTGGAATAAGCTAATTAGGCCACTGAAAGGGTAGTTTTTGTAATGTGTTAGGGTTTTTTTGCAATGTGTTAGGGTGAGACTGAAATGCCATGAAATGGAAGCAAAGCACCAGAAAGGGATTTAGATGGTTATTTCTAAGAACGCAGGTAATAACTGAGCTGTACCATGTCTCATCATAAGATTAATTATGAAGAAAAGCAGTATTTTACTGTTAGAATTAATTCCAAATATTTTGTTCAAAATATTTGTTTCTATAAACTGTTTTGTTTTGTATTTAATTTTAGAAGTTAGAATAAGATTAATCAATGTGAAAAGATAGAGAAGTGTATGAAAATTCAGTAACTAATAAAAGTTTTATTTTAGATACACTGATTCAAAAGGTTCTTTTTGTGGTCCGCCACTATATGTGTAAAAACAATTGATAAAATAAGCTTATCTCTAAGAGAAATCCTTCAAGCAGTCGACCGACAAGCACCAGCCTGTGATATTTTGAGTACCCTCTCATGGTCCTATGTATAATTACTATTTAGATAGGTAAAACCTGACCATTCTTCTTTTTATCTCTGGGTGGGAAGTGACTGGGTGGGACAAACGAAAGACCTATGGGAAGAAAAAAAATCCATCATTATTTCCTGTTAGCAGCTATGTAATCCTCATGATATTGAAGTATTATGTGACTCCTTCCCATGAGGTTTTCTTGCAAATGTAGGAAACTTTTCACCAAGAACTAAACAGGACTGTTCAGTCTATATATAGACTGTTCCAAGTATTTACCTACAAAATTAACGTGTTTGAATGACCAAAAAAAAAAAAAGGGTGAATCCTAGCCCTTTTCAAAGTCAAACTCTTAATCCTTAATCCTTCTTATCTGGAAGATGGTGGCATGAGCAGGTTCTACAGAGGCTGTTTAATGACCAGTATATTAAAAAATTACAAAACCTTGATGCAGGTGTAAGATTAGATTTTGCTTCAACATGCATTTCTGAAAATACCTGGATTTTTATTTATTGGAAGTCAGGTGTACTTTTTGATTCTTAAAAATCAAGGAAAAACGCCAATAGTCAAACAGCCAAACCTGTTTAACTTGTAGTATCTCTTTTTTTTCTTTTTTTTTTCCTTTTTTTCTTTCAGGGGTGCTTTCCAGACAGGCCAGGGACCATTGGATGCTCAAGTGAAACTCTTGGAATTCACCCTGGAACAGAATTTTGAAGTTGTATCAGTTAGCACTATTTCTGCAGTAATTGAGTCTATAACCTTTCTTGTGCATCATTACATTACGTGTTCGGACAAAGTAATGTCTCGCAGTGGCTCAGACAGCTCTGTGGGTGCTCGAGCATGTTTTGGAGGGCTTTTTGCCAATATTATCCGTCCAGGTGATGCCAAAGCAGTTTGTGGAGAAATGACAAGAGATCAACTCATGTTTGATTTATTAAAGCTGATAAACATTTTAGTACAACTGCCACTTTCCAGTAACCGAGAATACAGCGCCCGTGTTCCAGTAGCAAGCAGTACTACAGACAGTGTGTCTGATGAGGAAAAGGTTTCAGGAGGCAAAGATGGCAATGGAAGCAACCCTAATACTCAAGGATCAACTGCATACGTGGCGGACTTGGTGTTAGCCAACCAACAGATTATGAGCCAGATTTTGTCTGCGCTTGGCCAGTGTAACAGCAGTGCTATGGCAATGATTATTGGTAGGTATTTTTTGAGTAAGATGGAAGATCTTTTGGGTGGTAAAACATTTAAAACTTCTGCGAACTTACAAGCTGGGTGTAGATGTAAAAGAATGTGTCACAGAAATACCAGGACAGAAAAAGAGAAGAAGATAAAGGGGAACAGATGCTTGAAAAAAAACCCTAACATGAGGTGGAAGACAGTAATTGAAGCCAAACAGGAATGTGTTCGGCATTTGGATTTGCTGAATCTCAGAATGCTTAATGTTAAAGGAACTCTGGAGATCATCTAGCTAGGAGTGATTCCAATCCTTGTAGTTACCCTGTTTCCTTCACTAATTACACTCATTTTTATGGTCTAATTTGATTTTCATTTCCGGACTTCCTGGGTCAAGTCGTCTTATTTATTCATATCTGGGAACACTAATTGTAATTCATATGATCCTGGAAACTGGCCCATTTGTACTTTGTAAAATCCATGTGAACATTTGAATATTCTTGCGTTCTCTTTTGTGCTGTTAATGGTTTGTTAGGTCTCAGTTTGTGACCTTTGAACTGTGTGTTTTCATTAAGGTGCAAGTGGCTTACATCTCACTAAACATGAGAACTTTCATGGAGGCTTAGATGCAATATCAGTTGGAGATGGGTTGTTCACTATCCTGACAACACTTAGTAAGAAAGCAACGACAGTTCAAGTGATGCTTCAGCCTATTCTTACCTACATGGCCTGTGGGTACATGGGAAGGCAGGTAAGTTCCCTTAGGCTTGCTGTGTTTCAAGGTAGTTGATTCTGTAATCAGTAATAAGGTCAGAAAACTCAGCTAGTGCTATGTAAAATGTTAACGTTTTTACAACCTTGCTTCATTTGGGTGCTGAAGTTAGAAAGCCTCTCTGTTGCCCACAGTAGAGGGAGAGAGAGAGAGTTTCTCTATGGACGTTTTGACATTCATGGAAATGTTCTTGGCTAAAGGCTTGAAGATGGATCAGATATTTTATTATGTGCAAGTGAGAAGCACATTTATTGTAGGTGTTTTAATGCTTAGTACTCTTATTTCCCTTAAGCTGCTCACCCTGTGATTTTGAGCTTTTCCATACCCCGAAGACTTCTCTTGTGTAAAGAATTGAACCATGTGGAACAACATGGTATTGCTGTATGGTGGCAACTGTGGCGGCATTTCCTCTCTGGTAGTTTTTCCTACTAAAAGGGGAGGCTGCGAGCTGTTACATGAATTTCTACTGTACTAATGTTGTATGAAACCATGTATTTATTAATTGTTTTTGTGCTAGGGTTCTCTTGCCACATGTCAGTTATCTGAGCCACTGCTCTGGTTCATTTTACGAGTGTTGGATACAAGCGAGGCACTGAAGGCTTTCCATGATATGGGTAAGAATGTCCTTTCTTTAGCCACATCAAATAAAAGGTTTGGTTTAGATTTTTTTGGCACTTAAGGAATACATATATGTGCCTACAGGGGCTAATTTACTGAATAGGCCTTTGCTTGTGTAGAATCTATTGCGTGCTTCTGAGCAGTTTTTCTCTCTGCCCGCATTACACACAGGGGGTGTTCAGCTTATCTGTAACAACATGGTAACAAGCACAAGAGCTATTGTTAACACAGCAAGAAGCATGGTTTCAACTATTATGAAATTCCTGGATTCTGGTCCCACCAAAGCAACAGATAGCAGTTTGAAAGCCAGAGTCCTCGCTTCTGAGCCTGATAATGCAGAAGGAATTCACAATTTTGCACCTTTGGGTGAGTAATGCTTCTTTCTCTTAGATTAGTGTCTGCTGCTCATTCGAATGTGTATCAAGTTCTTAACAAAAAGTATTACAATAGTGTCAAATGTTCCAATACTACTAAATCTTCTAATGAGAGGGGTTGCTGGTGTTTCAAGGTAAAGTTGAGGGATGAGGTTAGTCCCCTCCACCACAGGTAATAAGACCTCATGTGGACAGGGGAGAGAAGGAGAGGAAGTGATCTGCATCTTGTGAAGTCATGCATCAAGGTGAGCCCCTTTCTCCTCCCCTAGGTCAGGGGATTTCTGGTTCCAGCCCGCCATCTGCCTTAGACACGCTAAGACTCACTAACTTCCCTTAAGGCACATCAATTTTAATGGAGCTAATACAGAAGCGTAGCATGGTGGGGTGATAGAGAATGAGCCTGAGCTGTATGAAGCAGAGCAGAAGAAGCTGGAGCATAAAGCTGATATTGCTGGTGGTGCCCTCATATCTACTTCTGACTCTTCTCATGTTGCCTGCATGAGCATTTGTTAGGATTGCAATGCTGTTTTGATATCAATGCAATGGCTGCCAGTTAATTAAAACGCGTTTTAATAGGTAGTGTAATACCTGTAACTGTAATATCTTACAAAGGCTTTCCTTTTCAGTGCTAGTGTCTTTGCTTTCTGTTGCTGCCCACTAGCCTGGTGTAGCCCTGGAGTGTATTCATACAGTTTGTCCCACTGACGGGAGGGGAGAAAGAAAGGATTAATTTTAAAATTTCTGGGGAGGTTGTTGGACGAGAGAGGAGTCCATTCAGTCCTGTGATTCAAATTTAGGAGTGTCAAAAATAATGGCACTACAAAAGACAATAAAGAGAGGTTTATTTGGTAGACTAAGGGCCAAATAGGGGCCACTGGAAATCTTCTACTTTGCTCTTCACAAATTTCTAAAAGGTAGATTTAGGAATCCTGCAAATGTTGGTTCTTTATTACTTTAAATAGTAAAAATCCTAAGCATGTGTGGTGGTAGGTTCTTGCCTACCTTATCTGCCAGCTTACAAAGTGCTGCAATTCTTGATGTTCTGCCAATGAGTGCATCTCTCTTAATATTTAACTTTCAGTCAGGAGTCTGCTTTTGAAATTAACCTTCTGTTTGCCCTCAGTACATTCTGATTCCCATCATTTAATAGTCTCTGTAGTACATTCTGATTCTCATCATGTGGTTATTATCTGAGATGAGCTTAATTCATTTGGGATGAAAGTTTGTTAAAATGTGTCCAGGAATTCGTGTCCAGCTGCTGCTAGGCGTTTAGTCGTGGGATCAGTCTATTGCTACTTTAAAGTAAAACACCCCAAGTACCTGTAGTTTGGAACAGCTCAAATCTGGTCTTGTTATACCCTATAACTTGCTAAAGAAGACAGCCTAGATCTTCCTTCTTCATTCTTAACTTATGCTACAAGTGGAAAAAGAAGCAACTACTGTGGGCAGGTTTTTTCTGATTCTGGTGTCTTTTTTAGAAAAAGGTTTTCATGTGAAACCTTTTTAAAGAAAAAGGGTTGCAGAAGTTGGTTATAAAGTCATTTATGTTATTTTAGTATTTAAACCTTTAATGTATGTTAACTGTGAATTAATTGAGTTCAAGTTCTAAGCATACTGTTCAAGATGCACCTTTCTGTTTGGTTTGTTTTTGTCATGTACTCTTGAGAGTAAGCTTAGAATTTTGGTAGCAAGTGTCCCCTAGCAAATTTCAAGGACATACATATGCATGTGAATATGTAAACTGCCTATTTGAAACAGTATCAGAGTAAAAGAAGAATGACTCAGCAGTGGGCATTACGCATGGGAGATTTTCAATAAAGCAAAAGAGATAAGACAGAAAAAAAGGTGTTTTCCACAGTTCAGGTTGTAAATTAATCTGGGTTTTATTAATAAACATTAATAATCAATGTTAATGGTGCTGTTTCTGAAGGTTCAATCACCTCAAGCAGTCCCACTGCCCAGCCTGCTGAAGTGCTGTTGCAGGCTACTCCTCCCCACAGACGGGCTCGGTCTGCTGCATGGTCATACATATTTTTACCTGAGGAAGCTTGGTGTGACCTCACCATTCACCTTCCCGCAGCTGTGTTACTCAAAGAGATCCACATCCAGCCTCACCTGGCCTCTCTGGCAAGTAAGTACATTCACTGATGTTGGTCAAGTTCAAAAATTTGAAGGCTGGGATTTGGAAACAATACAAAGAGTATAATCAGAGGAACTAAAGCTGAGAGGTTGTTTGAGTAATGCCTGTAAAATAAGTTTGAAAAGCTTACAAATTCTGCTTTCCTTGAGAATGGAAGGCCCTGCCTCTGCTTGGTTTCTAGTGCAGTAGGTGTCATGTGGCATTCACGTTAAACATGTCAAAAAATTTTGCTCAGTGAGAAAGTGATATTGGTCAAGCATCTTCAGGCAAAACACTTTTTTATGGTAGTTGGGATAAAGCATGGTATTTTCAGCTCTTATTGTTGTAGCCCTGATGGGGAAACTGTTTTCAGTGACAGGACTTTTCTTCATTTGAAGTCTTTGAAATAAACTGTATATACCGTGTATCAAAATGCTTCTGCATTTTAACATGTACCATCACCCAGGTCAAGTCCTCCAGCTGCAGTTCTGTGGTGTCTGCCTGAGATAATTTCAGTCATTTTGTTCTTTGAATTTTAAGTGTTGAACATGTATTGCTATTGAAGACAAACTAGTACAGATTTTAAAAGTGAGTTAAACCTTCTTATCTTGCTCTGCAGCTTGCCCTTCGTCAGTATCTGTTGAAATAAGCGCAGATGGTGTCAATATGTTACCTCTGTCAACTCCTGTTATCACGAGTGGTCTCACCTATATAAAAATCCAGCTGGTAAAAGCTGAAGTTGCCTCAGCTGTCTGCCTTCGTCTCCATCGTCCTCGGGATGCCAGTACCCTGGGCCTCTCTCAGATCAAACTGTTAGGCCTCACAGCCTTTGGAAACACCTCCTCTGCCACCGTCAATAATCCCTTCCTTCCCTCTGAGGATCAGGTCTCTAAAACGAGGTAAGGCTCCAGTGTCAGGGGACAGTTTGTGCCAGTCTCTGGTTTAGAGTTTGGGTTTTTTATGGTGTTTTCTTCTCAGAGTCAGATCTTGCAGTAGCAAACTCTTCCTTTTTTTTTTTTTTTTTTCCCCAATATGAAGGGAAATACAAGCAGTACTTCTCGGTTCTTTAGTCCTAAGCATGCTTAGTCTGCATATGTAAAGGGAGTGTTTCATATCTGCAATGGTGAGAGAATACAAAGCATAGGAAAGCATTTAGAGTTGCATTTTGTGTTTTTAATGGGTAGGCAGTTGTCAAAAAAAATGGAGTCCCAAAATACTACTTATCCTTACAGAAGTCAACGGGGTTACATAAGTATTGGAGCAAGAGTAGAAATAGAACAATGGAATGTTTTGTGGAAGTCATATCTAATATTGTTGTTTGCAAGCATTTCAGAAATAGGAGCTGAATGTTGTTATGATTCTGGCATATCAGCAGGATTCCTTTTCAAAAGCTTTTATTTGGTTAGGTGGCATGTTGAGTTTCTTACTCATTTTAAAAATAAAAATAAAGGAACGCATAAGGATTTTTTATAAAGTGTCAAAGTTTTCCAGTTTTGAATTTAATTTACTGGATGGATTTTTGAGATTTTCTGTTCTTAAATATAGCTTACTAAATTGTAAAACGTCATTAATTTTAAATATTTCATCTTTGAACCTTAATGTTTATAAATTTGAAGAGAGCATAGGAAAGTTTAAAAAACTTTTCTTTCTCTGGGAAAAATTTTGAGAGCATAAGTAAATTTAGAGAACATGAATACTCTCAGTGTATATTTAATAAAAACTGTAAAACTAAAATTGGTCTTTGCCCTTGAATAGCAGTGAAGAAAATTATTATAGCCAAATTATACTATACTTTTACTTGAGAAAAGGTTATAATAAAGTCACACAAGAATAATCAGTATCTAAAGAAAGGAGTGTATGTTCCTCATTTATTGAAATGTTTTATTGTAGCTTTCAGCTTAATGTTTTAAATATCTCAATAAAATAATGATAGTGATGTGATAGATATATTCAATAAACTTGCGTAAATTTTTTTAGACATGACAGAGAACTTGCTCTCTTGTAATTGATGAATCCAATTGATTTAGGAGTAAATGATTCCTAAAATAAAATTGTAAGCTTGATTTAAGATCTATATGCAAGTTTGCATTTTTTTAAACTGTGATAAAGGTTAGCTGTGGAAACAAGTTGACCTGCTAGTGTAGAACTTGTCAGTGAAAGATGCCATTTATTTCACATACAGCTTAGATTGCCATATTGTTGATGATGCTAGTTTAAATAGTATTGTGGTGTATTTTATAAATAAAATCTAATTGATTGGTTTCCAAATTGATTCAATTACAATGGGTTTACTTCTCAGGATTTGTTATTAAAAGAACTTCTGAATTATTTTGTCTAAGAATGAGAGACATGAGGGAAGTGTAGTAGCTAACATGTTTTTAATTTCTGTGCTTTTTCTGTATGCATTTTAAATCAGGTTCCCTAAAGTTCACTGCAGTTTATTGTAAATGTGTATGATCCTAAAAGTTTGTGATGTCAGGGAAATGGTGCAGGTATATAATTTTAATGCAAGCTACTGTTGTACTTTCACTCCTTTTGATATAAAAAACACAACACACAAGCAAACAAAACCCAACAAAGAAAATCAAAAAACCCCAACAACNAATCAGGTCCCCTAAAGTTCACAGTTTATTGTAAATGTGTATGATCCTAAAAGTTTGTGATGTCAGGGAAATGGTGCAGGTATATAATTTTAATGCAAGCTACTGTTGTACTTTCACTCCTTTTGATATAAAAAACACAACACACAAGCAAACAAAACCCAACAAAGAAAATCAAAAAACCCCAACAACCAAAAAAACCCAAACCCACCCCATACCCATCCCCCTACATAAACACCTTCCCTTTCATCCTTCCCTCAGCAGGTTGGCCCTATTGGAAGAAATACACATGTGAATTGAGAAATCTTGGGAAACTTATTACTAAAACTTGCAGGCTCTTAACTCTTCCTACCCACAGACCCTGCCTTCCTTACGATCTGAATACAATGATTGCAACAGCGTTACTAATGTATATTACATTGTGGTCTTAAATTCAGTCATTTGCTTTGCTCAGATGATGTTTGATCATGTTACAGAAGTTTTCTGCAGTACTTGTCCTATAATCTAATACAGGTAGTTGTGCTACAGATGAAAAATAATGTAATAAGAAAATAATACATTAGCTCATTTTTCTGTTTTTCTTTTCAGTATTGGATGGTTAAGATTATTGCACCACTGCCTCACTCACATAAGTGATTTAGAAGGAATGATGGCTAGTGCTGCAGCACCCACTGCTAATCTGTTGCAGACGTGTGCTGCTTTACTAATGTCCCCTTACTGTGGGATGCATTCTCCAAACATCGAGGCTGTTCTTGTGAAAATTGGGCTTCAGTCCACCAGAATTGGCCTAAAATTGATTGACATTCTTCTAAGAAACTGCTCGGCATCAGGGAGTGATCCTGCAGGTGAGTGCAGTGTTTTTCTTTTCAGTTGTTGCTTAAAAGCATTGCTTTTATGAAAGTACAAATACAGTATATTTGCATGTTGCTTTCTGATTCTGAATCTGGGTTGCCAGAGCTTGCCATTGTGCTTTGTTGGGCTTTTAAGTATCACAGTCTTTGTACATGGGTAGTCCTACAACAGTAAAGCAGTGCAACCAGGGTTGTTTGGTTTTTCATAATTAGGTGAGTGTTTTGAAGACACGATGTAGGATGCACAGTGTATCCTGAATGCCTCTTACTTTAGATACTATGTCCAGATGTTTTAAAATGAAGAGTACTGCCACAAGTACTGCTGAGGAAAACTAAAGCAGCAGAATGTGGGCAGCAGTATTCTGTAGGACAGGATGAATTCTGAATAGCACTAAGCATTGAAAATATTTGTGTGTGGAGGTACATAATGAAGAAACAACTATATTCTATGTCCCACAGTGAAATTTTGCAGAAACTCTTCTGTTAATGCACTGGGGGATTCGTATTTATGGTTTCATACCATTTTGCTGTTTTTTAGCTTTTAAATGAAAGAAAACAAATCCATTTTTTCCTGTTTTGAGGCTGCTAACAGAAAATACTTTTTAAAAATTGGGTTCCATGACTTCTTTTGCTATGAGTTAGTGTTTCAGTGTAGACTGCTCTGTTTTGCTGGAATGTTGTTAGATAGGAGTGTACTTTCTGTCAGGGTAGAGGATGAAGCTGAATAGGAAATAGTCTGTGAAAATCTTCAGCTCCAATCCCATTGATGGAAATTGGAGTTAAATAAGCTTTCATTTCGAAATAAGTGTTTGCTTCTGTGAAGCAGGAGGTTTGACAACTGTACTGGAACCAGTCATATCTTTTTGGAATGTGTTGAAGAAAATCCTACTATGTAAACCTGTAAGTCCTCCATTCCTCTGATGAATGTTGTAATGGCTTTTCCTTTCATAAGGCTGAACATCAAACATACAAAATGCACAGTTTTGAGACAGTGGTGTGAATAAGAATATCATCCTTATGTTAATGGCAAAACTTAATTCAATGTTAATATTGCAATTCTGTAATAATGTCATTAGTACACTTAAAAAATACGTATGTAAGTACTTCTATTATTTCCCCTCCCCTTTTTTTTTTGAATGCGGCAAGATCTGAATAGCCCTTTACTGTTTGGAAGATTAAATGGTCTCTCTTCTGACTCCACAATAGACATTCTTTATCAGCTTGGAACAACTCAAGACCCTGGAACAAAAGATAGGTAATGTTATTTGGGTTGTCATGTGGAAGCATATACAAAAAATAATCTGCTCAACAGTGGCTTGATATTAGTTCACAAAACCAAGCGTTTTTGAAATCTGATTGTTATGAGATAGCATGAAAGTGCAGAAATCTGAAAAAGCTTTCCAGCTTTCTGTCCTAGCTCTTTGCATCCTTTCCAGGGAATGCTGTCCCTCTTTTTCTACTCTTAGAAATTTGATAAAACTTTGGTTTTCAACTGACCTTTCTCACAAATACTCAGAACTCAGATACCTGCTATATTTTCTTTTTCTGTAGAAACTTCATATTTGGCTGTCCAAGATAAATTTTTTTAATTAATTTTTGCCCTGATGTAAGTCTTGAGAAAATAGAGCTTGCGCTCGCTCTTGGACTTTACTTCCAAGGAAGAGATAAATGTTTAAATTGGATTACAAAAAACTAGCAAGTTAATTTGGTTCTGAGTGTTTCTTTGATCCTTTACAATGTGCAACATCATCTTGTCTTACAGAATTCAAGCATTGCTGAAATGGGTCAGTGATTCTGCAAGAGTTGCAGCTATGAAAAAAAGTGGCCGGGTCAGCTACATCTGTCCCAATAGCTCAACCCGAGAGTACGGGCTTCTGATGCCATCTCCTTCCCACCTGCATTGCGTAGCAGCAATTCTGTGGCATAGTTACGAATTGCTCGTTGAGTACGATCTGCCAGCATTGCTGGACAGGGAGCTCTTTGAGTAAGTAAAGCAAAGTTTTGCACCGCATGGTTTTTATAACTAAACTGTTTTGTTCACTGAAATAATACGACTTGAAGGGCATTTGTTGTGAAATAGTAGTGGGAAGTGACATCCCTGAAGCTAATTGATAGAGTGGATACCTAATGATATCCAAACAGGTAGTTCTGTAGTTCTAAACTCAAAGCTGCCTTTCACAGGTGTAATTCTGTTTAAAGACCCAAAAACCTGAAATGAAACAGCAAATCCATATGTATACTTGCATATATGTGGAAGGTAAGCTGATCCGTGGTTTTGTTCATGAGGTCTTTTAATGGACTATTCTTGCTGAAATTGTTTGCAGTAGTTTTCACAGTGCTTCTAAGTGATCCACTTTAGGATGCTGTTACAGAAGCATTATCTTATTTGTCACAGTATCCAGTATCTGTAGCTGATAGCTGAGAGGAAGGAAGGGGGAGATGTTTTCTTGGAGTTTCCACTTCTGTTCTGGGCAGTCTGATCTGAAAGAAATGAAGGCACAAAATCTGGAGTGAATCTTAAACTAAGAGTCTGCTTCATTTTGGTGCATTCTAAAGAGAAGTTCACCCTCAACACCAAATGTATACTCTTAGTGACTCACAAAATGGAGATACATGATCTAATATTTGCAATTTATGTTACTTAATTATGTCTTCTGTTTAAACAAAACAGAAAAAAGAGAAGCCACATAACTTTGTTTCACGTGTTTTATAGAAGTATGGCTGTTAAATTATTGTATCTAGGATTAGTCAAGCATCTTTGATTTGTACTGTTGAATGCAAATGCAGTTAATGGAGGGGTCTTTGCACATGGTTTTGTTGTTGCTCTTAGGAAACCTTCATATGTTTCCACAACCAGCCTTCTTTAGGCATAGTCAAACATTCAAACACCAGCAAGTGTGTAAGTTATGGGTTCAGGTATAAGCATGTGGAGCTCTTACCTATGTGCAACATTATCGTCTTTAGATACATGACTACAAGCAAGACAATTCCCAAAGGCACTTCAGTGATAGGGTGATATGGATAATTTTTAATTCGAAATTAGCTTGTTCATCTTGGGAATCGGTTTAAGGATTTTAAATTGCAGGTCAATTAGTCCTTTTAGCAATACACTTTAACAGAAATACATTTTCAGGATACATTTTAACATTTGAAAAGGAAGAGCTCTAATAAAAACGGTCTTTCTAAAACGCACAGCCCAATTAGGTTTATATAAAAGTGGGTTTCACAACTGAGTTCCTGTCTTTTGGAGGACAGTGTATTGTTTTTATCACAGGGAGAAATGATAGAATACTTATAAAACTTCTGTACCTAGTTTGAGTATGCATGTTGTAGTATAGCCCTGTTCCCCTACCTCCTGCCAGATATAAAGCTATAGCTCATATCAGCCACCATCTGGACCAAATTATGAAATATGTTCTGTAATAAATATAAAAGCATTTTTGTTAGAGTTGTATGGGTAAATAATTTTTTTATTAAAAATAACTTTTCATGTGTATTCCTAATCTTCCTTGATATTGTAACTTTTGAAATATTTTAATGGATTCTAGCTATAACTCCAAGTTTCTCCTTCGTGTGATAAATCACTTTTTTCTTAGAAGTGTTTTCCCATCATCCCCATTTTCCATTTCAGTACTTTTGCTTTGGCCAATGGATGCTAATCCGAGTTATTTTTAAATATGTATTTCAAAAAAGCCTTATTTTTCATAGAGCATGAACTCATCCAGAAGATTTTGGCATTTGGATTACGTTAATATACAGTTGGAGAAGAGTTTAAGTGTATCTTCAATATATGTGGACATTTGGAAATTGTGACTGTCTTTCCAGAGTTATAGATCATTTAGTCATTGAGATGCGTTTTCAGCTGGGGAGGGGTTTTACCAACCATTCTCTTGACTGGTGATAAATCCAACTTTTGGTTAGACCCAGAGAGGTCCTTGAGTTCCTAGAGTGCCCTTAGACTAAACATAGGATAACATTTCCATCCAGAAGAAGGAAAAACAATCCTTGTCTTCAAATGGAAATGTAATATATGATGATACATCCAAACTTAATTAAAAAACCTAGCATTGAATGTCATGAAGTGCGTGTTCACCTCTGTATGTGAGTCGTAAGATAATGTAACATCTGTGGTGTCAAGGTACTGTGAATGCAGTTTGGAAAACTGGCTTTCTGAACAAGTCTGTGTGAAGAAATGATCATTTTACTTTACAAGTACCCCTTCTGAAATTCAAGCTGAATAACAGGAGCTAAATTAGCTGGTGCACTCCTATGCTTTGGATTAGCATTCAGGCAGATAGTACTTGGATGTGAGGCCAGAGGTAGGTGGGGTTTTAGAATCGCTGAGGAATAATTCTGTTGTTAACTTGTGTCCTAAGTTTAGGTCAAGTAAGGATAGCAAGGGTAGTGTTGTTCAACCAACAAGATTGTTGCTGCTTTCATTTTTTTTGCAGCATCTTTAGGAAGTTGCCTAATAAGGGAGATCTTAAAAATTTTTGAAACGTGTTAAAATACTTTCAGTTCTTACAAATAATTGAGACCTTCATGTTAATGAGCCTATTCACACACGTGTGTGACCCTAATAGCTGCAGCTTGGAGAATTTACAGCACAAAGAGGTTGCAGTTGGTTAAAAATGGGTAAGATGTATGACAACTGTCAAAAGAGTGAAACTTGGTTTTTGTGTGCAGCATGCCAGATAAGTTGGTTTCTATTTAAAATACAGTATGGTGAAAGTAAGTTAGGCATACCAGTTGAGAAATGCCTTTTGGGTAATCAGTGTCCTGCTGATACTGTCATCCAAAAGAAGCTTTTGAGTTCAGCACAGAGTGTTTTACAGCAGCTTCTACAACAGTAAACCATAAATGTGCAAAAATGTTGTATGAACCAATGATAAAAAAGGGGAAAATGAATGGCAAACTGTGTGTTGAGATGATTTTCTGTCTTTTACAGGTCGCTGTTTAACTGGTCCATGTCTCTTCCCTGCAACATGGTTTTGAAGAAAGCTGTTGATAGTTTGCTTTGTTCCATGTGCCACATCCACCCAAATTATTTTTCCTTACTGATGAGATGGATGGGTATCACTCCTCCTCCAATGCAGTGTCAGCACAGACTCTCTATGACCGATGACAGCAAAAAGCAGGACCTTAGTTCATCTTTGACAGATGACTCTAAAAATGCACAAGCCCCTCTTGCACTAACAGAGTCTCACCTGGCTACTCTTGCTGCCTCATCTCAGTCTCCTGAAGCTATCAAGCAGTTACTGGACTCAGGTTTGCCTTCACTGCTTGTAAGAAGTCTTGCTAGTTTTTGCTTTAACCATACTTCTAGCTCCGACTGCACTGCACAATCAATGGATATCACCCAGGACAGGCTCAGGAGGCATCATGTCCCACAGCACTTTAATAAAATGCCCATCACGGCAGACCTGGTTGCTCCTGTTCTCAGGTTCCTGACGGAAGTTGGCAACAGCCACATGATGAAGGATTGGTTGGGTGGCTCTGAAGTCAATCCATTGTGGACAGCACTTTTATTCCTGTTGTGCCATTCTGGTGCTACCTCTGGAGGACACAATATGACAGCACAACAGACCAGTGCAAGATCCAGCTTGCTTTCTTCAACTGTAACCACAGGACTGACCACTCAGCAGCGGACAGCAATTGAAAATGCAACAGTTGCTTTCTTCCTGCAGTGCATCTCTTGCCATCCTAATAACCAGAGACTTATGGCACAGGTGAGAGAGAAAAATAATAATGTTTTGATTTATTAATAGCTACAGCCAACTTTGATAATTTTCTATGTTTTCTACCTTTCTTTATAATAACTTGGGGTTTTGTAAGCTGTTGTTGAATGGAAAAATTTTATATTAAAATTGTTAGCTTGTTGGTCTGAGTCTGAAACGTATAAAAATGTTTTGGCATGACTGTCCAGCCCTGTGCATAGATTTGTATTCCTCTTGGTTTAGAGGAATAAACTTTGGACAAAACTCCAGAAGACTATTTAATTGGGTCGTGCTAAGTGTTTGTGAAATGGAATTTGAACATCAAGTTTCATATACATATTTACTATTAGTAACCTAAGGAGATTTCCTGGGAAGTTTGCTTGTGCAACCTGTGTCCAAGGAAATGCAGGATATTGCAGAGTATGCCTTTGCATTTGGCATTCTAGAGCAGATTCAGCTGTCTTCCTCACATTCATTAACCTTGCAGACCTAGTTGAATACAAGGATAATGAAAAAAAGGCTTTTCAGCATTAAGAATGATGATGCTTTAGGAAGAAGTAGAGTAAAAAGATTGAGTCAGTTCTCTGTTAATGGCTGGGAGTAATACTGCGTTATGCCATGGGAAATGTTTGCTTTAGGGATCCAGAAGCTGTTTTTATAATTACTTTATTTTCAGTTTTTTATCTTTCAGAGAAATCTGCATCTTTACAATTACTTTGCTATTGTCAGTGTTTTTAACTTTTATATTAAGAGCCTTATTTGCTGCAGGTATTTTCTGCAGTGATGCTCATTTCTGAGCTGGTTTGTGTGATAACTGGAAGTGGATCTTAGGTACTGCCTACTATGGCTGCATAGAGCTATATTTTAGAGACCTAAATATAGAAATATTTTAAATCTGATATCATTTTGCATTCTCAGGTTCTCTGTGAATTGTTCCAGTCCTCTCCTCAGCGTGGCAACCTCCCAACGTCTGGAAATATTTCAGGATTTATTAGGAGGCTTTTTTTGCAGCTGATGCTAGAGGATGAGAAAGTGACTTTGTTTCTTCAGTCACCTTGTCCAGTAAGAATTTTTGATACCGTATGATAAACATGAAATAAATTTAGCCTTTAAATCTTAAGTCTGAGAATATTCAACTTTGAAATGTTAGACAGCAGCTTTATTCTGCTGTATACGTTATGGAATTTTGGAAAGGAAAGTGCTGTTGAATTGTAACTCAGCATTTTAGAAGAAAATTCAAGGCACTGTGTTAAGGTAACACACAATATTTGTTGGAAATGTACTGCTTCTGATGGATCTGACAACTGAAATTTATCTTACAGAAGGCTTTTTGATAGCATCCTTACGCACTAGCAATAAATACAGATACAATATCTGTCCAGTAGTCCTTAGCAGCTCTGTTAAGGATCAGTCATAGTCAAAATTGGCAGAGATCCTTCAGCAATTAGCCAAAATGCCATGAATAAATTGAGTGACAAATATGTGAATTAATTTATAAAGCGGATGTATGCTTTATGCTTCCACATGCTTCACTGGAACAGAATTACAATTGATGTTTGAAATGCTCTCCATTGAAGGCTGTGACTAAAAAAATAGGGTAAAACCACAAGGTTTTTTTAAAGATCTGATACTCCCATCCAGAAAAAATATTTTCCTCTTTGGTTTCTGCGTCTCAGAAGTAAAGTACTCCAGGAGATACATGAGAGGGGCACTGGATTGGATAGTATAAAATGGAAAAGGAAGCACAAATACAGTTTTAGCAAAAACGTTTAAATGTTTTGTTTGAACTTGGCTGAGTAGTTGTTGACAGGTCCGTTGATAATGTGAAGGTAACATCAATTTTTTGTTGATTGTTTTACATACAACAGATTTTTACGGAAAGCTATTACTAGATATGTAAAAGCAGAAAAAATGTTTTGAAGTTGTCATAATTCAGTTTCTTCTATTAAAGACACTAAGAAAGTCTGTTCTTACTGAGATGATTCCTCCTATAATATCCAAAGACAAACTTTAAAGTGGATATACTTTAAAGTATATCTTAAACTTTATATACAGCATATACTTCTAGAATATCCAACAACATAACTTTTCAAAAATTGATTCCCCATTTTTATCTTAAAAGTTCTTACCAAAACTATTCCAGAAGCTCAGTTCTGATTGTCAGTGCATACTGGGTTTTTTTTATTGCATTGCACAACAACAAATTTGCCTTGTAAGTGCATATTAATAAATAGGTCTTCAGGGCTGTCTAAAAGACGTTGCGGTAAAATATTTGAAATGTTTTAGCTAATAGTGACTTAGTTACCTGTCATAATAACAAAAAGTAGATACTAAGTCTAGAGTAAACTTCCTCCTCAAGTCAGAGCAATATAGAAACATCATCTTCCTCTACTCAATGTGTATTGTTATTTTTCTGTATTTAGTTTCAGAGTTAAGTTTTCATTTCCTAAATAATTGCAAGTCTCAGCCACTCAGTTTTTCTCTCATATTACAGCTGTGTAAAATAATAGGCTTTCTCAAAGCGAAGATGGTATCGTACTGTTTCTGATCTTTAAAATATTGTAGGCTTTCAAAACAAATTATTTTGAGTTAAAAAATTAAACTCGTCCTAATTTAAGGCATTTTTACTGTATACCTCCAAAGTCAAAGGATATTGCAGTTTTCTTTTTTAGCACGCTAAGAATTTAGCATTATCTAGCTGACGTGGCTTTATAAGAACTTAGTAGTTTAAGTTGTTTCTCAGTGTTAAAGTCATATTAAATGTTGACTGTTTTTTCCTTTCAGCTATACAAAGGTAGAATTAATGCTACTAGTCATGTAATTCAACATCCAATGTATGGAGCTGGACACAAATTTCGTACTCTTCACTTGCCTGTCTCAACAACTCTAGCAGAGGTTCTTGATCGCGTGTCAGGCAAGTTTGGAATAGTTCATGGTTTTGTTTTGCTTTTTTTTAAACACAGTTTAAAAAAAAGAATCGTATGTTGTTTGTTTGACCATACAAATGATACTGCAAATATCAGTCTTTAAAACATGCTGTCTTTCATCCATTCATTAAACTTCCCCAGATTTTGTCAGTTAAATATCTTGGAGCTTAGTGATATATCTCAAGGTGGAGATGTATGTCCTGTGAAAAGGACCTTGATGAAGGCGCCATCTAATTTCTGTGAATATACATTTGTCTGCTAAACAAATATTTGCATTTGCTGACTTAATGGAAATTGAAAAGCATAATTTACTTTTAGATATTAGTTTTAGAACGATGCGCAGTGAGAGGATAATGTTAAGGCATTGATTTATTTGTTTGTTTTTAAAATTTCAGTGCTTTCAGTTATACTACTTGAATATACACTGAGACATTAACCTCTCTGTAGGGAACTCTGTTGATCAGGTCTTCACACACCATAATATGGATTTTGACACCTGAATGGTAGACATTTCAACCTTAAAATGAATCACACCTTTAATTTTAGTGTTTATTTAATACTTGAGGAAACAGAACTGTATGTTAAAGGTTAGGGTTAATAATTTTTTAAAATTTAGTTAAATAGTAGCATTCATAGTGAAGATGTCCTGTCCATGCCAGAGCTCTCTAGGTAAAACCAGGCAAGATGCAAGTTGATTCTCCTCTAGTAATAATTAGATCAAAATATGGTTGGACATGTTAAATGAAAAATCAGTTTTATACATGTCTAGTTAAAAAAATTAACAAATACAGGACTTCCTCTTTATTCTTAAGATATGGTTCTCAATAGTATCAAAAGAAAAGTCAAAGATCAGTAGAGCAATTATGTTTTCACCAGATGGGAGATGTGCACTGAACGGTGTTGCACATTCATCTGACTAGGAATGTATGTTCTTTTATATAGGTTTACTTGAATGTGTACTTTTTTGGAACTCAGTGTAGATCAGCTTTTAAATTATGAGGCAGGTCTTTGTGAAGTTAAAAGGAACTATTGCTTTTTTATATCTGCGGAAAATTTTGACGTTGAAATTGCTAACAAATTTGTTAGGGCAATAAATGTTACCTAACAAGTGGATAGGAGTACTGAAATGGTATTTGGCAGAATACTAGAATAGGACAAGATGTGGTTTAGGATCTTAATAGAAAAATATCCATTCCTAGCAAAATGCTTGTATCTTACTTATCAAGGAATAGTTTACTACTTCTGATAGAATTTTATATTTATTTACTGTCCAGAATCATGTGTGAAATGTGACTAAGGTCTTTCTGACCACAAACTGCACAAAGATCCCATTACTGTAATGGGTGAGATGGTCACTTCATACAAGGTAGGGATCAGTTGTTGAGCAGTGACATAAACTGTACTGAGTAGCTGCCTTAGTGATGTATTGTGGTCAGCTTGATAGCCAGGGCTGTTAAGGACTGCAGAGGAGAAGGTGGTGATGTGGAAAACTGTAATGTCTGTAATTGAAAATGCTCAAATGCTGACTTTGTAGGGCACCATAACTTTGGGGTTTGCTACAGCATTGTTATGCCTTGGCTTTGTGGCTCGTAGGGCATTCCATGAAGTCCATGGTTAGGACAGAGTAAAGAAGGCTTGGATATAAGAGGAGTAAGCGATGTATTTGGGGTGAGAGAGAGAGAAGGGATGGTCTGTGGGAGAAAAGAAAGAAAAGGCTGTCACCACTACAGCAATAGGAAGTCAGTAAGATCCTGTGTCGGAATCTGTCCCTTGGGTTGACATCTTTTTTCTTAACTACTGTTAATGTCTCAAATTAATAATTTCATACTTTCTACATAAATGAATCACAAGAAGCATATTCATTTTGTACTTTTTTTCCCAGCTTCAAAAAAAAAAAAGAGGGGGGAAAGGGGTCATAAAATCACTGATAAATCGGCTGCTTACATCCCTTCAGCATAGGAAGAAAATGTGCAGTACACTGCAGATAGGATTGCCTAGGATGAGTACCGGTTAGTCTTGAGGTACTTTTGGATTTGGTCAGAAAAACTGAACAACAAATCTCGGTAGTTAAAATACTCTATCTGAATAGTTAAAATACTATTGCTTAACCTTCTTTAATAATTTTATTAATGACTTTTAAATTCTCTAGCAGTAAATGGACATTGAGTCCATGGGACAAAACTAGAGCAACTCAGGAGTTTAATAATAGTAATAGTAGTAATAATAATAGTAGTACTGATGAA
Organism: Oreocharis arfaki; assembly: GCA_013398015.1. Taxonomy (NCBI): domain Eukaryota; kingdom Metazoa; phylum Chordata; class Aves; order Passeriformes; family Paramythiidae; genus Oreocharis; species Oreocharis arfaki. The sequence goes on from VZRR01012715.1 coordinate 1,368,062, forward strand.
AATGTTTTGGAAGCCAGCACACAGTTTCATAGATGTGTGTGTGTCTGTGTATATATATTTACATACATGTGTTTGTACATATACACACACATCTATACACAGTGAGAGTGTACATGTGTGAATGTTGAGTACTAAGTGGCAGTAGTTTCACACTCTGTATCTTTTTTTAGTCTCCAGTCCTGTCTAACACAGACATAACCAATGTCTTCAGGCACAAATCATAATATATTTCCAAGCAGCCAAACCACATTCCTTTCAGCACCTCACCCACTGGTGACACACAGTTTAAGGTAGCTGGATGGTACTTCTAGACTTGAGTCTCGTTATAACTTAAAGCTGCTGTGACTATGTGGAAACAAGTTACTACTCAGAAGCAGTTAGAGAATTACTTGGCCATTTTGGTGCCAGTGTTGTACTGTAAAGGGTGTGAAATCATCCATTGTCACCAATCATCAGTGATTTAATAAATTAGATTTAATAACTTATAGTTGTGATCTACACTGATGATTGAACCAAAATGGTTGAACTGCAATAATCAAATGTTCTCTTAAACAGCTCAAGTTTTGGTTATGTAATGTACTTTAGGCATCTTCCAATTTCAAAGGAAGAGAATTTGCCAGTTCTGAAATTGGATCAGTGTGTAACATGAGATACCCAGGCCCAAATACAAGAGCCTATTTAAAGAAGTCTGCAGCTGTCGTTAAAAAAAAACAAAAACCAAGTTTTGGAATTTCTTTTTTTGTTGGACTTTTTTGCTGTTGTTGTTTTGTCAGGATTTTTTGTGAGTGTTTTGGTTCATTGCGTTTGGATGGGGTTCTTTTGCTTAATCTCATTTTTGGTTGATTGCAGCCATTTAGTGGGGTTTTTATTGTGGAAACACTTGACTCATCAAGTAATGGTTTTAAACTGTTGCAGATTTAAATTGTCAGAGAACAGAGTTTTGGGAGAGGAAGGGGACAGAATTACTGTAGTATCTTAATTCATCGGTATTGACAAGACTATTGCTGCCTGTGTTGGAACTCTGAGACACTAAAGTAGTTCAGAATAGCCTTGTAAACAGCTTACAAACTAATAAAATCAGCTTAGTATCTTGAAATGCTTTTCTTTCCTCTCTTTTTTGGTTTGTCCTTGTTCCCTCCACCTCCATCCCCATATAGATACACCCAGTATTACAGCTAAGCTAATTAATGAACAGAAGGAAGATAAAGAAAAAAAGAACTATGAAGAGAAAGAAAAAGTTAAAGCAGAAAATGGATTTCAGGACAATTACAGCGTTGTTGTTGCTTCTGGTATGTTCTTTTCTTCTGTCTTTTATGAAATGGATCTTTCTGGTGTTGAAAGTGTGTATGTGGAAGAAAATACCTACCAAAAATTAATTTTATTAGTAGTGATGGTTAGAAAAATTGTAGTACCCAGTACTACAATTGTAATGTGACTGACTGTTAGGTAGAAAGGATTGATTCCTGGTGGAACAACTGCCTCTAGCAGATTATACTGTGACAAATTTGTACCTACATAATCAGTGATATCTTCGTTGCTGTTGCTAGGGTATTTTGCAGCATTTTTTAAAGACACACCTGGAGCTTGGTGGGTGTTACTACTTCTACCTTTTTGCAGGAGCTGGTGCATCAGAGTTTAACCACTTCTATTCCCAGAATATGCTTTGGAAATAAAATGTATCTACATACTTTCCATAATAGCTAAAGGTATTCTGCTGAAATCTGTCAGATGATGATGTCAGCATAAAACCATGTTATTCTACTTGGAAACAACTAATACTGGAATTTCTTTTAAAGCATGCAGTTTATAAAAACTAATGAGTTGAACCTTCAATAGTCTTTCATGTAAACCCTTTTCCTTCAGACCTATTGTTGGAGGATATAGATTGAACACAGTAATTTTGCAGTGGTACACACATGTTACAGTTCAGATGATGGCTGTAGAAGTCATTAGTTTTTTGGTTTGAAGTTGATTAATGAACTTCAAACTACTCCCTTTCTATCTAGCTTTCTGCCATTATTGAGGTACCTCAAGTTCATTCACGCTTAATGAAGCATAAAGCAGAGATGCTGATTTCCTTTGACTTTTGGCACCAATATTTCTTAAGCTTTTTGTTTCAGGTTTTTAGATGTAGATATAACTCTTAACGCAAATGTTGAATAGGGCAGCAGTTTCACTGAACTTAGTACACATTTAAAACAACATAGCTATGTTAATTACAGCATCTTTATCTGACAAGATATTTACAGTAGGTGTCACTTAAACAAGTTAAACATGTTTTAGTAGTATCTGAAGTGTTAATAGGTCCAAGCAAAGTGTTAAAACATGAATAAAAAATCTAGAAAGAAACAAAAATATGCCAAGCTTTAAGATAGGGCATAGCGTAGTCAGCCATGTCATTCCAGTTGCATCGTTCATCCTACTGCCTGATATAGCCCATTCTCTATTAGAAAGAAGCAGATTTCAGTTTTTTCTCATGTTGTTTTCCATATTCTCCAATTTAGTAAGAGTTTAAATGTAAGCTTATTTAATTTGCATTTGTTTTACTACCTGTTTGTCAAATATTTTCTTCTTTGTCATTAATTTTTCATATATTCTGAGGGTTTTTTAGTGTCCTCAGAATCTCAAGAAGTTAAAAGTATTTAACTTTTTACGTATTGGTAAAATTAATAGAGGGAGAAGATGGTACTCGCAGCCTGATCTTCCTGAGGCAAGCTAGTTTACAGTACTGAGATTGCTGGACAATGTCTTGCGTATTAGAGCTGCTCCTAATGATCAGCTGAACCCAGAGTGTATTACAGCATTTGAAGTGTGGATGTTGTTAGTTTCGCGTTGGCTCTTGGACAATGATAAGTTAGGAATTGCCTTTGTATCTTGACCTGCTGGCTTTTTACCTTGGTCTCTCACCTGCACAGAAGGGTACATGATTACAGTATAATTTTGCTGTACCTTAAGTTAGCTTAAGCTGTCTTAAAATAAGGTAGTCTTGCTGTGTAATAACAGTAAGCTTTTATATAGCTATTCTGCCTCATAATTTTCATGTAGTGATTACTTCAAATGTTTTGGGGCTAGGGAACTTGAAAAGCACATTTAGAGACGTTTTTCATCACGTGTGGTGCTATCAGTACTGGAGCTAAAGTCACCTTTGTAGGCCAGACAAGTGGTTGTTACTGAGCTGAAATGTCTGTCACTTTGAAAAATTTTGCCTCTCTTGCTTTCAGGTAAAAAGACAATCTGAAAAGTTTTGCTGTAGAGCCCATTGTGAGACACTCTCTTTAGCAAGGGCAGAATCAGAATAGCTTTTGCTTTTTTTATGCATGGTATGATCTAGTTATGGTTTGGTTTATGTTTGGGGATTAGGAGAATGCACAGCCTTTTAACTAAAAATACTGCGATTGTATTCAAATTATATTCGTCGTATTTTGTACATGGATGTTATTCTGGTATTTAAGTAGCCAGTGAGGTTAAGTTCTTTTTTTCTATCATTGAAGGTTTTGAGTACATTGTATCTTGGCTGAAGGTATTAAATACTAGAAGAACTTGAAATTTTTTACTTCTATACTAGGTTTGAAATCCCAGTCAAAAAGAGCTGTTTCATCCACCCCTCCACGTCCACCATCAAGGCGAGGAAGAGTGATGGCAGATAAAGTTGGTACTTCTTCCTCAGGAGGAGAATCTTCCAGCAAGACCATTAGTGTTCCAGTCTTCCATCTATACCATAAACTACTACCGGGTAACTTTAATAATACATTTTAAACATCAAAATTATGGTGTTTTTCAGTGTCTGACGTGGTCAGGAACTAGTTACAGTGCTAATGGGCATTAGCATCTTGGAAGTATGGAACCCTTGTGGGCTGGTAACAGCCTTCAACTGGAAAGCATTATAGTATCATCATCTGCAGCATTGTAGCATCATAGTGGCTTGAAAAAAGTAGCAATTATGTTGATCTCCCTTGAAGTTTAGTACCTCATTCCTAAAAACACCTCTCGAAACACTTCCACTTTCATTTACACTTCCACTTTCATTTACAAATGAAAGCAGGGTGGGTTTGTAAGGTGACTTAGGTTTTCTTCCACGTGCAAGGCAGAACTGAACTGGTACTAGTGCCCTATTACTTCAGGTTCTAAGTGGGCAACCATCTTGCATTGCTCTCTGAAAGGTTGATTTGCCAGTTTAGGAATATTCTTGAATTCCGTAACATTTGTGTTTTAAAGCAACAGCATGTTAAGCAGTTAGTCATGTTCCATGTATATCCGATATGGTATGGCAAGGTTGCCAAGCTGCTGGCAATGTTGGCAATATCTGTTGTGTAGAAAGAAATTGGTGTGACTTAGATCAGGAATAAAGGACAGAAACACGGGTGAAACACGTCAGTATTATTATTACGCCAAGCGGCTTCTTGTCTGGATCCAGCTAATGGAATTCAGTGCTTAGCTTCTGATCAAAGTAATTTTCACCTAAAAAACCCCTAAATTTGAAACTTACTGTCAAATTACCAGCTTTGAGGCTGTCCTCTGGCTGTTATTGGCATGATCACATACTTGGATTAAAATATCTAAAATTTGTAAGTGAAACCTGGTGGGATGAGTCCTGTGATTGGTGTGCCATGATGGATGGTTAGAGGCTCTTCCGAAGGGTAAGCAGATCAGGCACAGCATCTCTGCTGGGCAAGGGAGGGGATTGTCCTGCTCTGCTCTGCACTGGGGCGGCCTCACCTCGAGTGCTGGGGGCAGTTTTGGGTGACGTAATATAAGAAGGGCATAAAGCTATTAAAGAGAGTCCAGAAGAGGGCAATGCATAGGGTGAATGAGGAATGAATAGGCGTATGAGGAATGGCTGAAGTCACTTGGTCTCTTCAGCCTCAAGAAGAGGAGACTGAGGGCAGACCTCATTGCAGTTACAACTTCCTCATGAGGGGAAGAGGAGGGGCAGGCACTGATCTCTTCTCTGTGGTGACCAGTGACAGGACCTGAGGGAATGGCCTGAGTTATGTCAGGGGGGGTTTAGGCTGG
>VZRR01012715.1:1373099-1466715 GCA_013398015.1 Oreocharis arfaki
GGTTCTTCCTCCAGAGGGTGGTTGGGCTCTGGAACAGGCACTGGAACAGGCTCCCCAGGGAAGTGGTCACAGCACCAGCCTGACAGAGTTCAAAAAGAGTTTGGACAACGCTTTCAGGCACATGGTGTGATTCTTGGGGCTATCCTTTGTAGGGCCAGGAGCTGGACTTTGATCCTTGTGAGTCCCAACTCAGGATAATCTATGATACTGCTATTTTGGAGATGAGATCAAAACCCAGTGCCCATTTTCAGTATTTAGCTGGTAAGGGTTGACTGTCTTGTGACAGTCATGTAGACCATTCTGTATTTGTGATCTGGTCATGTCTTATACAGCAGACAGTTGTTACAAAAAAATAAGCCATGCAAAGAAAATCAGTGATGGGGGAAAAAAAGGGCAGAAAACCTATTCACTTGTACAATGGCAAGGCATTTTTAGTTTTTGTTTTTCTTGAGACACAATCTTCAACTGAAGAAACAGGTTGTTACTGAAGAACTCTTGGATGTTGTTTTACTTGCTTAAGTACAGTCAAGATGAAATGGACATGCTATTTATTATTTGATCCAGCTCTAAAATATTTTATGTGTAAATCTACTTGTGGTCAAGCAAAATGTTTCTGCATTGAGAGTAGCTTGTAATTTCAGGGACCAACATACTTGTAATCAACAAAGTGGCCAAAATCCGAATTTGAGTAATCAATTTGGACTGTATTGCATGTGCATTTCAAGTTGACATTGCTGTGGAGAAAAGTAGTCCTGGCAGTGCCCTCCTTTTCTTTTTTTTTCTGCTGAGTTCTGCTGTCTTGATGCAGGAGTAGTAAGCTATGCTTGAGATTAGTAGGACTGGAAAAGAATTCCGGGTTTCTTTGTTTTCCACTTTTTTCCATACCATCCATTTTACCTTATGGTCACACATACCTCTGTGCCCCCACAGTTCAAGGGTAATGCATAGGTGGTGTTTAATAGAAGGAGACAGCCAGTACCCACTTAAAATGCACATCAATTTACAGCCTTAGCCATTTGCTAAATATGCCAAGTGCTTGTGCTCTCAGCACAGAGCTGCCTTAGGGAATGTTGGCATAGGTCTTTTTGATGATTGGTTCCAAACTGATGGGGCGCCTTTTCCCAAGAGACCAAATGGTGAAGTTAAGGCCTTAGTTTGGAGCCAGATAATATTTAGTGTGTTTGGCATCTGTGGTGCAAGTAATGAACAGCACCTGGATATGTATGTTGAAATAACCCAATCAGAATTTTCTTCTCTGACTTGATGCCATTGTTGTCTAGGTCAACCATTACCAGCTGAAATGACACTTGCCCAGCTTCTGACTCTGCTGTATGACCGTAAACTCCCTCAGGGATACCGATCAATAGATTTGACAGTTAAACTTGGCTCCAAAGTAATCTCAGATCCAAGCTTATCAAAAACAGACTCATTTAAACGTCTTCACACAGAAAAAGGTGAGTGTTCTTACTTTTTTGGCATATTCCTTTTTAAAATGTTTTTATTTGTGACAAAAATTGCTTTGATTTTCTTGATGAGAAAGAGCAGTTTTCTGTATTTTCTTGGATGATTTTCCTGAGCAATTCTTTTCTAGACAAGAGCTAAACTTCACAATAAAGTACAACTTCATTGCCTGTCTAAATTGTGTCTATAAGATCCTCCGATATGGTTGTTCTGGTTTCACTTTTCTTTCTTCATTGTAACGTTGTATGTGATACAATTATGATTGTATAGTTACAGTATATTTTATGTCTTGACATATATGTCAGTTCTCTCTAGCAAGTGTTTATGCTGATAACCAGGGAAGATTAAGTAATCCAGGAGCTCTTTGAAACCATATGAATTAGAGAAGCCTGGGAAATTTTTTATTGTGGCATTTTTAGGTACCAAATGCTGCTTTGAAAATGGGGATTTCTCTCAAGCTCATCTAAGCAGCTCTTATAACTCCAGCTATAAAAACATGTATCAGTTTTTAACATTTTATTATATGATGTATTTCTTGATAACACTTTTGCCAATTGCTTGCTATTTACTTGCTGGGGAAGGGGAAGGGAGGAGGTCTATCCCAGGAATTCTAAAACATTTTTATATCATTCCTTTAGGCAAGACTTAGAGAAACAGGACTTTGAAATTAAGCTAATTGTGATCTGCTGATCATCAGCCTGCTGACATAGCATGGAATTCATGAGTTAATCATTCAGTTGTTTTAAGACAGGGGCTTCTTTTAATAACTGTTTACTTGATAGTCTGTTTCTAGAAAAGATAAGAAACAGAAGGGTTGAAAAAAAAATTCTTAAATAAACGTTTAATGACTCCATGTAGTGTCTGGATATACATATCTCTCCCCCTGTTGAGAGACTTGTCTCTTTCAAATAATACTTTTGTTTAGTTATGCTCTTTATTTAAATTCTAAACCTACAATAAATATTTTACTATTTGAATAAAACTCAAATTGTTAGAGAAGGTTCAGTTTAGTAGTAGAGTTGCATGTGAAGACATAAGGGTCCTTTGAACTTTTGTTGAGTTACTGGGCACTTTATTTTTTAAACTTGAGACAAATACTTTTGAAAATTTGAGTTTGTCGTTACAAATCCATTGATCTGTGGTGCTATACAGCAGAATATTAGTTGCATTCGCAGCCACCACTCAGCAATAATGAAGGTCGGAGCTACTGCTTTTTCATGGCTAGTTTGTAATATCTAGAGAAATCATTCTTACATATCAGTATTCCTTTACTTCCTACTTAAAGAAGACTGGGTTTTCTTTGGCACCATCCATGCTGGATAGATTTATAGCTTCACATGGTGTCTCTAGTGCTGCATTTACTACTACCTGAGGATAAGTGCCGTTTATTAGCATTTTTTCCTTTGTGCTTCATTGCCGTTGAGATCAGCAGTTTTCCACAGCTGAAGTGCATGACTTCACTGAAAACTTGGAAAATATTCATAGGCGTGAAATGGTTTAAATTGGGTTATGAGAAGATTAACTAAAGCAAGGACTTGAGAAGCATATTTAAGTGTAACTCCTTGCGTGAATATTGAAGATGATACTGTATTTGCACGCACAATGAAAGGATCTGCCTATAGCCTTACTCACTGAGAACTTACTTGTCAAGTGTCTTTTCCAGAGAAGCAGCTTTCTGTGCACTGTCAGTATCTCTGTGTTTCTAATTTCTTGTTTTCTTCCTTTGGGAAGGTTTACAGCTTTTTACACTGTAAAACTGAGGGTTGAGAGTTTTTTGTCAAAATCTTAATTTTAAAACCATCATTATGAAGGATGTCTAACATTTCTTGTGGTCTGATCAATTCACACCATTGCAAGCAATTGAATTGCAGATCAAGTTCAGCCCAGTGAGGTGGAATCCTCTGTATGTCTGGTGGAAGGCAGATCCTTCCTGATATGAGCATGTTTGTGACACCCTGACCCACTGTCTGTGGGGAAAAAGAGCACTTCCACAGAGATTTCTGCCTGTGGTCTTAAGAACAGTAGACATCAAAGCTGTGTGTACTGGAAGTGTTACATTTCGATGTTTTCTTACAAGGATTATCCTGCTTTGAAAGTATTTGTGACCTTTTCGTAGTCTGTCTGTGAAAGACTTCTTCAGACAGAGTTCTCGTAGTCTGTGTGTTTGAATTAGGATGAATTGATATACCTATTCCTACATATCCCTGATTTAAGCTTATTAAATCTTACACATTGATCATATCATTCCAAAGCATATCACAAATCATATCATGTGATCCTCCCACAGCATATCCATGATGTCCTTGTAATGTGGTGCTTCTTGAACGTTTAAAAGTTGAGAATTAGGATGGGGAAAGACCTGCTGTTTCCTATTCCCTTTCAAATTAGAGAAGAAACAGTTTTAGAAGGTGAAATATCTGTTAAAAGATAGTATCTGCTGTTTAAAAGTTTTTTCCCAAGAAATTAATTTTGGTAGCTGCACGAGGTATTCTTTAATGTGCTTCTGTGTTTTTACAAGTATATAATAAATAATAGCATGTGTGCTGTATATTTGGAGTATAACCATGCATTATCATAGGTGTCAGACTGCTCACAGTGAAGAAATACTAAGACCACTTGATCTCTCCTGCCTTTTGGCGTGGCTATACTGTGAAGACTTGGAGGACCCTTGCATTATATTATTTATTAATATAAGCTGCAAAACAGATTTTTAGCCTAAATATATAGAATATTCACTGAAGTTTGCTTGTGGCAATTAGCAAAGAGGGTTGATTTTTGGCAATAAGGAATATTGGTAGGGTTCTGTATATTTTGTATATACCTGTGTGCATCAGTGCATAGAATGTTGATTTTTTTTGTCTGTTGTATGAAATATTAGGGTGCTTAGTCATATCTTGAGAGGATGGAGGCAAGCAGAAAGTTAGAAATCCAGATCATGATCTTTTTTCATGAGGAAGAATAGAATTAAATTTCACAGCTTTCACAGAGGGACATTTTGACACCTCACAGAGAGGAGATGTGAGAAGCAAAACTAATTTAAGGTTAAGATTATCTTTCTTTTCTTCAGCTATAAACTCTTTATTGGAGAGTAACAAACCTACACTTAACTACTAGATGAAAGACGTTGTTTAAAAGTGCCATTACTCCAAAATTAGCAAAGTCTTGAAAGCATAGATCAAATTCTGATAAAACATAGAATTCTAATAATTAACATGTAGCCCTGTGTAAATAATGCTAAGTTTGACATGGGTCTGCTGTCACTGGCAAAAGATACCACTAACACTTTTATGTTCCTTTGATATTCTTGCATTCATTCATTTCAGGTTCTTGGCTCAGTCTTTGCTTCAGAAGGAACCAATACTTTTGAAGTCCAGTTTTTAGTGAAGACGAAAGAAATAAAAACAGTACTCATGATATGTATTAATTTCTTTTATTTTTGTGTTTTTGTAGAGCATGCAGACTTACTGGGACCTTGCCCTGAAGATGAAGCCATCAGTCCTGGGGATGAGTGTATGGATGCAGTTCTAGATGAATCACTTCTTGAAACCTGTCCCATTCAGTCTCCACTGCAAGTTTTTGCAGGCATGGGTGGATTGGCTCTTATTGCAGAGAGACTCCCTATGCTTTATCCTGACGTAATTCAGCAAGTGAGTGGAAAAAAATAAATGTCAGAAAACATGTCGAGACTATTTTGTTTGTTTGTTTAAGGACAGTATTTTCCTTATATTTCTCTATGGTTCGATTTAACTTCTCAGTTTTGTGGGGAAGCTACTTTAAAATAGGCAAGTGCATAACTCCACAGCCCTGTCCAGCTATACATGTGCTTCCCTGTCCATGTCATAGACTGCCTGAGTAGCCATGTCCTTGTGGGACCAAGGCAAGCTGCTTCTGTTAACAGAAAACATCTTGGAGGGTACAGTAAAATAAAGTTGCTGGTGTACTATTGAGGCATACTTGCTTATCAGTTAATTGCTCATGTAAATGTACCCTCATAGATACTTTTATGGTTAAGTGAAATTCAGTTCCTAAAGCAGATGATGTAATTTTACTATTATAAATAACAGTATAATCTTAATTATATTTGTATTAATAAATAATAGATGTTATTTATATACTTATATATAGAATTCCTCTGGATGCACTGATAGGCATTTCAAAAGGGTCAATAGAGGCATTAGTGTGGAATTACTCCTTTGGCTGCTGTTCTAGGTACACACTGTGAAAAAGGGAAGAAACAACCTGTGAACTATTCAAATTCTATTTGACTGTATTTTTGAAGGTTTTGGCTGATAGTCCTGACAGGGAAGAATATTTATTCCCTTATGAAACTGCATTAATCCTGAATTAAGGGTGCTGTTCAGCACTCTGACTGTAAAATTATGGCAACCATAGGAACCCTGTAGTGAGACTGGATAATTAGTATGTATCCTTTGTAAATAGTTCTACAAAGGCCTTAGAGGTCTAGTACCAACACAGTTCAAAACTTACAAGTTAAGGAAAAGTATTTACATAAACAGTTAGCGTATTATGAATTCTAAGAGGGATAATGTGTACTCTGTATTGAAGAAAACTGATAAATGGAACTCTGCAACACATGAAAGGTAACATATGACCATGAGAAATTTCATTCCTTTTTTTCCTTCTTCTTCTGTAATCCTGGGAACTTGCTATCTTTTCACAAATTCTTAGATTGAGATATATATTTAGATTCAAATACTGAATAAGAATTCTGTGATCCATAAAAAACATTAAATACAGTAACACCAAATAGACTATTTAGAGTGAAGACTGATGATTTCTCCAGACCCTTAATTCTTTAATTTTACTTCTATATTTCCCCAAGTCACTGGTACTTCTGATTCTCCTAATGTGAAGATAATTGGAATAAATGCAGCAAAACATGGCTTTGACTTTAAATTACGGATTTGGTATTCTGGATAAATTCTGTAAAGGCTTTTCATATTAATCTTTTCCAGTTTAGATCAGTCTGATAATAAGTACCAAAATTCTAAATATGAATCAGTTTATCTGAATAGCATGAAAGCCTGAAACCTCTGTGATGTTTAATTATGAGAGGGACCTCAGTGTCATTATTTCATTTAAATTGTTTGATTGTGTTTTGGGGCACTGTACAATTACTACCCCCTTAAACTCTGATTCCCATCATAATGCTTGGCTGCACAGTCCTCTGGTCATAAAACAGACTATTCCGTTAGAGTGTAATAGTAATAAAGCCTGCCAAATCAATCAAAATCTCAAAAGGATCACAAGTTGCTATAAGACTGCTAAGATACCTGGAGTTATTCTTAGTTTTTAAAGGCATTATGATTAATTTTTCTTCTTTTTGCAATAAGTGTGAAAAACGAAGTTCACTTCTCTTGTTAAGATTTAAAAGTTTAATAATAAAAGACACAGATAAAGCAAAAGATACAGCGCACCGGGTACTCTTGGCTCTCAGCCAAGAGCACACCTGGTGTTTCAGAGACACCCTTTACATACCCTTACTATTGCATCAGACTAGTACATATTCATAAACAATTATACATATTCATAACTGTTTAGCATGGCCCCTCCTCGGGTCCGCCTTTTTAGAGCATGCGTATTTCTTAGCTACAGTCCAAGTCAGCTTTTTATTATCACTTCCAGATGTGGTTTTGTCCGTATTTCCCGCAGGTGGTGGTTCCTGATAGCTGGCATGTTCGTAGCAGGGATATTCATCATATGTTGGTTGGATGTTATCCGGCCAAGCAGACAGTTCAGTTAGCACAAGCATAACTGAGGATAATATCAGCAATTTCAATACCATGTCTAAGTCTAATACAAAGCATTAGTTACTGTTACAAAACTGTATCTTCATAGTAAAACTACTTTAACATATAGCACCTACTTAAGCATCTGCGCAAAGCCAATATTATAATATGTATTTATCACATAAGTAATTAAAAATTAAATATGTACGTTCACATTGTTTAATGTTAAAAATAACAGGGCAGTTTCTTATTTAACAGTCCAGTATATAAACTAATCTTGTCTTTACTTCAGAGTAATTTGTGTCTCTTTTACCTCTGTATTTAAGCAACACACTTTAGGTGAGGATTTTAGATTGGCGCAATATGTTTGCTTGCTTGTGTAGACACAGCTTTCTAGCACTGTATTGAAAATGCAACGAGTATACCCTTTTCAGCCATTTAGCATGGTCCCTGTATCTGCAAATGGTAGAGTATTTCATGTGACTTCTTTGTTGTGTCCTACATTAGGATTGCATGTCTTTTAGATTTTAACTATAATAGAATTCTTGTCTCAGGTGTTTAACTGAATGACTGCCAAATTTCTCTGTTTTTGTTGGTTAAGGTGAGCACTCCAGTGGTGACGTCGGCCACACAGGAAAAACAGAAGGACAGTGATCAGTTTGAATGGGTTACCATTGAACAATCAGGGGAACTGGTGTATGAAGCACCAGAAACAATTGCTGCAGAGCCTCCACCGATCAAGTCAACAGTCCAGACTATGTCTCCCATACCTGCACATTCTTTGGCTGCCTTTGGTTTATTTCTCCGTCTCCCGGGCTATGCTGAGGTGCTGCTAAAAGAACGGAAACATGCTCAATGTCTGTTGAGATTGGTGTTGGGAGTTACAGATGATGGTGAAGGAAGTATGTGCTGTAATTATTACCTTTCTTTGTAGACCACAGCTAGATCATGTTACTTAAATTTATTTGCACTATATTGCTTTTAGTGGGAAGTTAGAATTGGTTTGTGCGGAACTGCGTTGCAGGCATCTTTGATAAACTGTTGTCTCTATTAAATTCTGTCTGGCAAAGTTTTATCACAATCATCAGTGTTCAAGGGTTCTCATCTCATGTGAGATTAATTGTAAAATTAGCATTGATAAAACCTACAATGACGCTGTCAAGATGACTACGTTCAGGCAGAATGATATGAGTAGCTGGATATGCTCAGCTAATTGAGCAAACATCCTATAATTCTGCAACCAAATGCAGAATAATATGGATAAGAGCAAAGCTACAACAGATGTAGAGTAAACTGTTGAGTAATACTGTCCTAGAAAAGCAGAGTAAAATGTAAAGATTATGGTGATTAAATTGTCTAAGCAGAAGCTCTACCTTGAATGGTGGGAATTCATAGGGAGAAATGAGATATTCTTCAATGAATGAACAGACAAGCCAAGACAAAAGTAGTTGTCAGTGTCTTTGCAAATGAACCTGGAATTCTGCATATAGTTCTAATATTTGTTTTTCTTACTGTTTAGAAAACCTGGAAGTGTATATGAAATATGTTTTGGTACGTTTAAGGCATTTCCTTTCATTGCGTGTTGTGCAGTGGTGCACTTGAGCAGCGTCAGGTTTACAGTTGAACTTCATGATCTCAAGGGTCTTTTTCAACCTACATGATTCTGTGATTATGACTTTGAAAAGAGTGCTGGCTTTTCTAGGCTGCAATCATCAGAAGTTGGTCTCTATTTAGCACTCTGTAGAGTGATGTGCAACATGCACCTCATAAGACCAGCTGGAAAACCAAGAGTCGCGTTTGCCCTCCCTCCTGTTTATCTTTTTATTTCTCTGGTATTTAGGGTAAGGACAGTAGATGAGAATAAACTGGGCAATAAAAATTTCATCTAGCTGCTTATGCCCACCTAATTTGAGTGGTAAATAAATAAAGAACTATATGCAGTTTCTGGAGTAGTCCCAGTCTCTTAGTGTACTGCAGGCAATTTTTATATGCTTTTTGCCTTTATATTATGAAGAGACCTTCAGAACTTGGGTTGCTTTCTTTTTGTGTGTGTGTGTGCAGCTACTGCTGCTATTGGCATACAGTTCCAGAACATAATTTTCTTGATGGGTAGGGACTGCTTTAATTTTCAGCCTATATTTATTCTTAATGCAGTTTGTGGCCAATAGCTCTTCTTTCTCCAATGCACTTGTTGATGGGAATTACATTCCCTCGTAGCCTTTCTTTTAGCTGGACTAAACAGTCAGTTTCTGTATTCCCTTAGCCAAATGTCTGAATTCAACTCTACAAAATGTAGGTTCAGTTGTACACAGTAATCCACATTAGTTCTGTGTGTAAACTATCAATACCTTCCTTTTTTGTTGGAAATGCAGCTTTTCACACGTGTAGAATCTCATTACTTTCTTGCATAATATGAAGAGCTGCAATTATAAATCCATGGCTTATAGTTTAAACATGGATTCAATTGTCTGCAAAGATAAATAATGGGCAAATGTTTAGATTTTCTCTTTTTTGATTTGGCTATACCTGCAGTTATGGAATTCTCTCAGATGGGCTTATTTTCCAGAAGGTTTTGATTTTATTTATGACGATCCCAGTCAGACGACTTTTGATTCTTTCTTGTTATTGTCTTTACAAAGAGTATCAGATAGATATGAATTAAAGCACGTGTACGTATGTGTGTGTGTAGATACATATACACCCAAATACAGACATATGTTTTTGTAATGTATTTCAGTTTAGATCTCTGGATGATGATATAGCTGATAACCTCTTAAAAATGGCAAGAAAATAAAATATTTAAAATAGGAAGCAAACTTCTGGATAGAGTTGGCTATTTTGAAGTATTTTCACTGTTGGAAGCATCTCCAAGTTGTCAATTGTGTCTGTGTATGCACTGGGGAAAGAATGTCGAATGTATTATTAAATATAGGAAAACATTGAGACGGTTTCTCATATCTGAGTATCATGCGTTAATAGGTCACTCCACTATTTGAATGTGGCTTTTAAAAGAAATCTTTTGCTCATAATGCAAAGGGGTTAAAATTTTAAGTAATTGTAGCACAAAATTAATACGTGCAACTCATCTAATTAAAATTATGTTAGTATTTCACTATGTATTCAACCACAGAAACTTGATTTGTGCCAGTGACTTAGTTCACACTTCGGGCACGTGGATACAAAAAGAATCCTACCTATGATAAACTACTACTGCTGCTTGTTCAGCTGAGCTGCTATTAGCTGATCACTTGCATTCTTTACCTTGCTGTATTTGGAATGATTAAAAATATGTATGTATTTTTTAAAAAAGAGTCCAAACCACCTTCTAAACCAGTTTTCTTCCTAGAAATGGCAAATCAGATTTTCAAAATTTGGTTCTTAGCCAAATCCATGAATAAAATAAAGAAACATTCTTTCTTCTACACTCTCCTCATGATGAAATTTTTCTTTGAAGAGAAACATAGTATTAGATAGCTGTACTGTATGTGAATGCTGAAGTCCTTAGTAGATTTCTGTATGTCCATAAACTATTGCGGAGATTAATAGGCTGTATTGAACTATTGAAAGAAAATATGGGTTTGATATTTTTGTTCTTCAACCTAGGTCATATCCTGCAGTCTCCTTCAGCAAACGTGCTTCCCACTCTGCCCTTCCATGTGTTGCGCAGTTTGTTCAGCACGACACCGCTGACTACTGATGATGGAGTACTGCTGAGGAGGATGGCACTGGAGATTGGGGCCATCCATCTTATCCTGGCTTGTCTGTCTGCTCTAAGCCACCACGCGCCAAGAGTGCCCAACTCTACTCCCAACCAGGCAGAGGTAAGGTTATCAGCACCGTATGTACCACCCAGAAGTACTAAGAGTTTTAACTATAAGAAAGAAAATAATCTCATTGCTTTCATTGTAGCCTAATTTTTGCAGACGTTAAAAATAGTTATTAAGTACTTGATGAGGTAATTGTCCCTGCATGTTGAAGATAAACATAGTAATCATGATAGGAGGCTTTTCATGAAAGTAGAAAAAGAAGGCTTGTCTTGAGGCATTGAGGTGCAGTTTCTTTCACAAGACTTATTTTTCAGGGTAGGAGAGGCATAATGCTCAATGAATGGTGGTTCTTTAATACCCATTAGATAGCATGACCTCATTACCTTATTTAACATTCCCATCATCTAAACTCCGGGTTACAAACTTTCCTTTCAAATGCTTCACAAATATAAATGAGTTGTGAAAATTAATGAATTAATGCAATGGTTTTTGTTACAATCTTTGTACTGATATTTAAATGAGATCTAAAGATAAAAATTTTCCATAGTGTTCAAGATCCCAAATTAATCTCAAAAATTCAACTTTTTTCAAGGTGTTTCCCGTGTTATACCACCTTCTATTCAGAATATGTGTACTCTGATTTTGTTTTTAGGATTGTAATTTACCATTTCTGCATAATGTACTAGTTGTCTATAAAAGTGTTTAGAAAAACCATTAATTACTTCCCTTTTTTAGCATTGTTTTGGTAGAGGCTTGCATGAAACAGTTCCTGGTGGCTGAATATGGATTAATATGGATAAGTAGCTGCAAAATATAGGTCTGTCTATATTTTAGCAGCTCTGATACTGATGAAGGATTGAGCAAGCAAGAGATGAAGCTGTGCCTGAGAATAATTCACTTTAATGGCTAATCAAATCCAAGGGGAAGCTGAGAGATTCTACTTCTAATGGGGTATCAGGCTGCTGACACATTAACACCTTAGCATTTTTGCATGTTTGGAGGGAAAGGGCAACCATTAATTCTTATTTCTGCTTCAGTAATACCATGACCTCTTGAATAGCTTGCTTTCTCATAATTCATATCTATCAAGTGATAGATGGTAACTTGAAACTAGAGATCCATCAGGCCTGCACTGAGGCTTGTATTTCTGGGGCCAGGCTCTCCCTTAAGTGCTTTAATTCAGTGCTCATGACAGTCCTCTTGAGTGTTAAAAGCACAATATGTTCGTGAGTGATGTAATGAGTAATGTCTACATGAAAATAACCCCACAGCTGTTTCATCACCAAGACACGTTACATTCCCAGTGTAAAAGTTAAAAGATGATTCCAGACTACTGTGAGTATGATACTTTAAAGGTGATAACTTCTTTTACCATTGCAGTCTGTTCGTACATCATTTCTTTCCTTTCTAATACAATCTTTAACAATGTCACTGAAGAAGATCTGTACAGAAAATGAAACCTTTTGGAGCCATAAAACAAATATTGCATGGTGTGGTTTCCAGCTAATTGTCACTGAGTAATGAAAGTAGCAAGTCGCTTGTTTAGGGTGCTAAATATGTAAATAGGAAAGCATCAGTTAAAAAATGCTTATTAGAGTTTTTTCTCCATCCTTTTCACCAATGACCTGCTAAAATTCAAAAATTAGTGCAAGTACTTCCACGGTTTCATGAGGGCTAAGCAGAGTAATATTTGAGTTATGTTAGTAAAATCACTGAGGCAGACCTTTGGTAAAAGCTGTGCAACCGCTGTTGGAAAAATGCTCTCTCAGAAAATTTTAAAGATGAGTCACTTCATCTGTCTTAAGGAGGTAAGTGTGTATTTAGTGACACAGAGATCATGTCAGAGCTGTACATGTAACTTACTCCTCTTGCTATTTTGGAGCATTTATTCAAAATCAGCAAATGCTTGAGCGTATTAATGTTTCAGTTCTGTTCTCTCGATAACATTGCGACTCGCATCCCCTTCATCTCGTAATGTTATTAAACTTGACTAGGTGTTAAACAGCAGTAATTACAGAGCTGTGATGTTTGGAATGATATTGATTAAGTAGCATTTTAATACCTTTCATCATTTAAACAGTTATAGTATCTTAAAAGAGAACAACAAAGGGCTTACTGTACTGGTAAAATTGAAGAATCACTTTCAACAATTTACTGCTGACCTTCAATAGAACTCCATATATGTGGCAGTCTTTCCTATGGAAAGCTTTGAATTTCTCTGGATCCTGATGATATCTTTATAAAGCTAATAAACTGGGATTACATTCTTTTGCATTACAAAGGCTTTTTAAAGATAATGCTGCTAAGATAAAATAATGAAATAATTGTGATTTTTTTTTTTTCTTTTTACCTTAGCCGCAAGTGTCAAGTACACACAATACTGCATCAACAGAAGAACAGCAGTTGTACTGGGCTAAGGGTACAGGCTTTGGAACAGGCTCTACAGCTTCAGGATGGGATGTTGAACAAGCTTTGACTAAGCAAAGACTAGAAGAAGAGCATGTGACCTGCCTTCTACAGGTGTGTAATTATGAAATTTTGATTAATGAGAAGCACTTAAAGCATTAAGACTGGATAGTAAAACTGGAGTTTTGTCAGTCACATAGCAGAGTAATTATAATATTTTGGGCAAAAATTATTTGCAAACAGCTGTCTTAATGGAAAATTATGTAGATCATATTTTGAGCGAGGCTGTTTTCAGATGTCACCGCATGCATAAAACATCAGGGTGTGAATTCTGAAGAGAAAGTGATCCACGCATTTCCCTTGAGCTGTCACACACCTCTGTCAAAAAAGCACTGCACTCAGTCAAAAGTAAAGACTGTCCATTAAAGGAGAAGGATACGGGAATAAGCGTTTTGTTTTGTGTGCCAAACAGTGCTACCTATTTATTTCTTGCATATTTTTGCTCTGGTTTAAGGAAGTGCCCATAGTTGATACTAGTGTCCATCAAGGTGTTATGCCAATATGACAAAATCTCGCTCATACATACTAGAAAATCATGAGTATGTCAATTACATTACAATAATAGTTTTCCAATAAACATCTAGATCTTAGTAAAATTCTGATGTCTTCCAAATACCTAAGGAGAAGAAAATCCTGCATAATCAGGCTTTTCAGTCATGAAATCCAACCAATTCCTGTTATCTTGGAGCAATGTAGAGAACGTGAGAATTGTATCTAGTCATCAAAAGTTTGATTCACAGAACCCTCAGCTCAAAAGCATTAGTTAACCTGCTGAGGTTAGAGCACAAAGGAGATGAAATTCTGAAAATGCCCACACCCTGGCTGATGAGGATACCATTTTGATGTCAGTTATTTTAGTGGAGGAAAGAGGAAAATCACCTAAATTAATCTCAGCAAAGCTTCCAGGCAGTATTCTGTATTCTGCCATGTAGAGGTTGAGCTGTGAATGTGGTAAGTCATGAAGTGAGGAGGCATTTGCTTAGGGCACTCAGCAGTTGAAAGAAGTAGCATTTTGCTGTACATGTCAGTCAGTTGTACAGCAGACTTTCCTTGGTCTCTGCTCTAGAAAGGTTTAGAGGAATTCTGTTGTACAGAGTGCTGATAAGATGCTGCAGCAAAATACTGCGGGTAGTGGGGTTAGAAGAAAGAGAGAAAAGGAAAGAAAAGAGAAGGGGCTGAAAAGGTGAATAGGACCCCTGGGACTTCAAGCAACACAGCCTGTCAGGCCTCAAAGTTACTTAGTTTAAGAATACAGCTGCAGAAATCAGACCCATGGAAATGCTTATGACTACAGCACATGGTAAGGGCCTGTGAACTCAGCCACAGCTGCACTTGGGACAGGTGGGTGTGCAGTTAGGAGGTGCCTTCCCACCATTGCCAAGGGGAAGGCTGCTCTTTGTTTACTCGGATAAGAGCCGTACTCATGAGTAGTTGTTCCTCCACGTGACTTGTGCTCACCATAACTTACTGTTTCATCTTGAAACCCTGAAGTCCCATCCCAAAGGAAGTTATAAAAATATTTGAAGCACTTGGCAGTTGAAAAGAAAAGTCTCACTGCTAGCTGGTGTACTTGGTGTTCTAAAATTAAAGAGACTGGTCAGCTGCAGGTCTCTGTGGTCTGAGCTGGCAAACTCTTGCTTTGAGTAACTCCAGCAATATTAATTGATCTCCTAAAATCATTCAGAATTGTAATAGTTATTTAATTTTATCATTAGCCGAAGTTGGAATAATCTAATAACTGTATAGAAATTCTTCTGAAACATCTTTGGGACTGCTGAAATAAGTACCAGTACTGAATTCACAAAACAGCCGGTGAAGTGTTAGGGCGTCTATCTTAAGGAAAGTCAAAGTTCTTTTGATTGAAATAAATCAGTTTTGATTAAATATTTTGGTGTATTTCAGGTTCTTGCCAGTTACATAAATCCTGCAGGGAGTACATCAAATGAAGAGACTCAAACCAGCCATGAGGGGAGAGGCCAAAACAGCAGTGCTCTTCCATCCGTTCTCCTAGAACTGCTCAGTCAGTCTTGTCTCATCCCAGCAATGTCATCGTACCTCCGCAACGACTCAGGTAATGTGTCCTTGCCTCCTTCAAAACCAAAGCTGGCTTGCTTCTGTCAAATCAGGTTTTGTAGAAACAATAGGTAGTTCTTGCTAGTTTCTGTACACTTGCTAGTTTAGAATTTTACAAATGGAACATTCACGTACGCCTTAGGAAAAAAAAAAATAAGATCATCTGGCAGAATCTTGTTGAAATGCTCACATTTGTTGCAGTATCTTTAAATTTGGAGTTCACTTCTTCAGCTGTTGAAACCAACATGAAAATGATGTTTTCTTCTGAGTAGTTTACGTGTTAGTTCTTCTACAGAAGATACACAGAGAGGGAGTACTTTATACAAGACCGTGAAACTTACTGTGAAGAAAAACGTTAATTTTAAGGAAAATTCAGGAAATATATGCCCGAATTTGGTAAACGTTGCACATAGTAGGCCAATTCTAGTTCAATCAAAGCTTTTTTTCCTTTATTTAGGAAATACAAAAATAAACCTCTCACAAGAACTGCAGAATATTTCAAGTATATGGGAACAAATAAATTGTTGGGTATTTTAAAGCAAAAACAAATGAGTTCTATGATTTCA
Organism: Oreocharis arfaki; assembly: GCA_013398015.1. Classification (NCBI taxonomy): domain Eukaryota; kingdom Metazoa; phylum Chordata; class Aves; order Passeriformes; family Paramythiidae; genus Oreocharis; species Oreocharis arfaki. Next base: position 1,389,183 of record VZRR01012715.1, read on the forward strand.
TCAAATTTCTGCTCATAATTTTAAAACAAAAATGCTTTGATAGTTTTCATTTGGTATATTGGACCTTGCTGGGTAAACCATTTCAGTTGTGCAAGGTGTGGTGTGAAGCAGTATGAATTAAGCAAATGCCTGTGCAGAACTAATGGCAAAATCAGCAGACTGGGTTTGTGATTTATGTTCAGTCTTACTAGATGACAGGCTTTAGTATGGAGATGAGCCTTAGGTTGGATTTTTTATTAAGTTACTTTGTTTATAAAGATGGATTTAATCCTTAAGTATCTGGAGGAGTTGTTCCAAATCTGAGTAATTTGGTTTTGGAGCTTACTTTGTCTGCCCTGTTTTTGAAGCAATTGATGAATGTCTTTGTCACATTACTGCAGTTCTTTGAGATGCCAGTTGGAGGGTGTGGTGATGTGAATTCATGAAACAATGTCATAGCTTCTTGAATTACAGCATGTATTTTATTTTAGAGGTAAAAGAGAAATCATTCCTGTCTTAAGTATTTGCAAAGCTACTTAGGACTAAAACAAGAACGTGGCTCTTAATTTGTACTAACTGGGGAATTACATAATCTTGTGTGATGGAGTGGAACTAGTTCAAAAAGTCTGCTGGGGTCTTACAGTAAAAATAAAAATATGAAGGTGTTTCACTTGCTAGTCTGCAGTTTGACACCTCACCCTAATTTTGCAATGAATTTGTTGGTTTTGTTTTGCACGTATTGCAGTGAGGAAAATGAACTAATGATAGACCAAGTTCATTATTGCAATTGAAAATACAATGTAAAACACTAATGGAAATGATCAGGTAAAAAAATAAAGTAGTCTTTCTAACAGTTACTCATAAATTCTTCTTTGTTGAGGAAAAGGAAGAGTCATTGAAAGGTCTGGCAAAAATGCCATGTTATCTAAAGGATAAAGCAGTTGATCCTGAGTTACAGATGAATCACAGCTGCTGAAATTGCTTTTTGCTGTTTTTAACAGAAGAATGTATCTGTCTGTGTAAGTCACCTTTAATTGGGAAAGAGCAGTCAGATACTGATAGATGAGATATGTGGCTGGTGGTGAGAAGTTCAGACTAGTTTGGCTTTCAGGGACCATTTGTTTTCCCAAAGTACAAAGAAAAGGCAAAGTTTCAGTGAGGCATGTTCATTTTAGGTATGTTTTCCACTGCTGAACTACTGTTGTTTGTAGTTGGCAGGAGGTGTTGAGATGTGCCTGTGAATTAACAATTAGGAAAGAGCAAGCAATGTAACAGTTAAACTGTATTAAAGCAAAGCAAAACCTTGCTTTTCAGTGAAAAAAAATGAAAACTACTCTTCTGATTACAAATTCACAAGGAATGGGGTTATTTCTATTGAAATTTAGAGCTGTAAATTCTGAGGGTGGTTATCCTTTGATTGATCCAAGCAATGTGAATGTTTCCTGCTGTATTTGTTCATAAGTCTGTATAACAATATAATTAACAATGTTCTCCTGGATTTAAAAAATAACAGCTTTGCAGGCTTGCATCAGTCAAGCTCTTCTTTGGAAGCAGAATAGGGATAGCAGTATGAAAGGGAAATGTGCAAAAAGGATGACTTCTGGAAAGAATGTCTTCTCTTTGTTAGTATTTGAGCCAGATGCATTTAGTTGGGAAGGAATCCCTGGAAACAGTTTGTCGTAGTGATAACAACACATAATTCCAGTGCAATAATTACCATTGAGTTGAAAGGCAGACAGGTAATTTTCACATTAATGAGTGCAAGTTACACGTGATGCTGGGGCTCCCAGTGTCACTGACTTTGAGTGTCAGGAGACATAGCTAACACAAGAGAGGCAGGTTGAGAAGCTCTGAAGCTATGTTAGGCTTTGGTGCAATGCTTGTGGGACTGAAAAATTCACTTAATGTGTTTATAGTTCAGACATTTCAAATATGGAGATTAATTTTTCATTGTTACTACTATTTTTATTTTATTTTTTAAAACCTTGAAGACCAATGCAATGAAGTATAACAGATTTGAGTCTTTCCTGATAAAGCTTTATCTAATTTCAAACTTACCTGTCTCTTCTCTAGTAGGGCTAAATGGGAGCCTATGGAGAGTAGAAAAGGGAATAGCATCAGTAGTAATGGATATGTATATGGTGTTCTAATTTTCAGACTGGTGCAACTTCTGCTGTCAAAATGTGCTTTTATGTGGAAGAAGTAGGTAACTGTATTCTTCCTGTAACATGCTGGACTGAGAAATTAGGATACTGCATATAGAATGCTAACAGAATGTTCCCGGGTTCTGGCACCTGAGCAGGAACAAGCTGTGCCGAGCACAATGGTGACAGAAATTAGTGATTTTCAGCAACTCCATAACTTTCTCTGATTTAAATGGGTGCTGGTGGGACCAGCTGAAGGTTACCCTTATGCTGAAGGTATTCTGCTAGATTTTAGGTTTCATTGTAATTGTTGGAATAACAGTGATCTTCACGTATCTATGTGTATCTACCATACACATAAAACTAAGGGGAGAAAAAAGTTTTGATAAAGAGGTATGTACAGTAGAGCTGCAGGCATGCTCCTTCCTTTCACAGTAGGCTGGTAACTCTGTGGTAATATAAGACAGTAAATGTTGTGGTATTGATGTGAATTTTGTATTTTGTTTACACGTGCTCAATTAGCTACAGGTCTGGCACATCCAGCTTGCCAAGCTCTTTAGGCAGATGGGCCTGTGTCACAGCTGTAAATCTGTCTGGATTTTTTGTTGCTTAAGTTTATTTTGACATTCTGCTTAATTTGCCCAAAACATGTGTGGACAAGATTGTTATCTATATAGATCTAGATAAAAGGAATATCGATCAGACAAGCAGTGCTCACATAATGTTTAATCTTTTAGAAACCTCTCCTTGAACCAGATCAGTACAAACCAGATTGCTCTGATATGTTCTGCAGCTTCATCTGCATCAAAGTGAGGTGATTGTGAAGTCCTTGAAAATTGTGAATTGACCACTTTAATTAATTTCTGTAATTGCTTTTTTGTTGTAGAGAAGGAAAGTTTATCTGTCTTTGAAGAACTTTCTTTAGTACGCAAGATAGCTCTCATCACAAGGGGCAATAGCTGCTATAATCCTCACAATTTCTTGACCATTTTTTTGGTGTTTGTTTCATGTCTTGTTATGGCATTATTGTGGCTTTTATTATCTTTCATTCTGTAAATTTAGAAAGTTTCTTTTTGCAACACAGTGATTTTTTTTTTTTAATACCTGTGTTTATTCCTAAGACCTAACTCATATTTACATTCGTGAAATTTATGTAGTTTTTAACTTCTGTATCATGGAACATCTGGCACGTATTCATTACCACACATATATGCACATTTCACACCAAAAGCTATAATGTAAAACCTTTTCATTACTGTCTTGTATGCAGCACATTTCATTTGAAAGAATTACTGCTGTAGGGACTCTTCCAAATATGTGAACACTTCTCTTCTTGAACAAAATGCACGGCTAAAATTTGAACTGTGTAAGTGGCTCCCAGCAAATGTGTGACCATACATGACTGTCTTGAAGGTCTAGATTTTGCTGATACAAGTGAGAGTTATTTGACTGATAAGTTAATGGAAACTAATACAAGCTGGTGTTTGCAAGTGGGAGAGAAGAAAGCAGTATTTATAATAATCTTTGTAGCTAACAAGATTTATAGAGACAGGGCAGTGAAAAGGAGTCATGAAACAGGACAGTCATGTAGGACAGGGACTATTTTTTAATAGGCTTGAATAGTAAGAAGCTGAGTGAAGTTGGGATTTGTCAATACCACAATATTAGGTAGTTTCTTCATGATAAAAAATACAGTTTTGTACTGGTTTGTCCTTGAACTAGTATCTAGCAAACCCTGAGATGACTTGGTCTTGTTTAAAGTCAAGTATTGAGATAGGTTTGTTATCACCTTTTCCTTGGAAAACAGACCTCATAGCAAGTTGCAGAATTCTGCTTGAATTCTCCTTGTTTAAATTTCCGGGCTTACAGGAAGCAGATGATAATGTCATTTTAGCTGAGGTTTTCTTGCATACTCCTTTCTTAGCCACCTTTCCTTCTTTGGTGGACAAAGACGCTATGTGATGTGGTCAGCATAGCTTGTAGTGTTACATGAGCTTAGTCTTCCCTGGGCTTGACTACTGAGAAGAGATGAAGCATTTCTGTGGGATGGCTTTGCTAAAAGGATTGTCTTTACTGACCAGTGTGTTCCACTTGATGAGAGTCCAGTATTTGCTTCCAATGCACCTTTTGTAGTTTACCAAGTACTACCACACCATGGACTTGTGGATTCACTAATGTTGTGCTGCTTTATCCTGCTGCCAAATACCTCATTTTGAACTTTATTTAGTAAGTACTGTGGACAAATCTGTTGAATGTGAATGTGCTACATTCTTCTTTCTGCCTCTTTTGATGTAACTTTGTTAGTTGAGTCCATTAAAGCCGTACTGTTCAGGCCTCAGACCATAAGCTACCCTAGTTGGTCTGCTGAAGATAGAGTATTTCTTTTCTAGCAATCATACTTATTCTCAAGGCATTATATGGTGTTTTACTTTCTGCCGAGTAGTCCAGTCCCACTGAACTGAGTATGTTGAGTACTCTGAGGCAAGTACACTGAGCTCTTTATTCATCCATAGCTGAAGGTGTGATGGTACTGCTGCAGTGTAAATGTTGAATCATCGTGCAATTGTGCTTTTCCCTGGACTATTGACTTTTTGCTGCGTACAGTGAGAGGTAGCTGCTATTAAGATATTTTTTGTTGGTGAAATTCTTAAGCGTATATTGGATTAAACATATAAATCCCAAAGCTGTTTATTAGAGCTCATTTAAGTAAAGTTAGACTTGGGTCCACGTGAGTATAACCTACAGGTATAACCTGTTAAGAGAGAACATTAGACTGTTTTAAAACGAAATGTAATTTGTATGCTGAGGCAATCTAATGATAATGTTACCCTGTGACTTCCCTGTAAGGGTCAAAGCCTTTGCTATAAATGAAATTAGAAGTACAGTGGCAGTTTAGATAGACAGCATATAATTACTGAAATTAAAAATTCTCCTAGCCTTTATTAATGTTAATGAGCTCATTAATTGATAAAAGAATCATGCTGACCCTTTGCCACATTTGGTTATAATTTTGGGATTGGTTTTTGTCTGTTTTGCTGTTGAAGAGCTTACAAAGAAAAGGTGCAGTATTTCACTGTAATGCTGATGTATTAGTTGAATCACAATTTCAAGAAGAGAGCTGTGCACTGAAATGATATGAAATAAAAGTGTTTATTTATTTCACAGAATTGACAAATTTTAAATATCTTCAGAATCAAAGTAAACAGCAGTAATTTCTATCTGAATTTCACTTTTCAGGTTCTTGTAATCTTTCATTTTAGAGACCATCTCAAATATCCTTGTATTATGAGATTAAATGCAATACTATCCATAAGTATGTGGATATAAGAAGTACATTGAAAAAATTAATAATGGTAATATCTGTTCTGTAGTCTTAAATAAACATTAGTAACCTGCATAATTCCTCTAGAATGTAGCTTAGTTTTACAGAATGCTTTGGTGCTTCATATACTGAAAATAAGTATACATTTAATAGAAACTTGCTGAAGACTGTGGCTGGTAAATACATTTTCTTGTCTGAATGTGCTTCCTTCCAGTGCAGTCTCAGCTCTGTTTATCATTTCTTCTAGTTGAGCCAGTATTGACTCAGTTGCAAAGCCAGAATATACCATCTTCCACCTCATTTGTCCATAAATCAGTGTTACAGTGTGTTTCTGCAACTGACTGAAATACCATGGCCAAATTCATCCTGTTCTAGATCCCTGACCTTATTCTATGTATGTCCTGGTTTTGAAGTGACTTCCAAAGGCTCAGTTGGTTTAGCAGTTACCAAATTCTGTGCAGTAATAAGCTATTGCCTACATAAGGGATGCATTTCTTTGCATGTCATTTTATGAAGGGACTGGATGTAGTTTTGTAGCCTAGAAGAAATAGAGCTCTTTTTCAGAAATGCAGCTGCTCTGTTGTTCCTCTGTGGCACATGTAATAGTAAGAAAAATATTTATTAAAATCAGTTTCTTTTTACTTTTTTCATGTTATTTATTGAGTTTTTAATCCTAAGTTCTCAAAAGTAATTTTCGTTATAAGGTACATGTGAGATACATTCATGTATACAAAAACTTCTGTGGTCTCAGACTGTCTGCAGCTTTGGATCTAGTTTAAAGGCATACGTAGATTTAATTTAAAATGTGGATATAGTTTCACTAATTTCAGTAGCCAAATTGTATGTTCCATGAAGTATGCTTAAGAGTTGCAATTCTGGGCCTCAATCACAGACAGTGCAAAAAGGGAAGATGTCTTCAGGACCTGGTCCAGAACAGGAGAGTACAGTCTTCTGGACAAAGGTTGAACCTGTTTTCCATGCAACACTGTGAATCCTTGCATGATATGTTTTACTTGAAAATAAGCATCAGGGTGAAAACATGAGAATTGTATTTGGCTTCTGTTAAACACATTCTAAAAATGATGATATAGAAAATGTAATTTAATATTTTTTTCATTTAGAGAATATGTATTAGTGTGTCACTGGAATTATTAATATGTCTTAAAAGAAATACTAAAATTATTCTTTATTTTTTCACACCACTTTAAAGTATTTTTAATTAGAAAAGCACATTGTCAGTATAGCATGATGATTTCAAATACAGATTTAGTAAAGGCAAGAAAATGAAACCTTTTTCAGCTTTCCACAAGACTAACAGAAATGCTGCAGAAATATAGTCAATAGTTAAAATTTTATTTATAATATTACAACTTCTAGTATAACAGTGTTCCTGTTTCCACACTTATTATACATTAGTGTAAGTTATAAGCCTAAATTATGGTGACCTAAAAATAAAAAACCCTTTTGCCTGTTTTCTGGTCTCAGCTATGAAGAGGCATAATGCACGAAACCATAGAAAGCATGGGACTTGCTTGTAGTTACTTATATATTTAGTTTATCTCCTTCTATGGTCTGATTATTTTCAGTGTTTGCCTACATTTCTGTCTTGCTTGTTTGCTGGCAATAAAAAAGTGCCGTCTCTGATCCTGCTATTCAGATTTCATCTGTTACCAACAAGAAGTTGTGTATTGTCTGCCTTCATTTACGTAATTTAGCACCCTAGCTGGGCTCATAGGTACACTTTGCAGTCATTGATGCAGCACCCTCAGCCAGACACTTCACTCTGGAATGTTTCTGATACTCTTTTCAGAGAGTGGGGTTTTGCTTTAAATTTAGGAATCATTCTTACCATTGCAGGTCTTTGCACTTTGTGCTGTACAATTGATACTCAAAAATGTCATCAAAGTGTAGTGTAGATGTACACAAAAACAATAACAAATAAATTGAGCACAGTTCCAATAATCCCAAGCAGTGCTAAAATAGATTCTTCTTTTTCCTCTTTCTCCTCTTGCCTTTTTACATCTTCCAGTGTTGTGATGGCAGAGGTCCCCATTTTTCCTGCAAATACCTTCACCAGTATTCTGGCAGCTAGCTAGAAAAAAGAAAGCAAATGGTAAATCTGGTCTGACAAACATGCAAGCTTTGATGTTTTTAAAAACAATTCTGTAGTTCTTCGTACAACATTTCTTAATGCTGTGTTTATTGAGTTGTATTCGTCTTTTGTTTTCTTTTTGTATGAACATGTCCACGTTAAAAATAAATGTTCTGTAGGTACAGATTGATAGGAGTGAAAAATAGCTTGGTGCTTCAAGTCAGTTAATATGCTTTGTTACAGAAGACATTTAAAATATATCTTTAGCCAGCTGATTTGTTTCCTTATAAAAGGTGAAACAGGTGAAAGCAGGAATGTGAGTGTTGTCAAATACTCTGAAATGCCTCGGGAGGTTATATGCATTTTCAGCTTTTCTTAAATATATAACTGCCACACTACAAAAACAGTTGAAAATATTCATGCCTGCTGTTTTCAAACATGGAAAATATGCCTCCTTAATAAAGTATCACAGTTGTTTTTCACCAGTGAGCCCCAAGTAGGCAATTGCAAGTGAGATCTTATCCTTTTTCATGTTTAATAGATCAGCTTTTGGACATCCATGCAACAGTAAACATTTAACAGAAAATGTCTGTCTCTTCAAATATAAAGGTGGTTGTTATATATGCTGATTATTGCAGTATGCCACAGGATGGTAGTACTTTTATAGCAGCAACATTCTATGCAATATAACAATTCAAGTAGACATTTAGAGATGCATATATGATTTGTTACCTTTTTTTGGTTGCAAAAGTGAGGTTGACAGGTTGTTTCTATTACTTAGCTGCTCTTGTACTCTTAATTTACAGTCAAATATCCTCTAGAAACATATTCCTTGTAAAATTATGTTCATTGGTGACTGAGATGTTGATCTTGTATGTAATCTGCTGTGCTATTTTGGCTTTATTGATCAGAAATTTGATGGGGATTTCTGCTAGTTCAGATCACTCCGATTTACTGAAGATACACAATTACATTTTATAGTGCAATAGCATCTTTCTCTCCTGGCAAACGGCTTTAATCATCAGAGATTAATGTATTTCTGCTGTGAGTCTAATTAATGTCATCAGCTCAGAGCATATCTTACAGAAAGGTTAAAAAAAAACCCCACAGTATTTCTTACCCTACATTGCATCAGGAATAAAATGTCATCAGACATGCTTCTTACTCGTCGATTCAGTGGCAAGCCAGGCTTTTATCTTCATGAAGGGGCTGCTCTCCTCTCTCAGACAGACCAGATAGGAGCATGAACAGTTTCTTGATGAAGAAGTTTATCGGTGAGGATAATAATGTTGCAGAATCTTCCAAATGACTGGTGTTCTTTCTCAGTAATCCACTAAAGCAAGTGTAGTCGAAAAAACAGTGAAGCTCTTTCTCATAATGATCCTCACTGTTGACTAATTGTCATTAAAATTGAGGCTTCTTTTCCTTAGATGATGCAGAGCAACAAAATGCATGCTGTTCTGTTTTGTCTTTAAAAAAAAATACAAACAGCTCCTGGTTTTGTTCTGTTTTACTCGGTTATTTATTAAGACTTCAGAAACATCCAGCCTTTGATTTACTCTTTGTGGCAGCAGTCTGAAGAGGCTTTCTTACGTGGACATGCTGTAATTCCAAATGCAGCGAACTACGTGCAGTCACACTATGTAATTTTAGTCCAGCCTGAAAAAGGATGAAAAGAGGTCTGCTTTGCTGGCAGTAGTGTGAACACTGTCACACACCTGCGTTCAGAGCCTCTGGAAAGAATTCCAAGGTATTCTTCGGAGCATTGCATAACTCAGCCAGGCAAATCTGAAGAGAGGAATGACAGTGGCTTTAGTTGCACACTGTGGTGAGCTGTGACATTGATTAAACATGCACTTGGCACTTGCTGAATAAAGAAGGAGCTACGAGCCACCCTTGCAGACAGTGAGTTGCATAACAATGTTATCCAGATCCAGCGATGGCTCTGCTGTTTCATCGTCGAGCCAGGCACATTTTAATCCTGTACCAACAGAGAAAGTGTGCAGTGTAAAGAGGAGCAGAGTTAACTGTACTTCGGGGTTTTCTGAGGAAGTGCTGCATGACAAATGGTGACATTAAGGCATTCAAGCTGAAACAGTGTTTCTGCCTTTTGTCTTTTTATGCTTTGTTTGACAGGCAATTGTTTCTATGGGAAATAAATGCTTTTTCTCTTTTATTCACCACCCAAAGGATGCAGGTTACCATGTAATTAATGAAAAAAATATTTAAATTAAAAATAATCCTGTTCTGATTTCATAGGAAGCATCAACACGTTTTTTTTTCCTGCTTAAATCAGAGAGGCATTTTTTTCCTGCCCAGTTGGAAAGGGGGAAGAACTCTGCAAAGTCTTCTCCTCCCAGTCTCTTCAGATTAAAAAAAAAAAAAGCACACAATTTTAATAACTTCTGGAAGGAGCTGTATTTCAAATAATGTTATTCAGTGACTTTGATCTATGAAGGCTACCAACGCAATGTGTGTTGGTTGGTGTAGCATAGCTTCTTGCTGTGAATGCAGCTGTATTTTAAATATATCGGAAAACTTGTCTTATAAAAAATACTTGCAATGTCAAGCAATTCAGAATTCAAATGTACAAAAATGTACTTCTGTATATGTGTATAAAAAATCAAAATACAGTTAATTAGATTGAGTTCAAACAATGGGAAACCTTAATCATTTTCCAGAACAGCATATTTTAGGAACTACAAGGCATTGTTTGAAATTCAGTGTTGAATAATCTTTTATAGAGAAAGCAGAAGACAGTAAAATCACTGTTTTAAATTCTGCCAGTTTCAACTTAATTTACATTGCATTTTTTCTCATTATTTTTCCAAAGTGTCTAAGTACATTTGTTAGTTTCTTAGCAATAGACAAAACTGCATATTTTGCATGTGCTTTATTTTAATGGTAAATACCATGTTTGAAGTATTGTGAGTTGTATGATACTTGTACGTAATTTGCCCTTTATCCCGAAAGTTATGTTGCCTCAATGAAATTGTTTGACTCTAGAAGAATTAACTAATTAGTTTAAGTCTCTCCAGCGTAGCTTCCTTAAATATGTATTCTAATATGCATATACGGTCTTTCCTTTCAAGCTCTTCCCCTGTTCTGAAAAGGCTGCTGCATCTTCAGTTGTTCTTGGAATTGTTTTGTGTCTATGTATCTTGAATGTATTTCTGTATTCATTCAGATCCATTTAGAGATACAAAGATGGAGGAATTTTCGTCTGTGTATTCTGACCATTCACATGGCTGTGAGCACCTGGCAGTAATAGAATTGTCAAGCCACTGTACTGTATCAACCCTCTCATGTTCAAAATCAAACCCTTTCCTTTGTGAAAGGGGGAAATTATGCAACGTGCATATTTTATTTAAAGATTAATGATACATTTGCAGCTCCACTGCAAATAACCAGCAAATTACGATGTACCCACAGAGAGCAGCAAAAAAATCCCAAAACATTTCTTGGCCTGGTTATTGCTGTGGCTGAGGTCTCACAGTGGTCTGCTGTTTTTATAATTGTGATGCAACTGCACGTCAGTGGCTGTGGTGAACCCCGGGAAACAAATCTGTCTGTGCTCCCTTTGCACGCAGGTGAGGGGCAGAGATGCCTCCTGCACACCGTGATTCAGATGCGGTGTTTGCCATGGTCTCACGGCGTTTGTCCCTCGCGTCCTGCCATTGCATGGATATGCGTATGCGCGTCTGTGTGGACAGGCCGTGAATGGGTTTGGGAAACAGGCCCAGCCAAAAATAAATCTCTAGCACAACACACTTAGAAGGATGGGGAAGTAGCTGCTTAAGCTGTCAGTGGTGGCAAAGAGTTGCTGTTTGGGAAGTAGCAAATAAAGGTTGTCAGACTTAACATTTGTCAGTTATAGGAAACTCAAGGAATTCATCCATGTTGGGTGGAAGCTGGCATTTACAAATAACTTCCTTATAGCTATAATGCATCTCCAGTGTGAAGAGAAAATTTCATGCAAGATTTCTCACGAGTGAATTGAGTAATATAGGTTGATTTGAAAAGGCCTATGATTTATCCATAATACTTGATGAAATTTGGAAAGATCGGAGGTACTTTACATTTTGTGTAAAATAACATTAAGAGCCGGGGAGTACATTTTATAGATGCCGCTAATAAACCCACCTGGTTTGGGGTGAACATTACATCAGTATATAGTATTTGGAGTTTGGACACTGGTATCTAAAAACATCCTAAATTTAATTGTTACTCCCATCTAGGAAGAGCTTTCAAGCACTTAGTAAGACTTTGGCAACTCTTCAGTAACTGATTTATGTGGTATTCTGAGAGCAGGGCGAATTTGGTTGATTAGAGGTCACTCTGTTCATTACCACTGAAATCTTCTATTGCATGGGAATAGACCTTAGGCAATACAGATGTATGTCATATTTTAAAGATATTCATACTTCAGGGGAAGTTGCCAAGCTATCTCGTAAAAACTCAGTGGTATAAATTCAACAATTTACAGTCTTGATCCTGCGATGATCATTATCCTGCTGTATGCCATCGCTACGAGTAATGTGGTACACCCAGAGCATCAAAATTGCAAAACAAACTATTTCTTTTAAGTGTATGTTTTATTTTTCCTTATGTGCTTCTATGAATTAATATAATTTTGATTTTTGTGTACACTAAAATTATCGTATGTGCTGTATTTTTTCATTAAAATAGATGTTTTGAGTCAGATGGCATTTAGACTTCAAAGTCTTTTTAGGTTAAAATGCTGTAACAAAGTCCAGAAGATCAGTTGTCCATGAAGACTGTTTTCCCTTGTAGTTCTGAATTTTCCCCAAGATGCAGGAAATTACTTGAAATGAGGTAGTACATGTATCCTGTAGGTGATGCATTCTAGTTTTCTTCTCCAACAACCTCCAAAAACTTCCCTTTATGAGGTCTGATGGTTTTTCAGTTAAATTACAAAACAATAGAGCAAAGTTGTGTCTCTTGGGAGATGCAATAATATGCACAAATTAAGATGAACTGGCTGGCTTAGCCTAAGCAAGAAGTGGATAACCACGTTCCTTCTCCTTTTGTTTTTTATTTCTTTTTTTTTCTCTCTCTCCTGATAACACAGATACTGTTTTCTTTGTGGGAGCTGTTAGCCTATTTTTTATGATACAGACTGATGCGTGATGCCCTTGAGTCAGCAGTGATAGCCACAGCCAGGTTTCAAAGTGGTTTTTTGCTCTTCTGGTGAAAAAAGAGGAAGGACTCAGGTCCTTCATCTGGAGCAGCACAAGTTATTTTTAGCTTTCTTACTATTCTCCTTCGTGGCTCTTCTATGTATTTCAGCTCAGCATTGACTTGATGATTTTGACATTTCAGCTATATGCTGCATCTTGTTTTCCTTCTCTTTGAGGAACTTCATTGTCTTTTGGCTGTTGTCTGGGGGTTTTCCTGATTTTGTAACTTAGTTGCTGACCCAAAATATCCTTGGAAAAATTCAGAATTCTCTCATAACTAACTACAGAAGTTTCTCTAGTCAGTTCCCACTTGTCAGTTTTCTCTTAGCAAAAATTCTCTTGTCCTAGTCTATGCCACTTGCTCTGAGGTAGTTCTGCGTTAAGTCAGTTAAATGGATGTGATATAGTACCAATTCTTCTGCCACACCCCTTTCAAAACCAGCTTCTCTTGGTACTGGCCAAGCTCAGTTCCTGTGATCAGGGTCGGAATGGGCACTGCTATTTTGTCAAATAGCACTTTTCTGCTGAGTTTGACAATTGAGTTAAAGTTTAGAAAAAACTTTTCTAAACTTTTCTTTTGAGTAAAAGTTTAGAAAAAGCCTTTGGAAGATGTCACGTGACATGTCACATATCTGTTCGGAGAGAAGCATTTAAATCACTGTCTTCATGTACTGAAGCAATTCAGAAGTTGGTGTCTGATGAATGTTTCTGAGCTAGAGGTGAGGATTTCAGCGCCAGCTGTGTGTGGTGACCTTCTGACACTGGGCAATCTTCGTTTTTCTCTTCTTATATCAAAAAGAATCTCTTGTATGGGTATTGTACCTTTATATGAAGTGGTTAGTAACTTTTAGAATGCTTCAGTTCAGATTCGGTGCTGTTCTCTGCAGCTCAAGAGAGGGTTTTTAATCAAAGACAGCAGGTTTTGGGGACTATTCCTTCACACTGGTTTGAGTGTAGGCTTCATGCTTCTGTAGGAGTATTAGGGCTTCCAAGTATCAGTTTTTTGAGTTCTCATCTTCATAAATTTTGTTGTGTTAGAGGAGTCCAGTAAGTGAATATTGAGTCCTTACTGGGCAACCACAGGGGAAGCAGGGTAGAGAGAACTGATTGTAGTCCACGAGGGTGACTGTCAGGAAACTGCAGTACTACACCAACTTCTTCTTTCTCTAAAGTCCTTAAAGCATCTTATAATCTGAGAAAGAACTCTTCTGTCTGAGTTTTCAGAAGACTGATCTTGAAAAACAAAACAAACCTAGATGTTACTGCGATCCCAGCATCTTTTGCTAGGTGTCTTTCCTCTGTTTTGTCATCTTTATTTGGAAATAGTTTTGGAATAAGAGGATGAAAATATTAGCCTACAAAATCTTTTATTTCCTATTGCAAAAGAATATGAATATATGCTTGGATTTTCAAAGCATTTAAAGTAGCAGACTGTTTTCTAGTAGATACTGCTTTTGAATTAGTACTACAACAGAATTTTTTTAAATGTCAAAACTGATTATCCATTTGACTGGTTAATAACATAAAAGATTTATGAAAGAACAAATTATAAATTTGTACTTTCAATTCTACTGTGTTGCAGAAATTTGTTGTAATTTATAAGGAGTAATTATGTATTGAAACACCATGGCATTGAAACCTTTGAAAATTAAAAACCTGGTTGTTACAAGGAACGAAGCAGCTTAGATTTGGTTTGTAATTGGGTACTGGATTGCATGACAGATAAAGCACTTAGTCTTTTCAAGACTGAAGCTTGCTGCGAAGAGCTAATAGGAGATATTTTTTTTCAACAAATTGGTGTTTAGCAAAGTTCACTGAGAGACTGGATCTTTTCTTCAATCTTTATCTGTTTCTATACTGCACATTGTTTTATATGGCTTTTAAAAATAAATTCATGAACTGGTGGATCTTCATTGATTTGTACAGCTGGTGGTATATTTTGCAGCTGCATGTAGAGAGCATACCTCAGACTAGCTTGTGACCTCTGGCCCCACTCACTTGATCATAGTGAATTAAAGTGCCTGATAAATTTTCCAGAAGGAAAGGTTTTTTGTGGTTAAGATACTCAAGAAATATCAGGTGAGAAATAGGAGGGGTGAAGACAAGCTTTCAGTGGGGCTTCTCACATTGCACATTGTTCTTCCTTCTGCTTGTCACCCGCGTATTCTTTGTCTTGCTGCCTAAATGACAGAGTATTTTACTCTGGGATCAAGAGTTGGGTGGGTTTTTTGTCTGTCAGTTTGTTTTTGTGAGCCCTAAGTAACAGAAGTTTTTTCAATTGATACTAAGCTTCTGAAGGTGCTTTACAGGACAGTCCTGAAAACCTAAGTAAACAAGATTTCTTCCTCATCTGAGACCACTATGAATTTCTGGACCTTTGTGGTTACAGGATAATATGACTGTCTTTAAAGCTTGAGCAACAGACTGCTTATGTATCTGTATCTGCCTGCCAAGGGCTGTTATTTTTTACTGTTCTCCTTGGATCCACTCAGACGTAACTCTTCTGGTACTGAGCAGAGATATACTTTTTTGGCAGACCTTTATTCCTTGCATTCCACTACATCACATGTCTTACGTAAAAGGAAACTAAACTGTGGTGTTTGTCTTCCTGCCTCCCATAGATGAGTTATCTTTCTTAATAAGCTTTCAGGAGAAATACAGTTAGATGCTGATCCTTGATACAAGGATGTATAGAAGCTAACAAATCATACATGAGATGCAGCTGGTGTTCATTTCATTCCTGAAATTAGTTTATGTATGCTTACTTTTAATTGTTTGCTTGAGAAATAAAAGGTCTGGGTGGTTGTCTTCAAAAGTGTTTGGGTTTGGCCATGAGTGTTCAGTGAAATTCCCTCTGCCAGTAGACTGTCGCCATCTCGTGATGGCTGTTTAATTTTGAGAAAACAGTGCAGGCCACTGCCCTGACTGCTCAAGGCATGAGGCAGTAAAGTTTAGTGCTGAGGGAGCCTGTCCTTAGGCTTTCCTGGACCATTTATCTCATTAGTAAGGCCCACGAGCATTTCACCCAGGAGTTCCCTTTCTCCCTTCATCAATTGGAAGCCAACACTGGTAGCTGTATCCCTGCTCAAAGGACAAGACTGGGAGTCTATGAGTACTTCATTGGCTTCCCCTCTGAGAGTAAGTGGTAAAGGCATTCAACCAGCCTTTTAAAATTGGAGATACCACACTGTGTCTTTCAAAATTTCTGGTATAAATGTTACCAGTCCTGCTATTTTTTCATATTTTACTTCAGTCAGACAGTACATCTCAAGTGGTTTCATTTAGACTTGGTAATTGTGGTTGGGAATATGACTGCTGGATGTCTGAAATAGATTGCTCTGCAGTGCCACATGCTACAAACATTCACAGATTTTACTAGAGGCATTAAGAATTAAATGTAAAAATGATGCCTCATTACCAACAGACTCAGCCTTTTTTGAGAAAAGAATATGACTTCAGAGGAGAATGTGATGCCACACTTCATGTCCTACAGTTCCATATTATACAGTAGAAATGTCCAATGTGCTTCCTTCCTTTTTTTTTTTAAACTCTTGTGCCCTCCTGGTAAGATACAGTAATCACGAACAGGACACAAATGTTTTACAGTACACAAGAGACCTCTGAAAGAACTGTAAGTAATACATACTCAATTTTTTTCTTCTCCATATTAGTGGCTTTCTCAAGTAGTGGCAGCACAATTAGATAAGCTGCTAAAAATTTCCTGACTAAAGAAACTAACGGTCCCTTTCTGTTCATGTGCAGAGTAGATTGCCAGGGTTTGTCTTAGACATTTTTGCTTTGCTTTTCCTTAGAGCAAGCTCATTGTACTTTCCGGGAAGAGTTTTGTCAGCTGGGGTGTGTAGCTCGATGTGCATTTGAAGAATTTACTGACGTGAGGGCTGGCTTTTATTTTCAACAGTTGAAAGTCTTATTTATTTAGTTAAGTGATAAGTTTTCATTTCCTGGGCAGCAACAACCTCATTTGTCATTTATTTCTTTTGTGTACTTTTTTCCTCTCCTGTTTTTGAGAATAAAATATTATAAATGTATCTGGCATTTCCCATATTGTTATGCAGACACTTCCCATTCATAGTATTTCCTTTCTTACTATCCTCTGAGGCTATTCTTAGTCCTGACTACAAATCCAAGGAAACAGATCTCTGTGGTTGAAGGAAGTAGTCTGTGGTAAATTACTCCAGCGCAAAGTGTAGTTTTTTATGATGGGATTTGTATCTTCTTGTCCTCTCTAGAGGACATCAAGATAATGCAGCTCATTAAAAAAAGAGTGTTATATTTTATTTTGAGTTATTTTTCGTTGTTCTGCTGTAACATACTGGGGGATGATGTATTTTAATAAGTGGTGCAGGAACTTGCATGAAGTTGTATGGAAGGTGCAAATTCTCCTATTCCACGCATCTTAGAGATAATTCTTCCTGTTGTATTATTAAATTGGTTGATATATTTACCGCATAAGAGGTATTTGCTCTCTAAGCACTTTGAATATGCAGTGAATAAAAAGGGTTACCCTTCATTTAACTCAGACTCAAGGAGGCTGTTCAGCTTTAATTTTTCTTTTCAGCCTGCACTTCATGTGTTTACTAAAAGCCCGTCTTGGTATTTAAACAACCAACTATTCTCTGAAAAATAAACTGGAGTGATAAAAGTTCTGTTTTGCATATGCACAGCAGCTCTGCCATCTTGGCCAAGTGAAATAATTAGGTATTTAATGCAGAATGAGATGCTTAAATAGTCTCCTTTCTGTCCCCTGAGGACATGATCCTGTAGGTGTGCTCACACATACAGAAAAAATAAAGCACAAGAGTCACACATCCTTTCATTCCAGTAGCAGTGTTGGTATCCTTTGCTGACAGAGCAGAAGACCTAAGTCTTGGCCTTTTTCCATCTGCTGAAGTAATGGTTTAAAAACACTCCACAACTTCATTATCCAATTTTGAATTTCTGCGTCTATTTCTGCAGCATGTGCAATGAAATGGCAGGTTTCCATCTTATTTTTGATTCCCATCTTATTCTAAAATACTAGTGACTGTTTTATGGCCTGGAAGAGGTAACGCACAGAGTGAGGACCATTTCAAGGTGGCTGCTTGCCCACTCCTCTGCCAAAAATAGTGAAATCACTATTCCCTCCTCCATTGCAGGGGTGATGAAAGCCAGATTAACTTTTATAAAAATCCTGATCCACATTCTAAGGGTAGTGATACCTTTCCTTTCATCTTTGTGTAGTGCTACACACTTAAGGCACTTAACATGAGATGATAGGCAAGCTTCCACCTTCTTATTTGTTTTGAATTTATTTTTACTTTTTTAAGAAAGGGTTGGTCTGCAGGATATTTAAACCTTGTATTTTTCTCTGCAGAAAATATTTTCTTATTTTCCTGAGTGGAAGATTAATTTGACACTTCTAGCTTACCTTTATTATTCGTTTTATTTCAGTACATCGACCTCAAGTAGAAATTGTTGGTCCTTTCTGCTTTACTAAATGCCGTAGTGAAGGGTTGTATTAGTAATAAGGTTTTTTTCATCTCTTGACCAGGCAAACAACTTCTCGTGCAGTTTCTGAATTCCTTTCTTTATATGTGCCTTTCTCCACATTTTTAATATATTTTTGAAATTATTTTTTATTTTATTTATGCCTTTTTCTATATTATTCTTTATTTATTTGGTATATAAAACATTCCTGGAGCATTGATGCTTCCTTACACTTGTTTTCTACATTTTGGTGCTAGCGTGGTTTGGTTAGAGCTTTATGCTGCAATTGAATTCCTTTGTATTTTGTTGGTTTTAAGAACTGGCAGTGGGTAAATCCAGCTTTCTTTTAGAGGAGAGATTATTAAAAGTTGCAGGGGGGTTGGATCCCATGGCAGTATGTACTTATTCTTCAGTACTTTGCTCACAGCCTTTCTACACTGATGTCTTTGTACACTGGGCCATTTTTTCAGTCAAAAAAACCCAATGAATACACAATTTTGCATTTTTAGATTTCATTAATTATTCTTGCTTGATGATGTATTCCCAATCCCCATGTAAGATTGCTCTGTAGCCTCCAAGAGGAATCTCTCCATTACCTGACCGCCTTTTCAGGTTTATTTGGAGCTCTGTTTCATGACAGAGAATGATCCCTAGTGGATTCCATTATGAGGGACTAGAGTGTGGCATTAAATAGTAATATCTCCAAAACTGGGGATCATGCATGGTTTTAGTAGTCACTTTCGCTTTAAAAGCTCAGTTTGGTTTTCATGTCTTTTGTACTGTTTGAGTTTCTTTTTCCCATCCTTTCAAATGCAGGAAATTGTGTCTTGTTTATTCAACTGTACACATTGGCCTAATGAAATAATGCCTTGCACTTTTTCTGGCAAAGAGTTTTTTCTGGATTCATGGATACGTGTGTGAAAAGTTGTTCGAGTTGGCTTGTAAACAGAACTTTTCTGAAAATACTCAGTTTCACCAAAATCAAATATTATTTAAAAAGTAAGCAAACCAGAAATGGCTAAGAGCAGTAGTTTTGAGCCACATTACTACACTAGAGATAACTGGCCGACCTCCCTGAGCAATGCATTTTTGCCTGTATAACTGAGCACAGTTTTCCTTTCCTGTTGCAGTGAAACTTTTTTTTTTCCGAGTTTCCTAGAGCACACAGTAATAGCAATGCTGAGACAGACCAAGGTTGTTAGCCTGCTACTTTATCACCAATAGTGGACAATAACACGGGCTGACATGCAGATGCTGCTTTGGTATTGCTAGTATGTTGCCACGGGTGGTGTCCCCTCATTTATTAGCCCTTGATGGCCTGTTCTTACATCAATTTACCCAATTACTTTTGAACCTGTGATAGTATTTACTACCCTGACATTTAGTGCTAAGCTTTTCCAAACCCTAAAAGTGATGTATTGTGTAGTGTATGTTCTTGTACAAATGGCACTATTTCTTCTAATGGTGTGCCCGTTGCTTCGAATGTATTGATCAGTCCAATTCTACTCACTTTTTTTGCCACTGATAATTTAAAAGCAATGTCTTTATGATACCCTTCATTAGTCACCGAGGCTGTAATGTCTTTATTTCATTTTAGATAGTGCAGCAGCTCATTCTGTATCTTGCGTTGTTTAGTCACCCTTCTCTCTCTTTTCCAGGTCTGTCCCATCTCTTTGATAAAAGGGGGGAATGCACATGGTGTTGAAGTGATACTAGTTAATGAATGCAGCCTCAATAATTAATTTCTAATTTGTCTTCAGCTTTTCTAGCATTTGATCTCATTTTTTTTGTCTGCTAATGGGCTCAGTGCTGACATCAGGAGAACAACATTTTTGAGCTGTATTGTCCTCAATAATTGAATAATTTGGAGCATGACACTGTACCCATCAAATTCAGAGGCCCACCCTTCTCGTATTGTTTTACTGCTCTGACATGGGCTTTGTGACTCATGACCTGTAAGGGTGCTTAACCCCTTTCTCCTGCTTCATTACTCAAGGGAGTAGTTCCTCCTGATGTCATTTTCCCTAACACTGAAAACAGTACTGTGAAAATGCTGGTGTTATTCCTATTTTAAAAGTGAAGAAAAAGTCAGGCGAATTAAATTATTACAAGATGACAATATTTGGAAAGCTTTTGTTGTATTTTTTCCCAAAGGCTAGTGTTTTCTTAGAGATCTGATTTTGAGCTGCTCTGTGGGCAATCTCTTTTTCTATCAAAGCAGAGCAGAACACAGCGTGTTAATTAGGCCTATTATAAAAGAGGCTTGCCCTGGGTTGATTCTGAAACAGAAAATCAAGAGGCAGCAGAGCATGACGTATTTGGAACCGACACTATTGCCTGCAGCAGGGACTGCATTCATAGATCATATGTTTGCAAAGATGCAGCAAAGGGGGGCTGAAGAATGGCTCCAGTTTTAAAATATTTAGCAAAAGGGTGTGTGGCCCTGTTGGAAAGACAGAGTGCCTCATTCATGCTTGGCAGTATATGTGACCACAAGACCGTGTCTTCTGAAGGTTTTAATTAAAAATACAAAATGAGTGTTTCCTTTGTGTGGTTTTTTTTGAACAGTGCCGTTCATAGCAGCTGAGAGTCTTTAATATGATAATAAGATCCTGAAGTCTTTATTTTGATCACGGCTATGGGTTTTAGGTTTGTGAATAACATACTGAGGCATCAAAAAAATGTCCTCAATAATTGATAAGCACATTTTAGAAATGGTGTAAAATTGGCAGAACTTTAGGATCTTACTTTCAATTTATTTGGAGGTTAAAAAAAGTGAAATAAAATAAAAAAGAAAAATGTAGAGCCAGGTGAATGTGGTACTGTAGTCGTGATCTTAACATTGGTCTTAAACTTTAGTAAGTGGCAGGGTAATGAGAGTGTCTTATTTTACTTTTTACTTAAGCTGATGATCCCATGTCTTTAAAACTTAATCGCTATGAGAGAAAAAATAGGTCACTTGGAATACATAGGTATTTTCTTGGGCTTTTTGCAGGGGAGATTTGGATACACTGTAGTAAATCTTGAGCATTCGTACATGATCTGAATAGAACAGTTTTATAATATAGTTACTCTACTTAACTGTCAGTGGTTTTCTTTCACATTGCTTAAAACAGAGGCAGGATTAGATGGCTACTTCAGAATGAATATTTAACAAAACACAATCATTCATCTTTCTAGGAAGATATCTTGCTGAAATAGATCCAAAACAAAATAAGAAATGAGATTTGGAGGCATCTCTTGGGTCACTGGAAACTTTACCCCATGCAAGAGGAAGGCCTCCCTTACATTTCCTGGGTTTACATATGGGTTCTCTCCAGAACATGGTTTTCTTTTCAGCTACTTCCTTTTTAATCAATCATTAATGATCATCTCTGTCATATTGGCAGTGGCAGATCTCTTTGAGAGAAGAAATAAAAGGACTGTAGTTTTGGAAGAGTTTCCAGTGGTGCCTTCTGCTGCCAGCACGACCTTCTTTCCTTCAACAAAGGCAGAACATCAGTCATGTGTATCGGTCAGAAGTAAAACGAGATTGTACAGAAGAAAAATAGGCATATTTCTGTGGGCCTCTAAAATAACTGAAATTCACTAGGTCCTTAAATAATGAGTGCGGAAAATGAGAAGTTACGTACAGGAGAAGGATTGAGAGCACATATAGACACCTTTTCTCAGAGAATAGAAGCAAGGAGGGTCTGCATTTGGCAGTGTCATAGTTGTAAAACTGGTAAAGGTGTTCATTTTTTTATTTTTCCTCGAGTGGCTGCTTTGGGGTTTTTTTTACATCAAATTTGTAGGCTCCTTTGGGGTAGGAATTCCCAGTATAGTCATAGTGAGAATCACAGTGGGGAAGGCCTTGACATTAGGTCCGAGTAAATCAAGACATTTCACTATTTTCTTACAAATTGCTCTTCTGTATTTGTTTCTTTAATTTGCTGTAAACTGTGAAGATTTTTTGATATAATGGACATACTATATTAGTAGTTTGCTTCATTTTAGAACAAATGTGCATATTCTTTATGATGTTTTAAATATCCTTGGCAATGGAAATAGTCTTATTCATAGCCAGTTAAGTTGAACTGAGGATGTTAAATCAATTGCAAAAAAATTTTATTGCTGTTCAGTACTGTCTATTTAATGGGCTATTAGGCCTGGCTATTCTTTGTTTGAGTATTGTATAATATTAAAAGAAAGCAAAGGAGTGTTAGACTCAGTTGGGTCATTATCTTGCTACAGATATATGTGAAATTTAAGGTGATACCTTGATCCTGTGAAACTACCTGCCCTCGTGCTTTTTCATTATATTGAGGTTGTAATTGCATATGGCTAGTCTTAGATATTTGTAAGAAATAGATCTATATTAGTGATGAACAAATAGATTTGTGGAAAGCAATTGAAATGTTCTGAAATCACACACAATCTTTAAATGTTAATAGGTTGCTTCCCAGGAATAAGTAGGCATAGATTAAAAGCTCTCAAAAATGCCTTAATATCCCATGACATTTAGGCACATGAAAGACTGCAGTTTTCAAAAGACAGGATGCTCAGCAGTTTGTGGAACTCAGGACTTCTTAATACAACTTCAATCATACTCCCTTTCCTTCCACCCAAATCAGACTGACTGTTATTAACATATAAGGGAGATGTAGTTTTATGAAATCTTTATTTTTTTACCTATTTGGCCTTCATTCAGCATCTTCTAAATTGCAAATATTGTGGTAAGAGACTAGCTGAATTGTAGTGATTCCAGTAACACTTGACCTTTATTACCAAAAGGAATGGGAAAAGTAGAGTGAGACCTTATCCCTCTAAACCATGAGATGTTTTCCAGATGTTTGCCATCCCTACCTATCTTAGCAGATGGCAGTGCTTTTCATAAGTGCAACAGAATAAATTTAGACCTGAGATCCTTTTTTTTATGTGAATTGTGAGCAAATATCTATGTGTTCTGTTGCCTCTGCTAATTATCAGGGACAGTAAGACATTAATGTGTTTTTTGGACATGTCAATTCATAATTGCTTAATTAATAAAACAAAGGTGGTAATAAAGATGGTACCGTTAACAGTTGTGTGTGGTACCACTGGTATTCCAGCCTTTAAGAGCACTGCTGTCATCATCTGGCCACTCCCCATGGTGCTGTTGCCCTTCTGTTCTCTGTCACCTCCTGCTCTGCTCTGTCACCCTGGGCTGTCACAGCTGCCTCCAGGCCCCGGTGAGGGGTTGCGATGGTTGTCCTGCAGCTGCCTGCTCATGCCCCAAGGTTCAGCTGCAGTTTTTAGCCTGTGCTCTGCTTCATGCTCTGCTGGTTGAACTGGTTAACTGCTGGTATAGCCAAAAGGTGAGACCTTGATGTGTATTTACTCAATGCAAGTTGAGAATCACATGGCAGGCTGTGAGGGAAGCAGCTTTGGTCAGGTGGTGCAGAAACCAGTTCCCAACTCTGGTTTTGGAGCCTTTTCTGAAACACCACTGTTGTCGCCAGGCAGACCTATCCTGACAGCCCTGGTTAAGGCAGACAAGGAAGCAGGATAAAACTTGAGTGCAAATCCTTGCCTTGAGTCTAGAAATGAAATAATTTAATCTTTACTTTGGATGTAATTATGTGTCATATGGTAATCATTTGAAGAAGTGCTCAGGAAACCTGGCAGAAGTTCAGGTGGGCTCTCTGGGGCAGTTCTGTTTGAGAGTCAACAAGGGAGAACTTTTGAACCCATCTGTGGTGCTGAGAGCTGAACATTCCTCAGCACTTCGCTGAGCCACAGAATCAGGGAGCACCAACAGCACAGAAATGGACAGATGTGATAAGACCCCACAGCTGGTGGGAGCCTGACAGCCAGGATGGTCTGAGTGTACTCAGTGCAGGAGCCTGAGAGCCCCAAACTGAGCTCTTTGTAAAAAGTATCTCTCGTTATCTAGTAACTGTTTTGTCTTAGGGATAACAGAGAATCCTGGATAATATACCCATCTGTCATTTTTACAAAGCCAAGAATTTTAACCTCCCATTTTCATTTTCTTAGGAGTGCTGCGTATTTGCAGTTTGGTGTGCTTACGTGCATGCCCGTATAAATCAAAGGCTATTGGTGCCTTCTTACACAACTGAAGTACCCATATAAAAAGATTCTGGTATATTAAATATGTGCTAATGGTATTGAAATTATAGGTCTGGTATAAGCAAAAGTATTTGTTTCTGTCTCATGGTGTGTTGGATTGTTTTTCTTACAAGAGAAGCTATCATATTTAATTTAGGTAAAGTGTTATGATACACCTTCATTGCTCAATTGAGTCAGACAAAAAAAGTTGGATATGTTCCCAAGGGAGAGCATACTTTGAAGAATACAGTGGTTTACTTTTAACACTTGTTTTTCGCTGAAGTTTATATCTGCTTGAAATGGAAATTGTTGGCATCTTAGTTGGCCAGATACCTTTATGTGTGGATAGTAGTCTAAAAGTTCCATTGCTTCTATTTGGTGGAAATAGTCCTTTTTAATTTGCAGTTTTGTATTTTATGTTTTAATACATGTTTGTAGTATTTCAATTCAATTCCCTTAAAGGACTTTGATACAGGATCAAATGATTTTTTTTTATTACAAACCTGTGTCATTTATATTTATGTTTCTTAAATACTCTCCCTAAATAAATGCATAATGATATCTAAAGGAAAGACATATTTCATAAATACCAACTAGATATCCTGCAAACACTGAAAACAGTAAGGATGGTGATGGAGTGTGAGTGGCACAGCCTGAACACTGAGGTCCTGTTTGGAATGCTCCTGGACTTGTTAAGCCTCTCTCAGTGCAGAAAATTGCTGTTAGGACATCTGTAGGTGCAGCTGGTCACACCAGGGGGAGGTGGACAGGTTAGCTAGAGTGGATCTGGGCCAGGGGTGTAATTTACAAAAGATTGTCTTGTTGTCCTAGCAGCTTAAACAAAGTGTCTTAAAAATTACATAGAGCTCAACAAACTGCTCAAGTTGTCTTCACCTGTTTCAGAAAGCAGAGCTGTATCTGCACGAAGCATACACTGTAAATCAGCTTGGCATTCTTTCAGTTGAAAGCAAAGTAGGCACGAGGAGTAAGTGGACTGCCAGACAAAGATAAGAAACAGTAATTTTACCAATTTTGAGTTCTCTACAGCAAGTGTTTCTGGTATTTATCTAGGTATTCAGTCTTGATGAACATTTTGAGGATTTAGATTGGGGATGGAAGGGAGTTCAGGCATTTTGGACACAAAAATACACTTGTGTGAGTCACAATTCTTAGTAGGTATAATAAAGGAGAAAAATAGCATAAAACTCATAATAGTAACAAAAATTGAGTTTCATGGAGTCTGGTGTTAAGGTAGAAGAAATTAGTAGTTGTTCCCTAAAAGGTTGTTTAAATTGAAGCCAAGTGAATGCATTTCGTTTGTTTCACATGGGAACTATTGCTAAGCAGTGCAAGTGAGTTGGATCTACTAAAACCAGAAATCTCTCCCATCTCTCTGGAAAACATTCCCACTTTAAAGTTATGTCAGTTCAGTTCCCTTCACAACGGTAATTTTGAGCTTAACTATCCATATAGCAAAGGAGAGGGCAAGCCAGCATTGAGGGATTTGAAATTATATATTCTGGTCTCATGAAAATTTCATGGTTTAAATAAATAAGTAAAAGCTTTCCAGAGTGAAATGCTGTGGTTATCTAAGAGGTCGTATCTCTCCCTTGCTCACTATCCTCGTAATAAACAGCTATTGATTAAATTGAGGAGCCACTTGGTCTTCAGCAGTACAGGTGGGAGGTGGTTTCTGGCCAAGGCTACACTATGGTATGATATATTTTATGCTTGCCCTTTCTTTCACCCCCCTTTTCTTTTTTGTTTTTTCTTTTTTTTTTTTAACCCACACATCATCAGCTCTATTTTTACATATTGTGGGGATTTTTTTGTGGGCAACCATTGTTTATATATATATATTTTTATATTTATATATATATATGTANATATATATATATATATATATATGTATATATATAAATGAAAATGTCAGCAGATAATTGAAACTGGTTTTCTTAATGCCAGTGTTTAAATTCAGTTTGCTTTAGATATATGGAGTATTTTGACAGGGGTTATTTTTAGAGTCATGATACCAGGCCTGGCAGATTGATACTTTCTTTTGGTAAATTTTCTTCCTGTTCAACAGCACTTCACCCAGTTAAGAGTTTGTGCCACTGTAATAGATTCAAAAGACAAATAGCAAGCTATTGATCAAAGAACTGCTGGCAGAGATAAATCCAACCTTAAACTGCATAAACTGGCTTGTTGAATTTAGCTTGGCTATTTATACTGTCCCATCATGCTGTATTTGGAGCTAAGAGTTTGGTGACAGGAGTTGAAAGTTTGTGATCTGTTTTAGCTTGGAGGATGAGATGTGCTAAATGAAACATTAAAGAGTTCTTCTGTGCTTTGTTCTGTCCTAATATGAGTTGTCAGGGGCTTTGTGTTGTCTGGGGTTTTTTGCTGGAAAAAGAATAAATTTATTTTATCATAAACTCAGTCATTTGTGAATACTTTAAACTAGAGCAAATATTTTCTGTAGTTGTGTTAAAAATAGCATGTCCTAGGGACAGAGGAAGCAGCTGTGTTAAAGTATCTGCCTATTGCTACATTTTCAGGATTTCTGTTAATGATACAAAGTCAGTTGAAATGACATCCATTACATATTTGTCCAAACAAGTGGAGAAGAAAAATAAACAATGTGGTGCTAGAGAATCCATTAGAATTGTGTGTCTCTGCTTGTCTTTCCTAATCAGAGGAGCTGATACCTATAAGCTACCCACAGTTANTCTTTCACCCCCCTTTTCTTTTTTGTTTTTTCTTTTTTTTTTTTTAACCCACACATCATCAGCTCTATTTTTACATATTGTGGGGATTTTTTTGTGGGCAACCATTGTTTATATATATATATTTTTATATTTATATATATATATGTATATATATAAATGAAAATGTCAGCAGATAATTGAAACTGGTTTTCTTAATGCCAGTGTTTAAATTCAGTTTGCTTTAGATATATGGAGTATTTTGACAGGGGTTATTTTTAGAGTCATGATACCAGGCCTGGCAGATTGATACTTTCTTTTGGTAAATTTTCTTCCTGTTCAACAGCACTTCACCCAGTTAAGAGTTTGTGCCACTGTAATAGATTCAAAAGACAAATAGCAAGCTATTGATCAAAGAACTGCTGGCAGAGATAAATCCAACCTTAAACTGCATAAACTGGCTTGTTGAATTTAGCTTGGCTATTTATACTGTCCCATCATGCTGTATTTGGAGCTAAGAGTTTGGTGACAGGAGTTGAAAGTTTGTGATCTGTTTTAGCTTGGAGGATGAGATGTGCTAAATGAAACATTAAAGAGTTCTGTGCTTTGTTCTGTCCTAATATGAGTTGTCAGGGGCTTTGTGTTGTCTGGGGTTTTTTGCTGGAAAAAGAATAAATTTATTTTATCATAAACTCAGTCATTTGTGAATACTTTAAACTAGAGCAAATATTTTCTGTAGTTGTGTTAAAAATAGCATGTCCTAGGGACAGAGGAAGCAGCTGTGTTAAAGTATCTGCCTATTGCTACATTTTCAGGATTTCTGTTAATGATACAAAGTCAGTTGAAATGACATCCATTACATATTTGTCCAAACAAGTGGAGAAGAAAAATAAACAATGTGGTGCTAGAGAATCCATTAGAATTGTGTGTCTCTGCTTGTCTTTCCTAATCAGAGGAGCTGATACCTATAATCTACCCACAGTTACTTCTATGACACATATATATCACACTGAAAAGCACTAAGACAGTGAGGTTTGCCTGCCTAATATATGTTCTTACTCATCTTTACTATTTTGTGGTTCATATGTATGCAGATAAAATTTGCGTGCTCTGAAGGATGCGTAATGGTTTTTAAAATGATATTTCCTTCATGAGAAGAAGCAAAACTAGTCTTTTACTGAGTAGATGAGTTCATTCATTTAAGAACCATAAATATTCTTGCAATAATGCAGACAAATTTTTCCAAATGAGAAGATGACTGTAAATAAAGTGAGTGATGTGAAAGTCTTTATTAATGCTTATGCTGTTAGATTCAGCAAATGCTACGCTGTAGGTTACAATTTTTCATCCATAGATTTTTGTTTATGGTTACTGTCTGCATATAGTTTGAGCCAGGACTTTATATTAAGGTACTAGAAATGAATATAGCATGTGGTAATCCTGTTCCATGCGTTGTTAGCTCTTTTGTCCTCTTGTGTCTTTTGTTAACCTTTGATTTTGAGGTATCTTGTAAATTTCTTTCTATACAGGTCCATCACAACACAAATTAAAAATGGCTATTACAAAATACTGTATTTTATCATTACATTTCATTAGTATTTTAATAATTACTAAAATCTAGCTTTTCTATTTAAAACATCTGTACTGAGAGTGAAAGGGTCTCCAGTGTTAGTAATTTTTGTAAACTGTTTGTCTCTTAGTTTTGGATATGGCTCGACACGTTCCCCTGTACCGAGCTCTGCTAGAATTGCTCCGTGCTATTGCATCCTGCACATCGATGGTGCCGTTACTTCTTCCTCTGTCAGGAGAAAGCAGCGAAGAGGAGGAAGAGCAGTTGGAGTCACAGGCTTCTGTTGGGACCTTGTTGGCTAAAATGAAGACCTGTGTAGATACCTATACCAACCGACTGAGGTAAGCACTTTCATCAGCCCTGTCCTTCATTTAAACTGTATTGTGTGGTTGTGGTTTAGGAATGGTACTCCCCAATTTAGTGCTCCCACTGAGACGCTCCAAACCATGCTGCCCCTTGCTACCTCCCACCTTCCCCTTGCCCTGTGGTGGGCTGGAGAGGAGAATTGGAGGCACAAAAGGTAAAAATCATGGGTTGAGATAAGAACAATTTTCCTGGAAGCAGCAATGAGATAAGAAAATTCACAGCAATAATATTATTAACAAAAGTGTACAAGAGAGAGATTGATTCACATGCAGAAATGCTCACCACAGAGCTCAACCCAACTGTAGTTACACCACCTTGACCCCTCCCTCCAGCTCAGAACAGGCATTATCCAGCCGCTCCCTCCGTGTGGCACTGGCACCACCCAGCTGCTCCCTCCGCGATGCTTACTTGACCAGAAGGAACCTCCTCTTCCCAAAGGAGTGTCCCTTTCCCCTGCCCCAGCAATGGTTCAAGGTGGTATAGAATAACCTCTGGGTCCTGGCCCTGCCCCCTCCTGGATACTGCAAAAATTCCCCCTGTTTTGGCTGGAACAGGACATGTCCTTTTATGTATTATAAATATAGAAGTGAAAGAAGATTGAGTTCTGTATATTTCTCTGAATGGATGCTGCCATCCAGAGTGAGAATATACCATCTGTTTCATCTAGATTTGCATTTGTATGTATCTGTCTGGTTTACTGTACTATTGACAGGGAATGGTTTTGATGTGACGTGTATAAGCTGGTTGATTTGCATACTCTTGTCATTTCGTTGGTAGTTATGAATGTTGCAATACAAATTTTTCATTTCTTTATTTTAATAATTTCTCCTTCCAGTAATTAATTGGTTTCTTGAATCTGTTTACTTGCTTCGTATTTAAAGACAGCTTGTTAAGAAATAGTAACCTGTCTTTCTCTGCAAAATTTAGGGCTGTCCGTAAGTATATACTGAAACATCATGAAAAGAAGGTAAATACAATGTCAGGAAAAGGTGTGGCGAGAATGTTCTTTCTCCCAGTATTAACTTGGAATATTTACCAGCCACTACCCAAGAGACTTTTTCAAAAGGACTCTCATTGTTGGGAATTCTTCCTAGTAACTCCTGATGAACTGGACTTTACCCATAAATTTCTCTAATCCTTCTTGACAGAGACTGCAAGTCTTGCTTATCAAGCATGTATGATACCTTTAGTGGGATTTTTTTTTTTTTTTGCTAGCTTAGTGCAGAAGAAACAGAACTAGGAAGGACAAAAATCAGTTCTTCGTGTTGGAAACCCACCTAAAAGAATCAGCTTGTGCTTGCTGGCAATATTATGTATGTCATGGTATTTGTAATCTTCTTAAAATAGGAAAGATATTTGGCTTCTATGTAATCCATTTCCAGTATCTTGAGTATGTAATTCTCCACCAGAATTGCTGACTGTTTTTTCTTTGCTACTCTGGTCACCCATTAGCCTCGGATTTAATGGCTGTGGAAACCTGTATCTTCTCATGTCACTTCCCCAGGCCGAAATCTGAAGTTTCTCTGTGAGAATGGCACGTGACTACTGTTTATAAGCTCTTTTCAGTTTTGTAAAGTAAATACAGTTTGAGTAGTTCTTCAGTGCCAGCTTAGGATCTGGAAACAAAGAATAATTCTAGAGTCACAATTGGTATTATTTCAGGAGTAGATGGATTTGATAAGAATTCTGTGGTTGGTTCTTTATACATTATCTGCACAATTTTCTTGTTTTACTTTGATATACCAGCACAAAAGGAAAGCTTGTCTTTTACTTGTTGGTTTAAGCATAGTGCTGCTTGCCTTAAAAGCAGTCTGCAGATAAGGATGAAAACAACAACAGCCTGGAATCACTGGGGTGGAAGGGTTGAATTCTCAGCCTTTTAGTTGAAGGTGTGCCAGAAATATAAGCAAGTGTTGGCATGAATTTCTGCTGCTCCTTTTAGGTCAAATTGGCAGAACAACAATCCATAATTATAGCTTCTAGTTTCAAAGGCAAAACATCACATCCCCTGAGCAGCAGACTTGCATGTCTACCAAATGTCATCTCCATGTTGGAGTGGGAGTGTCCACTTTGATCCAGAATTTAAGGGGAACAGTTTTGGACTCCAGTTGGATTTCCTTTACTTTCAAAGGCCATAGTATTCTGTTAGAAAATTGGGAAATTTCTGGATAATGGGGAAGACATTGAGGTATGAGATGATTTCTCATGACTATTTTGACTGCTAGGGAGTCAAAAGCCATCAGTAATTGGAGAGCAGTCAGGCTGGTGTACTGAGTTGCTAAGAGGGCTGAGTTTGAGACATCAGCTTGCTGGGATGGCTGAGGCCTTTGCTGCAGAGAGCTGCTGATGTGTGGCAAAATGAGATGGTGGTTTATTCGTGTGATGTATTGTCTAGCAAGCTTACCTCTAAAATTGCTAACTATGCTTCATGGGGATGCTGGAATACAACCAGGTAGGCCTGAGGCATTTTCTCTGCTATGGCTTTTCATTGTCTTCACTGCTGTTTTTGAGAACTTCTTTGTGAAAGAGTGCGTTTTGCAAAACAGAAAATATTTTCTTTAGAACTGGGCCCCAAGAATCAAGGTCTAATTTGTTTTAATTTCTTTTTCTTTCAAACACAGCTATCAGTTCCTTTTGCTGCATGCTGAAGCTCAGGTTTGGAGCTGATGGTTGTCTGCAGAGAGCAGTCCTGCAGCCTCTGGTTTGGAATGCTTCAGCTTAGTGTCTGTAAATAGTGCTTCAAGCCCCAAGGTGGGGTAGGTGGAGCCATCTGGGAGGAGGTTACCAGCTTCCACCAGTGGTCATTTGCAAAGACAGAGTCACTTTCTTGTTTTGCCTGATTTCAGGAGGTTTGTTGAAGAATCTCTGAATTACTGGAAAGAACAAATGTGGAGACCATGAGGGCTGTGGTTGCGAACCCAGAGTAGTTTTATCCCAAGACAGTGAGCCCCAGTCTAAGACTGAGCAACATTGGGCTGTAAGCACTGTCCCT
Organism: Oreocharis arfaki; assembly: GCA_013398015.1. NCBI lineage: Eukaryota > Metazoa > Chordata > Aves > Passeriformes > Paramythiidae > Oreocharis > Oreocharis arfaki. The sequence continues at coordinate 1,421,128 of VZRR01012715.1, forward strand.
GTGGTGCACAGGGGCTGGATGTTTCATTGGCTTTACTCTGTGAATGCTTTGATAAGGGTATCATTCTGTATCATCACATTTACCTCCAAGTATCAGGCACGGGTGAGTGTTAGTATTGACTTTGAAAATTAAAGTTGCCTTGGGAGTGTATAATTCATTATTCATTTAGCACAGCGTAAAGAGAAGGCTGTCATCTTCTGGCACAAGCTAAATTAATGGTTTAAATTATTAGCATGTACACTGCTGTCTCTTCTAGCAAATATATTAGTGACTGTCATCCCTTTAAATATGAGTTGACATTTTCTCTGCTTTTTCTTCAGTGCTTGAAAAACTGTATGGGGAAGTTTCTGTGTCTAGATTAAATATTTGGCTCCTCCTCCACTCTGAAAATCGTAACATTTAGATAAAGGTTTTTCCTGCACTAAAGCTCAGGAGTTTGATAAAACTGTTAGCGATCTGCATACACAGATTTCTGTGCAAGCTGACAGAGTGCAAGGAAAAAGCTGAAGCATCTTACTGGCTTTATGACTTCACTTTTGGTATTTCATCTCCTCCTTCATGTGATGTTGAGAGAGCCAAGTAGTTCCCAGCAACTCCTTCTCTCAGTCTGGGGCCCTACTGGTGCCTCTGGATCCCTCATGTATCTCCTCAACACACAGCTTGGAGTCCAGGCAGGACTGCAGCAGTGCAGATGACTCCAAGAAGGGAGAATGATATTTTCTCAGCTAATAGTGTGCTTTGCCCACATTATACGTGCTCACAAATGGCAGGGTAGTCATCAGGTTGATTTTCTCATGCACGTGCAAAGCAATGTCATGTGTTTCAGGTCACACTGAGAAATAGTTTATGGACTTAAAAAAAATAATCTTCAGTAAAGCTGTAATTTTGACCTTGGAGGACTCCAAGATTGAATCTGATCAAGGAATTCCTTTGTAGGGTCCATACAGCAGCCACAAGGCTGCAGCCGACTCATGGAGGCCTGCTGACCTTTCTCAGTGACTGGGACCCTCACAGTGACTCTGACCTTTGTTTACTTTGTGTGTTCTAAGATTCCCCAGTGCACTGGTGACATATGAAACCCTTTGAACTTTTTCATGGGCTTTGAATTACATTTTTGTCTCTGCCCTTCTATAACCACACAGTTTAGGGAACAAAATAGACTTTTAGGTTTCCCGGACCAGGATGTTTTGTTCCATGAGGGAGATGGGTACATAGACCAGATTCACACCTCCATATTCAGTTCCAGAGCTGTTTTGTGTAGATTTTAATCTTAGAGTGCACCTGTTCTTTTAAAATTGCATTACTTAATAGCTGTGTTTTAAGGATATGTTTTTAGAAAGGGCTGCTGTGGTCTTCTAATGTAAAAGAAATATAAAATGAAGTGTAATAGTTCATGTCTGCAATGATGTTCAGTTCTGTCTCAGATGGCAAAACTCTGTGAGCTTTAAAAATTATCATCAGTGTGAGAGTACATATGGCTGGGGAACCTTTGACAGATTTTCCTATCTAGAGTCTAGGGAATTATTTGATTTTCCATATGTTGACAGTAAATAAACTGAGAAACTGTGAAGTACTGTTAAATTTCTTCAAATATTTGTGAATAATGCTAAAGTAGAGAATAAAATAATGAGGCAGATGCCTACAAGAGAGCTGGAGAGGGACTTTTTACAAGGGCATGCAGTGACAGGACAAGGGGGAATGGCTTCAAATGAAAGAAGAGGTTTAGATTAGATACTAGGAGAAAATTCTTTCCTCTGAGGGTGGTGAGGCACTGGCACAGGTTGCCCAGAGAAGCTGTGGATGCCCCATCCGTGGAAGTGTTCAAGGCCAGGCTAGATGAGGCTTTGAGCAACCTGGTCTAGTGTGAGCTGTCCCTGCCCACGGCAGGGGGTTGGAATGAGATGGTCTTTAATGTCCCTTCCAACCCAAACCATTCTGTAAATCTGTGATCTCACAAACCGTGCAGGATTGATCTCAATAAGTTGATATTCTTTTGAATCAAATAAAGGTAGGAAGACAAAAGGGGGGAAGAAAAAAATGGATGTCATGATTCATAGGATTCTTGGATGCTATGGCAATATCAGTTAGTTTGTTCCCCAAAAGTGGGGGTAAAGGTTACCTTTAGCCTACCTAACCATTAGAATATACAAGCAAGACTTGTGTGAGGAAGCTAAGTGTTGATGAGGCAGTATGTCTAGTTTTGGGAATTTGTGTACCAGCTATCTTATCCTCCCTAAGAAACTGACTGAAATCCATGATTAGGCAGAATCAAGGTCAAAAATGAGACTTGAACGGGGCAGAGGTGTGGCTGAGTTAGATGTATTCCTGCATTTTGCTTCCTAAGCTGTTCTTCCACAGGTATGGCCTGACTCAGGAGTTAGGCAGCTTGATAATGTAGACCCTCACACAAACCCCAGATAACTACAGTTGTCAGGGTAGAGCTGTTCTGCAAACACATGATTTCAGAAGTCTGTTCTGAGGAGAGGCGGGGCAGGGCTTTTCTGTTGTGCTCATGATTGCAGTGGACAGAATCTCCTTTCCTTGGTGGCACAGGAGATGTTTGGAGAATACATTCTCTTTTGACAGTTCGAAAATGCTGAAGTGTAACTGTTGTCGACAGCAAGAACAAGAGGAAATTATATTATTGGTACTGAAAGTTTGCATTTGAGTAGATGTCTCCTTTCCCTACTGCTCCAACTAGATATATATTCCTTGCCTGCTGAGGTAGTTGCTGTCAGTAACTCTGTAGGAGTTTTTAAGCATGTGGTGAAGCATTTTGCTTAATGAGGCCAACACCTTGATTTTTTTTTTATTCTAAGACCAAGTAAAAGGAAGAAAACCAAACAAGTAGTCTAAATTGTAAAAGCAAGTAGAAGATAAAAGAGCCACAAGAACACTGTTTTGAAAATGAATTTGTAAGAATTAATTTTATTTTCAGTACCTTCACCAAGCACATTTTTATTGCTTTTCACACATCTTTCTCTTGAATAATGCCCACTGACATTTTACTTCAGCCAGAATTTCTCCAAGGGTTTTGTAGCAAATAGCTTAAGGCTTCTGCATCAATAGCAGGCAGATCTAAATCTTGTACCTTTCTAGGGACTGGTAGCTGCTAGCATGTGCATGATGTTAAAACAGGTTATCACTGAAGTCTAGTAGGTTTAAATATATATTTCTGAAGGTGCTTAGTAGGTTATTTTAAAAATATTGGCACAGGATTGGAAGGTATGAATGAGAGATACAGCTGCTGCTTTTTTGTCGTACGATGTTCCTCAAATGCGACCTGGGGCTGGCTATGATGCCTCTGATTCCTTCTAACTTTGAGGATCTGAAAGCTCAGAATAGCTTGAAGTCTGCAATGGGCTAACATCCTTTTGGATTAAATCTGGAGCAGGGAAAATGGACCGTGCTACAGTAATGTATTTTGTTATTAATGCTCTCTAGGGATATTCTCATTTGATTAGGTACAGTTCAGAGACCATATTCAGTACTGCTGTAATCACCTCTACTGAATAGTTTAGAGAGTCATTCATTATGCACAATTAGAGAGTCATTCATTATGCACAGAAAGGTTATAGTTGGTAAAATATGTTTGCTATATCAAAACATTGAGTTGCTGTTTTTACTCATGTAGATAGTTTCTTGGTTTGCTTCTAGGAAGGCTAGTGAGAAAGAGAAAACCACTTCATCTTGGCTGTTGAACTTGTTTGGGTCTCAAAAGGAACAAGTGCTGTTGAAACGAAAGTGTATAGAAATTGGTGTAAAATAATTTGGGTGCTGTTAGCCTTAAAATCTCCTAAGCTTTGCAGGATGACAGTGTAAATTTATGCTAGCTCTTAAAACGTAAAAGCTTTTCAATACACACATGTATGTTACATTAGTATCAAATACCCTTGTCCTCATTTCAGCAGTTGACTATCTTTGTTAGTAAGGACTGGATTGTCACAATCTAAAGATTTAAATTTATCTTAGATTACTAGGCAACTGGCTTCTATCAAGCAGCAGTGTTAGTATACACTGTATTTTCAAAAAATGTCATTAGAAAAATTTGAGGTGTTTAAACTGACATTTTGATTTGCAATACTTTGATTATAAACATCCAGTGTAACCTAGATACTTTTTATATTCTAAGACTTTTTAAATTATGTTACATTAAACTGTTTGTTGAAATAAAAGGTTTACATTTGTATAGCCCAGAAGATAACTGCAGAGAGAGGCAAACTTCATGTTTGACCCGCGGTCCTGTGGTTCCTGGGTTGATGCTCATCTTCGTGCTGTGAATTTTTACTGGTGGTTTCCTAGAGTTTTACCATTAGTGTGTCTTCGGTAATTGCTAGTGTATTGTATAGCAGACAGGAGCACTTTATCACCTATTTAGGACTCAGTTTTGCATGAGGGTCTGCAAGGATGAAATGCATATTCATGACATGATCTTCATTAGCTTGATTTTGCGAGGTTTTTAGTACTGTGTGAGGGTGTGCAGACATGAGGTCAGCCTGCAGGGTAACAATCAGGAGGCCTGAAAGGTTGAAGCAGAAACTGCTGTACTGGAATCGCTGGCTTTATGTTCGTTCTTTCGCTCCTCATACCAGCTGTACATCTGTCTGTCAAACCAAGGCAGCATGTTCGGTGTTGGAACTGCTGATTGCTGCATTCAGTGATGAACCTGAAGGTAGAGACACAAGAGATTCTGTTTCACAAGGCTTGGTTTAGCCTTGATCCTCTGTCTTTGGTATTTTCCCTTGTTGACAAATGCACTGGATATGGTATGTCTGGTTGAAAAATATTTCCTCATGTTATATCCTGTTTCTTTGCCCCACACAGGTCCAAAAAAGACAAAGCTAAAGCAGGAGTAAAACCGGATGCTTCCGATCAAGAGCCAGAGGGGCTGACCCTCCTGGTGCCAGACATCCAAAAGACTGCAGAGATTGTTTATGCTGCAACCACCAGTCTGCGCCAAGCAAACCAAGGTAAAACAGAAACACTTCCATAAGTACTGTATGCTGTTTGTCTTTAATACAGTCATTTACAGATAATTTATAAATTGGCTTAAAAGCAAGACAAAACACTTCCCTCCTGTCCCCAGCCACTCACTGCATTTTCAAAGGTAGATGGAACCTTGTAGAAGTTTTAAATGTTTTGATCGGGAGACAGAATAATTCAAGTTAGAGTACACCTCACAGCTTCCAGCACAATTATGTAGCACTTTCTTATTACTGTTTTTCTTGGCAGAAAACAACATACAGGACCTTTAGTAGTAAAACATTTTCTGTTAAAATTAAATCTTATTAATTGGATTAATTATTAAGTAGATGAATTCAGAACAAAAATCTGAAACATGGGTTGAACTTGCAGATGTTCAAAAGACCATCTGGTTGTCTAGTAAAGAAAACTGAAGATTAAGTAGCTGAATCAGGGGAGTGCATTTTATAGAGGCATATATAATCAGCTCCTGATTTTGGAGAGTCCAGGAATGCATGTGGGAATAGCCATCCACACAAGCATATGTCATACTTCCTGTTTTAAATTAAAAAAAGATAAATTAAAAGAAACAATAAAAGAATATTCAAAAATGCAGCAGCAGTCATGAATTATTTCTGAGCTGAGATTATGATCTTTATTTACTTCAAGCTCTTCAGATAATGAAATATACACTAGGAGAAAAAGAGATTTGTATATCCTGAGTGGTGCCCAGTTTTGAGATCTCTGCAAAAGAATGTAACCATAAAATGTCAACACTTGCTCTGCTTTTCTTTGAATTACATAGTTAACTACAAATAATCATCACATTTTATACAACAGAAAAGAAGATGGCTGAATACTCCAAAAAGGCTGCTGTGAAACCCAAGCCTTTGTCTGTTTTACGGTCCCTTGAAGAGAAGTATGTGGCTGTCATGAAAAAACTCCAGTTTGGTAGGTTGAGAAGTGTGAATGTTTGTGTTTGAGAAAGCAGACACTGAAGAAATAAATGTGTGTTCTGTTGAACAGAATCTCTTATTATTTTAGAAGTTAACAACTGTCTTACGTATGTGACCACTGATAATTTGCACAGAAGGAAATTCATACATCTGTGTTTTCATGTTACCAATTCATGCACTCTTTGAACTAACAAGAAATGTTTTAAGTATGCACTAGAGTGATTCAAGGGACCGGATGAATTCAATGAAGTGACGGTGTTTATGTTTTCATTACAGTAATGATTTTTTGTGAGTCTTTCAGTTCTCAAATTACATTGAAATGTATAAGTATGAGAAATGTTTGTATGAGCTTTTTAAAGCTCATATATGTTAAGGTGGCTTTTATTTTTTAAATAGAAAAGAATTCAAATCAAAATGCATTTCTTAAATGAAACTGCAATGAATTTGATTGTGTCCTTTCATAAAGTGCAATCTATTGCATTTGGAAAATGTGATGGGAATCGGTCATTACTTTGGCCATAAAAGGAATATGTTACAAAACAAAAATCATAAAGAACTAATAGTATCTTATCCAGAAAAGAGCTATAAAATTACTGCTAAAACATGTTCACTGAGTGTTTTTTGAGTTGCGGTAACAGTATTTGCAGTCACATTTCTTTGCTGTTGTATTTGTAAGAGACTTTCTTCACAAATATTTGTGGAGTGTATGCCAGGAGTAGGAGTTAGGAAGGTTTGTAGGAAGTGGGAGCTTTTCCCTCTGGCAGCTGTGCTGCAGATTTTGTGTAGCAAGTGATTAAAGAAAACCAGCTCTGCTGTAGTTTTTCATGGTTCTTCAATAACACGGCAACCAGTATGCAAGTAAATACCGCTCGCACTTGGCTTCACACTGGTTCCATTATTAGCATTATTATGTATTCGTAAGTATTGTCATATTCCTGGTCTGGAATAGCTGGTAGCTTTCCAAGTTGGGAGTGGTGTATATTTGACAAGTTTCATTTGACATATGCAAGCTGGTAAATTAGCTGCAGAAATTATTTCAGCCCAGCACTGTTAATGCAGTGGTTTCTGTGATCACTGTTAACTCACAAAACACATATTTTTTTGCATTAGTGTGATGCAAATTAGACTTTCCTGATTTTAATGCTCATAATCTTTATCCAAGACTACTCCATTATGAACTTCACTCCTTTCCTGACGCGTTAAAATTTTTTTCTCTTCTAGATACGTTTGAAATGGTTTCCGAAGATGATGATGGCAAATTGGTTTTTAAAGTAAATTACCACTACATGTCTCAGGTAAAAAACGCGAGTGACGCCAACAGCGCCGCCAGGGCCCGACGTCTGGCTCAGGAAGCCGTGACTCTCTCAACCTCACTGCCTCTCTCGTCTTCATCCAGCGTGTTCGTACGTTGTGATGAGGAGCGGCTCGACATCATGAAGGTAAAGAAGCAAAGCTGGGTTTAGTTCTCTCTTCAGCTTGGCATAGAAGTGTTTAGGAAGGTGCCTGAAATCTTAGGGAAAAACGGAAATATTTCACGTCTACTTTAATTGCTGTCCAAGCATTTGATGTAGGTGGTACTATTAGAGTCTGAGTCTGATTTCTCAGTAATTTGGCAGGGGCAGGGAGAATCCATCTGACCCAGGAGTGCTCTGTTGGCCAAGAAGTCTTCACAGAAAAAGGTTCATTCTTCTTCAGCTGTTCCAAAGGGAAAAGTTCAGTTTAGTGGAGTCCATTAAGGTCCAAACATCATGTGACCATTTAAGTTGTAGGCAGTAGGTATGGAGAAGTACACTGAGTACCTCTGGACCTGGATTTTGAAGAAAACGATCTGTTAATAGCACCCAATAGGAAACAGTTTCAGCTCCTTCTGTCTTGCTTTCCATTTGTAATCTGGAGAAATGAATGTTCACAGAGGGCTTTAGTTACCCAGAGTATCAGAGTGAACCGACTGACAGCCTGAGTATGATTATGATGTCTTATAATAATTCCTGCTGCCTAGCATGTGGAAATAAAATGCTTTATACAACTTAGAAAATTTCAACTGTGTGATAGATGTAAGGGTGGGGATTTTAAATGTTCTTTTTTTTTCTCTCTCTTTAACACTGGTAGGTTCTCATTACTGGTCCTGCAGACACCCCATATGCAAATGGTTGCTTTGAATTTGATGTATATTTCCCACAAGACTATCCTAATTCCCCTCCACTTGTGAATCTGGAAACAACTGGAGGCCATAGTGTGAGATTTAATCCAAACCTCTACAATGATGGCAAGGTAGGTCAGCTGGGATCTTGTGTTAGATGTAACAAGGAAGTGGAACAAATGAAAGTTTTTTTCCTTTTGTGATCAAATTATGGATCAGCCACTCTCAAGGTACAGGAGGAGGCTCTTCGGTTAATACTGGTCTTCAGACTGAAATGAAGAGGGATTTGCCAGTTTCAAGTGGGAATTACCCCCTTTATAAATAGTCCTGGAGATTTTTGGAGATCCAGCCTTTATGAACTGGATTGGACCAAAAAAGCAAGTACTTTTGACTGAGAAAAGTGTTCTTTCCCACCATTTTTTTGCTAAATGAACCAGTCAGAAGTCTGTTTTGGCTAGCTGGTACACCCTTTCCATGGACAAAGTATTCTTCATATCAGCTGCAGATGAAGGTTTGCTGAGTGCTTTGTCTCTTTTTTTCCATTCCCTTTCTGTAATGTGGACATAGAATATAATTCCTAGTGGAGACTTCATCTCCATTTTTCTTTGTCTAGTTTTAAGTCTTGGAAAATACTTGCCTCTAAGTTTCTTCTGTTTATTTTGTCTTTTTTTCCATTTCACAGTAAGATTCAAGAACACCACAAACTTTCCTAAAATTCAGATAAGTCACAAAAGTTGAGGAATAAATCCAATTTTTTGATAGTCTGTGTGACAGAAACCACCTTTCACATGCTTAAGCAGAATGACTGTCTTTAAAAGCCACAATTGCAAGTTTTGTAACAGTATTTAAAGCAGAAAGTAGAGAATCAGAGAGTATTCATAATACTTTTTTTTTGGAGCCACTACAATCCGTAGGTTTCCCATGAGGAAAAGTAATCTGCCTTGTCTTGTTTGTTTATTAACATGCTGTTCTCGCTTATCCACATTATTTTTATCTGTTTTCCTTCCAAAGAAGTTTCATGGTGTTAAGCTGTACCAGGGGAGTTTTAGGTTGGACATTAGGAGGAATTTTTCCACAGAAAGGATGATTAGACGTGGGAGTGGGCTGCTCAGGGAAGTGATGGGGTTACTGACCAACACTGGAGGTGTTTAAAGGAAAGGCTGGACCTGGCACTCAGTGCGACAGTCTGGTTGATATGGTGGTGTTCGGTCACAGGTTGGGCTCGATGATCTCTGAGGTCTTTTCCACCCTCATTGATTCTGTGATAGGAAACAAATTTGTCTTTTTGAATGCTGCTGTAAAAAAGTTTGTCAAAAAAATGAATGTAATGTCAACATTCTGTTCTGTCCAAGCAGAATGATTTTGTCATAATATTTGTCTGTGGTATTAATAATGTCACCTTTTCAGGTGTGCTTAAGCATACTTAACACATGGCATGGGAGGCCAGAAGAGAAATGGAATCCCCAAACATCAAGCTTTTTGCAGGTGAGCAATTTCTTCTTTCTCTTCAAATGTCATTTAGGAGTAGTAAGTTATCTCGTGGTCCTAAGGATTCCTTTTCTAGAACATTTAAACCAGAATAGTCTTCTTCAAATAAGCATAAATAAGACAAAAGACCAGAAAACGTCCTTGGAACTCTAGAAAGGGAACACTGCTGAGGAGACAGGTTCTTCAAAGTGCTCTTTCCAATGAGTATTTCTGTTGGTCTGGTCTTGAAGAGCAGCTGTTCATGTGTGCAGCTTGTTCCTGCACCAACTCTGCTCAGATGACTTCAAATAGTTTATTTTATTTTTAAAAAGAAAAAAAAATAAAAGGACTGGGAGATGACATCATCTCACAGAATTATCACAAGCTTTTTATGGTGAAGACAAAAGAGGCTCTGCGTTGTGAGGGATGAGAAAGTGAAGTACAGTAGTGCAGACTGTAGCCTTCCTCCTCCTAAATGTGCAGGTGAGCTGAATAGAGGAATAAAGATGAAGGGAATGGAAGTGTAGGTATGCTGTGTTCAATAACAATTAGTGTTACAATTGCAGCAGAATTTATTGGGGCATTCAGTCCTTATAATTTTTAGCTTTATTTCGCAGACATGCACTGACTCATAAGCAAAGACATTAAGTAAAAGTAAAGCCTGCAATGGCTTCTTTCCTATGGCAGTTACTGAATTTTTTCCGAGTTTGGAGTAATTATTATGTAGCAAAAGGTGCAATTTCTGTTCCAAATCCTAGAAGACTGCACAACTTCAGCATAATAGAATTACTGCCTTCAGCAGAACAAATTTCAGCTTGTTCAGGATTTGGCCTTGGAGAGCAGATTAATCAGTCTCTTAGAAGTTCAAGAATGGTCTGTTCCAGTGTGTGGAAGTCAGGCAAGAGAGGCAGAGGGCCAGCATAGGTAAACAAGAAGTCTTGCCTAAGCTCAGCTGCAAAGAGAAGCAAGAGATGGAGAGACGAGATGGGCTACTTGTGTGAAATAAAAGGACATTGACCAAGCATTCTGGAGAGAAATTAGGGAAGCTTAAGCTCAGATGGCGTTGAAAATACTGAGGGTTATAAAGACGAACATGTAGAGCTTTTCATAACTATGCTGGCAGCAAAAGAGCACATCTTCCTTAGGCTTTCCAGCTGCTCAGTGAGGCAGGAAACCTATTGACAAGGGCATGGAAAAGGCAGAGGTCATCTCTGCCTTACTCTTAGGGGTAAGATTTACCTTCTCATGTGCCTGCGCCCTCACTAGGGAGGTCTGTGAGAATGAGGATTTAACCACAGCAGAGAAAACAGTATTGAAGCTTCTTGGACCCACATGTTCATGGAACTAGACCCCATGAATCCAGCGAAGCTGAGGGAGCCAGCTGATACCATTGCAAAGCCATTAGCTCTCATCTTTGAAAGGCAGAACAATCAAGGAACCTTCCTGGCAAATCTCACACTCAGCTTCAAGGTCAGCAAGAGAGAGGATCACGTTGGGATAGGTATCCAAGACTTCCTTACTGAGTGCAAGTCTCCCACAATCCAGCCTCTTAATCAAGAGATGAACTGCAATTTTGGACTTCAACTGTAAAATCAGTGTAGAAAGTTGCAAGTATTTAGGAAGACTTATTTTTACTGAAGTCCTTTTTCTTACATTAAAATGTTAGATTTGGTTGTTAGAAATCACATGCAGCGTAGAAGTTTATAATTTAAAACATTTTTTTGGTGTTTCGTTTTAAGAATAGTAAGGAAACTATTGGAAAAAGTCCCGTCCCCGTAATATTGGAAGAAAAACACTTTACAACCAATGAATGGAAAACAGCTGCAGCACTAAATAAGTTGCTTGGAAAGAATTAGGCACTACATGTTTTTTCTGGCTCAGAGATTGAACTATTGTCAGACCACCCAAAATACTTCAGAAATTAATTTTTATTACCCAGTGAAACTGGAAGATCTGTTTAGAGTTTCTCATTCATTACAGTTGTAATTCAAAGTATCAGCTGCTTATTCTGGCCCAGAAAGTACAATGCTGCAGTGTCAAATTTCTCTACCATAGCTATTTTTAAAAAAAGATGGATATCTAGAATAAAAAAATTTTAAAAAGCAAAAGCCTGTTCTTCCAGACACATGTAAATGCCACGGATATCACCAAAACACCTTTCATACCCAATGCCTTGGCCCTGAAGTCACTCTACAGTGACTTAGCACATCTGCATTAATGTTCTGCCTTTTTTCGTATCTAAGTGTCCGTTTGCTTGATGGAACCTCATTTCTGAGGCACATTCTGCATATTTTAATGCATTTGCCTACATTTTAAGGTCTAATACTAAATAACTGTGGCTGCTTCTAGTTGAGTGCAGAGCGGGTACAGGAGACTGTGATGGTGCACACGGTACCAGCAGCTACCTGGAGCACCTGCCTGAGAAACAGAAAAACTTAGTTAATTTTCCTTCTCAGCCCAACAAGGGATGCTGGTTCACATTTTCCACTGCACAGCTACACGTCCAATCCATCAGGATAAAGACTTGGCTGCCCTAGATTGCCCGTCTGTGCTGTGATGAAAGCACAGCCACTGCACGAGGACAAAATGCCATGGCACCTAAAGGGGTGAGGGTATGTTCCTGTGAGGTGCTGCTGGGACTGAGGGCAATCTGTGTCATTCAGCTGGCTCTTGGACTGCTGCTTTGATACCAGTTACTGATCTGGCGTTGTGTCTGTGGACACATCATGGAGAATATGGGAAGCTGGAACACTCCTGTGCTGGCTTTGCTACAGGAGAAACTCCAGCAGAATGCCACACTTGAGCACAGAGCACAGCTGTGGTTGTCAGTGCACTGCCTGTGAAAGTAAGAGTTTGAATTGCTGCTGACATGGCATCTATCTGATGTAAGCTGCACATTCTGCATCCACCAGGAAAAAGCAGGTGTCTTCCATATCCAAATTCACGAACTAGGCTGCTAAATTAGGGAATGTTTTAAAGCTCTACGTCGTACCTAGACTGGGAGGAGAGTCAGTTCCAGAAACAGCTGCCCTGACATGTGGATATCTTACACCTAAGTGTGCCCAGTGCTGGAAATGTCATTCCTGTGTCTGTAACGTATCATCAGCTTTTCATTAATTGAGGAAATATAAGTGTTCAAATCACCTTTGTTGAATTCTTTACAGTTCTGTAAGTTTTGTGTCACAAAACTGTGAAGTTTGTGTCACAGAACTGTAATTCCTAAAATTTTTGGTCCTAATACGTAAGAAAAACTTCTTATGTAAAGAAGAAACCCTTCATTTAGTTAAAAAAACCAAGTTGAAAGGGACAAACATTTTAATACTGGAAAAACTAGCAAGCCATCAGATCATGAATATGCAGTACATCTGCATTTGGATACTTAAGAGCCCTATGTATCTATTTAATTCTTTAGGTTTTATTAGGAATAGCTGAGTATATAGTTAAATGCCTTGAATTTAAGTAAGCACCTATTCACACATCGTAAAATTGAAAGGGGGAAAATTGTTATTTCCTAATTACTGAATGATTGGTGCTTTGTTGATATAGTACTGAAAACATTTTTTCCCTTAAGAGAAATACTGAGATTTTGTTTTATTGGCATATGATGCAGTATTGTTTGTAAAATCTGAAACTAAAGGGCTAAGAACATTCATTTGAAAGAAAATATGAGAGACAATGTAGATCAGGATTAATTTCAGTGGTTCACCTGGCATCTCACCTCCTTTGTTTTCCATCTAGTTCTGAATTAGAAGAATTAGCAAGCTCTGCCACAGGAAAAAAATCAAAATTGTTGACTGAGAACTTGACAAATACGCTTTCTTTCACAGAAGGATGCAATCAGACATCTCTTCTTTTAAATACTTTCTTTTACTTATATCTGTATGTTTGTTTTGCAGGGTTTTAATTTACATTTGCCATTTTCTCAGTGTTTGAGCTAAATACACAGCCACAGGATTCTGTGGTTTTTATGTGTAGTGACAATTTAGGTTTGAAAGCAGGGACGTTCCCTGCTTGCACGTAGCCTGTGTCACAAATGAGAGTACTTTGCCATAGAAGTGATTTTGCTTGTAAGGTGAGCAGAGCTGTGTATATTTGTGAGAAGACTTCAGTAGCACAATCTTAATATTTGGTATCTTCTCTTAACAGGTGTTAGTGTCTGTCCAATCCCTAATACTGGTGGCAGAACCATACTTCAATGAACCAGGTTACGAACGATCACGAGGTACTCCGAGTGGTACCCAGAGCTCCAGAGAATATGATGGAAATATCAGACAGGCAACAGTCAAGTGGGCAATGCTTGAACAAATGCGAAATCCATCACCATGTTTTAAGGAGGTAGGTTTTGTGAAAGGCAGAATTTCTCTTCTTGAGCATTAAGAATAACGCAAATATTTGGTAAGATCATGCATGAGATGTCTGGTTTAACCTGCGGCAACTGACTCGAGAATATTCACTGCAGTGAATAAGGACATACCAAACTTCACAGATTCTTTTCTGGGAAACAGGAATGCCCACAAAGTGGGGCTGACCTGAATGGGATCTTGGTGCACAGTTGGATAAAACATGGTTCAGTCAGCTCAGCTCACTCTTACTACTGAGCAGGACCTTCTGCATTGCCTGTAACACCTGTTGATCAGCCCTACAAAGGGGCACTCCATGCTCTGTACTCTGCATAACTAACAGGCAGTATTTTTCCAAGGATCCTGAATTTGAAGCAAATACTAAGAAGCACTTTGGATACACCAAGATAACACAAATTGGAAAAATACCTTAAAAGAAATTCCACAAAGCATCTGCACTAGAAACCTCTGCCTTTGAAAACAACTGTCTTGATGCTGCTAAAAGCAATGCTAACCTTCACGCATTCATGCTGTCTTAAAAAAAAAATTATTGTAATAAATCAGATTGCTTAATTTGTTTACATTCCTGAAAATAGACTAAAACTCACCTGTAGAATCATAGAAGAATTTAGTTATTAGGGATTTCTCTCAGTGTATGTAGTCCAGTTCCTTTCCCAGAGCAGATTGAGTTAGGTCTCAGGGACGTGAACATACACAGCAAAGAGTTCAAGGAAAAATGAGCTGAAGAAACACTAAGATAATCTGTATGAATATTAATGCAAAATGTTTGGTCAAACATGAGTCATCTCACAGTATTACCAGCGAGTATTTCCAGAAAAACACATTTTGCTCTGAACTACTACAGCTGTTGCCAGTGTTGAAGTGTGGAACCATCTAGCAGTATCACTTATGCTTTCAATTGTCTGCATAATAAAATGTTGAAAAAGCCTAATTATTTTAGGATTATGCACATTGCTAGATGTGGCATCTGAGATGTTGGTCTCCCATCCCTTCCTTGGTGTCGTAAAAAACATCCTTAGGAGTACAAAACCTTTTTTCATTAAAATTACTTCATTAAAATTGTCTTTTGGAGGAAGAAAATATTTACACTTCACCTGCACTACAAGTGTTAGATATTTTTATCCACATGCAGGTGAAAAAGGATGTGCAGTGTATGTAGGGGTATTGAATTAATGAAATAAAACCTGGTGGTGGTTCAGAATTACCTCTTAAATGTTCTACTCAGTAAGTAGAAGACCATGATAAAGATAATATCCGGACACAGAATCCAATAATCTCTGCTAATAGGTGTTTTTCTTCTAGCTAATGTAATGGTTTCACTTTGGCAAAAGGTGTTCTCAAATCACAGTAAGATTAAATTAATCGAATATATAAGAAAGCAGTGGGCTCCCTGACAATAATGCTCCATGTTTCTTCTCACATGTACAGAAATGAAGGACATGCAATATTACTCCATTTGGTAACTGAACCCCAGGTTATTGTTACTGCACTTTCCTTCCAGAGTCTCAGCAATCATGTGCTTACTCTGCAGCTCAGCTTTCACACTGCTGGTATGAAGAAGGCAGCTTTGGAACAGTGTTAGATTCCATCTGCAGCCCCATCCAAATGGAAACGCATCTCTCAAATTATCTGAGCAGTTCTTTGGGAGATTCACTGTTTGTTAAGACCTCTAGGTTTCTTGTAGGGCTATCTTAGAAGCCTTAACAGTGGTGATCAATTCAGTTACATAAATGCAAAGTCATCCTGAAGACTGAGGTTTAAAAATGTAGATCATGAGATCTGTTGTCTTCAAAAATCTGAGCTGTCTTGTCTTTTTGTCTTAAATGACAGGTAAGCTCAGGAGATCTAAACTGCCAGTCTTTGGGAGTTTTTCCAAGCTCCATTATGAATTTAAGGAATGTATCCAGAATTGAAGTCAATTACACTTTCAATATGCAGTTTCTCTTTAGACAGATAGCTATTTTCTCTAACTTCCACAGGGAAAATTTTTTTTTCCCATTTTGTTGCAATATGGCCAAGAACTCTCAGTGCTCAATAAAATTTCTTTGGTTTTATTGTTTCTTTCACCATTCAGAGTTCTAGAAAACTGTTTTAGACAAAGCTAACACCAAGTAGAGTTTCACCACTTTGTATGAGTGTTGATCGGTTGGATTTTTTAAACTCAAAAATGTATTTCAATACCCAAATTACTCCCATCCAAACTGTGGGCAGCTCAACTACTATGGCCTCAGAATTCCAGTGTCCCCAAATTCCAGTGCTGCCTCTGCTTGGAGCAAAGTGGTTGCATCCTTTCTGAAGCAGCTGCTATGATCCTTCTCTCTGCAGAAGCGCGTTATGTTCCTGTGCTCATACTGCTGACAGTGTTTCTGCTCATCTGTTTTCTGTTCGGGCAGCACGTGGTCCGTGACGGGGGGGATGTGGTGCTTCTGCTTGTGCTGTGCTTCTCTAGCAAAACAGGGCAGTGACAGGAACAATGAAAGCCTCTGCACTGTATCTCTGTAGCTCTGCTCCTGTGTGAACGTAAACATCCATACATTGTGCCTGCGTAGGACGTTCAGCTCTGAACTGCAGAATTGAGCAGCATTCTGCTCTCCCTTTTGCTTTTGCTCCATGTATTTCTAGCACTCCCTTACCCTGCACCCAGGTAACACAAGTGACTGCTGAAATGGCAGGCTGCACACAAACAGTGGATCTCTGCAGACAGGAAGAGCTATCCAGACCAATGAACTCCCCAAAACAGCATCAGCTGAATTCAGAACAGGTTCCTCAGCGCTTTTTCCAGTTGCATTTTGGAAACCTCTCAGGACAGAAATTCCAATTTTATCTCCAACCTGATTCAATTCTGAATTACCTTCATACTGATTTTTTTTTTCTCTATCTTCAGTTAGACCCACAGAGGTCTTGAAAATTTGGTATTGTTAAAGTATATGGTTCTTCATCCATGTTACATTGGGAATGTTTTCTTGCAGGTCATCCACAAACACTTCTACTTGAAAAGAGTGGAGATCATGGCTCAGTGTGAGGAGTGGATAGCAGACATACAGCAGTACAGCAGTGACAAACGGGTAGGCAGGACTATGTCCCATCATGCAGCAGCTCTGAAGGTGAGACATTTATAACAAATCTAAGTTTCCCAGTTGTCAAGAGATGAAATGTATATGTACTCCATTTCCTCAGTATTTGTACTACAAGTTGGATTTTCCTTTAGCACCTGTCCTGCCTATTTTTTCTATGAATATTTGTATAGGATATGGGGACCCCAGGATGAGTTCAGTTGGTTGTAGCATGGTGCTGATAACGCCAAGGTTGTGGGATTGACCCCCTACTCACCATTCACTTTAGAGTTGGACTTGATGATCCTTGTGGGTCCCTTCCAACTGAGAATATTCTGTGATAACAGAGAGGGTTTTTTGTTTGCCCTAAGGGTGGGTGGAGGTTGTTGATAAAGTTATATTACAGCCAGTTCCTTGCCAGAAAACAGTTAATAAACTGTGGTCCATTACAGTCAGTTTTACCCTGTGTTAACTTTAATCAAGTTCTGACCATTATAAATGTTTTCTGCCTTCCTGCCCAGCTATTATCATTTGTGTATTTTGTGACTACACAGACAGCAGGTCTACATTGTTTTTAATATTTGAGTTTTTTCTTCTCTTGAGGTGCAACTCCCAAATTTTAAAGGCTTCTTTTTTCTATTGCTAGACTTCCATTCTTTCAGTGTGACTGGTCTTCAAAATGAAGTTACTGTTATAAAATATATATAACAGCATAAAGTATATATAAAGTATACAAATCTCTGCATATCTGTCTCTGTGACAGGTCTCATCCTGAATTCTTTATAAATTTGGTTTGACTGTATGACCTACCAAGTCCAAGCCAGTTTCTGCTGTGACCCCCAAACAGGGATGTGTCTCAACTGCAAGACAATAGTGTAGCATTTATAGTGATGCACTTGTTGGCTGCAGTTTGTTGACCGCCTTTAATTTGTCCCTAGCAGCATTTGCTAATTATTCCGTCGCTAAAAGGAAAGTACCAGTCCTTAAATACGGGGGAGAAGTTGATCCAGACATTGAAATAGTACATTTAAGCCTCTTCTGCCTACTCTTCTTTTTGCCTTATGGTGTCTAACCTTGTGGAAAGTACGGTTTTAACTGTGGCCTTCCTTGCTGACTTGTTTTTGTATATCCAGCGTCATACAGCTCAGCTGCGGGAAGAACTTCTAAAACTTCCCTGTCCTGAAGGATTGGATCCAGACACTGATGACTCCACAGAAAAATGCAGTGCCACAACAAGCTCAGAAGAGACCATGTTGCACGACCAGGTTAAACCCAGCAGCAGTAAAGATGTCCCCACTGATTTCAAGTCATGAGTTGCATTGACATGGACTTTGTAGACACAACGGCTTTCAAGCACAAGCCAAATATGTCAATATTTGTATGTAAGAAGTTAATTATGTAATAGGTAATGAAATTGAAACTATACTATGCCCTTAAGGATATACAGTTTAATTAAAAATGATCTTTTATTTACCTGTACAAGAGTGTAAACTTTTTTGTGCTTTTATTTTTCAATTGTGAGAACCACTGATTGGTATGTTTAAAAAGTTATGTATACAAAAAATGGATAAATCACTGATATATAAGGGAAACTACCTTAGGAAAGAATGTTTACTGAATGTTTATTATTTTTTTTTTACTTGTAGAGTGAGGGCAGTTGTAACAAAGAATATATATTGGTCATTCTTACAGCTACTATTTAAAGTCAGAAAATTTTCACTGAATTTGATAGATTTTACGTTTGGCCATATATTCATGCTCATATTTGATTCTAAAGAAAACCTCCTGTATACTTCAATAAACGTTAAATGGACATGATCCCTCTTTTATGATTTACTGGTACATTTTTTAAATAAACTGCCATAAAATACGTTCTAGCTGAAGACTTGCACTTGTATGACTGAATTCATTACAGTCAGCATACTTAATTTTATGCTTACTAAATCTAAAATGCAGATGAAATAAATGCACATGGTTTTACCTCATGCCAAAATTCGGACTTCTGAATTAGTTGGGTTTTTTTGGCTATTTTATGCAAACTTAACAGTATTCTAAATTTCTTAAGGGCTATTCTGGAACAAAGTCTTTACTGTATTGAAATGTCTGATTTTTACATACTCGGCTGTACTCTCACGAACTGACACACCACACAGGACTCTGATGTTCTGTATAGAACTGTGTAGACTTATTTCCAGTTTTATACTTGCAGCCACAGATCCCTAACTAAAAGGGTAAGGGGTTTGCTTGATTTAATAATCAAGTCTCACTTTTAACGTAACATGCATTGCTATCATTGTTATTAATTTTTGAGCAGTCCTTGAAGGACTAAAAAGTTAATACTGGTATTACCTCAGACTAATGATCTGTTGTATGATAAATACTATAAATCAGGCAAAACTGAAAGTTTTTTTGTTTTCTATTTGTTCTTTGTTTATAAGTATCACTCTGGAATTTTTTCACTTTTTGTTTTACAATGTATTATTTCTAATCATTAAAAATGGCACCAACTGAGGTTGTGTTCTTATGCTGATGGTTAACAGTTAGTCCTGATAGTCCTGACCGAAGAACAGTTTTTGTGTTCTGCTGATGCGTTGTGTTAATCCAAGGCCTGTTCTGATTGTACATACCTCTCAAAATACCAGCTTGGCTACATCTGTGTAACTTCAGGGGTCCTTGGTCAAAGAGCAAAACAAGCAGCTCTGTGCCAGAACTGCTGGTAAATACATGAAACAAAGAGCTTCTGCCATATAGTCCAAGTGTTAGAACTTCATCAGTGTTAAAACAGCACTGCATTTTTCCAGATGGGTATTTACTTACCTTCTATTCCTGTACAAAATGACTGTGATGCTCCTGTAAAGGCTCCAAAAACAAAATTACCCACTGACTTCCAATTACATTTGTTGGGAGTTTCTATTAGAGCTCTTCATTTGCTGCTTAAACTGTCTGCCTACAGGAGCACAGTCTTTTTAAAAAATCCTGGCACTTGTACGGAAACCAAATGTATTGCACCCGAAGATCCTCTTTAAACGTGAAGACTTTTTTCTTTACCATTAAAACACAAGACTGAAACAAAAAGTACCCATCTTGCATTGATTTGACATGAGGAAGGTGGTTAACATGATTGTACTGTTATCTCTGGTGTGTATTTACGGTTTCATAGCAATGCTAATGTGAAGTCACTGCTGCTTAATTAAGCAGATGTAAACAGCTGCATGGGATATTAAACTCTAATTTGCACCTACATACCAATTATCCTTTTTTTGCTCTAACATGAGCTAGAATGGTATTGTACCAAATTAATGCAGAGATTCAATCCTTATTAACTTGCGACTGTGTTACAGGCTAGTAAGCAAATTGTGAACTTGGCAACAAATACAAAATACACATTTTTAGGTTTTTAAATACACAAGGTAGCTGTGCTACTTGGCAGTGGCATCACAGTAACTCCTATGAGGTGGTAGACTCATCTTTTTCCATTTCATCGAGGTGAACAGAACCCTGTACAGACTGATTACAGTTTCTAACCATCCATTCAAGTCCTGTGTTTTTAACTGTTAAACTGATTTTGTAGAAAATGGTTTGAAAATCGACAGAAGTTATTTTCGAAAGTGCAAAGGGCAGCAAGCTGATAGTTAGATCACTATGGAATTTTACTCCATGTTTTTTGGTGCTGTCTTTGGCCCAGGACTGACTGTTGACACTACAGTTGTAGTGTGGGATGTTACAGCCATTGGAATTGCTGTAGCCACTCTGCCAGAGGAAGAGTGAGTGCACCACAGAGTAAGTCAGGAGTGTTTCCTGGTGCTTCACAGACAACAATGCCAAGCTTTTGTGACTGGTGCAACTGCCGTGTCTACAGAAGAGGAAACAGCTCGGCAGTCCAGGAGACCTTGTGCTCCATGAGAGCAAAGCCCTTCCTTGTTCCACTGATTGCTGCACGTGAACGACTGTTCTGTTCTGCAGCTGTAGCCACTGCACTCTCCATATACAGACAGAGTGATGGTACCTCTGCAGGATTTGATGGTTTCCTCTGGAATTTCGTCTGGGTAAAAGATGTGCATAAATGTACGGATTAATGCTCCTCTGTAATTCTGCCACTCCTATACAGGAAAAACAAATATGACAATCTAGAAAAAAGGAAAAAATAACAAAACAAAATTTGAAACGTAAGAAAGCTGTAAACATCTTCCAAGTTTCACTCCAGTAATTACATGTTAAATGTTTAGGTAAAAGCAGAATAAAATATATGTGACTATAGACTGACTGGATCTGCAGTGACCTGTGTGGCATTGTTGGTTGGGCTTTGTTACTGTTTTACTTCTGTAAATCTTTTGCATAAGCTCAAGGTCAATACTGTGCACCTCTGCCAGCCAGGTGAGGAGCCTCTACTGCAGCCACAGGTAAAACCATGCTGGCACAGGTAAGGCACTGGGCTGCTGATCACTGCTAGGGAGCTTCAGTGTGCGTGTGCCAGTGCTGTGCTTGGATGGTCTGTTTAGCAGCAGTGGAGCATCTGTTCTTTGCTTTAAAAAAAAAAAAAAAGGAGAAAGCTCCCATACAGTACAGGAAATGTATTATACTACTTTTGATGGCTCTATCAAATAGGGCACTCAGTTTCTGGCAGGATCACATTGTTAAGAAAACATTACTACAAAATGGTCTTTTTTTCCAGCTATGTCATCCATTATTTTTCTTCCCCAAAATGTTTCTGGTGGCAGTTTAAGAAATGTTCTGTTTTACATCCTGAGGAAAACAACTTGATAAGCAAACAGCCATATTATTAATTTATGTTGTATACCCATAAATACCTGAACACAAACCCAGCTGACCTACATTTAAGCCAAGACTATAATATGTTATTCTGATCCCTGTGAAGAATTATTTAGGCTTAGACTTCTAGTTGGAGTTTCTCAGGCATGTCTTCATTTTATAACTCCATGCTTTGTATTAGTGTGATTTACAAGGGTTTCCTTTTTTATTTCTTCAGAAGCCAGTGGACTCACCTCCTTGGAATGTCAGCTCTCTGTACAGAAAACAGAAATTAAAAGCATTTTTCAAAGTGAAGGAGGCAGATTTTCATTTGTCGTGCTATAACGAACAAGTACAAGGTGCAGAAGGTATTTCAGATCTGTTTCTCAGGTTTTTTTACCAACACACATACGTATCTATCTGTGTATAAATGCATCCGGTCTGGCAGTTACTCATCTTGAAAAAGTTTCCTGAGCTTTATTTTTCCTCTCCTTCTCCACAGATAGTGACAGCATTAGTAGGAGCAACTGGGCGTTTATATCAAAACAATGAGCATTCTGAAATACACTGAGCTGAGTGGGGGTAAAATTAAGCTCCACAATTGCTAAAATGAATCACAGGTAAAAACATTTTAATTCTCCAGAAATTTGGTTGTTGCCGTTGTTTTATTCTCCTAAACCATGAATGCAGAAAATACATTATCTACCCATTGAGTTACTGTAGCAGAGCTCCCAAATAATCTCACTACTGCCTCCGTTTAATACAGGCTCAGAGAACAAATCCCAAACCATAATTCTGTCTTGATTGAGAGAGTTCTGCATATTGTGACCTGTCATGTCTGCAGGCTGCAATCTGTTCTCTGGTCTTCTTGCCTCACAGCCAAAGTTTTGGCTCTCAAAAAATAACTTGGTCCACTCAGTTCTCCAGGTGTGTTAATGCAGCTTACCCTTTGCATTAAGAGTACCTGTAATATCTGTATTTAATCGTACAATATCGTCTTCAAATGCTAGAGCTGGGAACATTTCTGTAATTCACACAGCAAAATTTTGTATTTAAGATTGTTTAGTCGAAAGTCTAGAAAGAAGAGAAGTGGGTTCCTTATCAGTCAGAGACCATGCAGGGCATCCAACAGCCCTGCTTCTGATGGGAACCAGTGCAAGCAGAGCCCTAAGAGAATCTGGGAATAAGAAAAGGCACGTTATTGCCACCCTCAAAGACATTAGGAGTGAGGCAACTGTGGTGAGGCTTGCACATGAACAGAAGTTGTTAAACCACAAGAGTAATGTCCAAAACTATACTTAAACCAAGTATGGATGTATATTTGCAAAAATACCAAGCAGGCTGATCTACTGAGCTATTAGAGCACTGAGTCAGATGTGGTTTTACATGAGGAACATGCTTCTCAAACATACCATGACTCACTGCATTTAAAAACCTGCAGACACTTTCCTGTTGCCACTGTTGGGCTCCAGACTTTCAGCTTAACCACCTACTGCATTCTCTTTTAGGTTTATTTGTCCTGCACCTCTGTTCATTGTCCTCTTCCTCACCTATCAGCTCACATCCGCAGGCACGCACAAAGCCTTCAGTAGTTCATAAACCCTTTGCATAAAGCTCTGTGAGTAGAAAATGACCACATCCCGGTCCCTGATAACAAACATTTGAATATGTATTAAAAACATAGTAAGACCCACAAACTGGAAAATGAAAGCAAACTAAAAATCTCATGATAAAAGAATTCACTTTGCCATTTGTAAAGAGTCTGTGTTGCTTCACTAAGGATTTTCTTATTTACCAGGAGAGCAAATGGGAAAAGCAAAACTCGGGGAGTTTCCATCTCTTCTGTTTTCTTTAAGATATTTAAGCAAGCATGTGATTCAGAAACAGAATACCTACAGAAAATGTCTTGCAGTCTAGTCCTAAGCAATGGCTTGGGTGTGTCCAGAAGTCCCGTTCTCTCACCTTGAAATTCTAAGTTTTCAGCCACAGAAAACCTTTGCCCATACCTAAATTAGGAATAAGCACATCAGTGCAAACTTCCAGAACTTTTCCAGTCAAAATTGCTTTCTTTATTCCAGAGTTTTCAATAATAAACTTATTTCTACAAGTATTTTAAGCAGCTCGTAAGAAGGTGACCCTAGCTGGATTCTGGTGCAGCACAATTCTAAGCCTGGACTATGACAGCAACTCTTTAACACGGCAGGAAGGGTACCAGCAGGGTTAATTCAGGTTGTAACAAGGCCACCATGATCACATATGTGCAACCAGCCCAGCCAAGAACCAGCATTCTCACATTAGGGAATCCAGGGTGCCAGATCCCTCTGCATGGTGGCTGGGAATGGCCTGCAGGATGCAAGTCCCTGCCTCCATCCTGGCTATAGCTACAGTTCAGGCTGTCCTGAAAACCTTGCAGCTGTTTGCTGGCAATGTAGTGTGGCAGTGATTCAAGAGGGAATGGAGGTGACACTGCACATCAAAACCTAACAGCAGCAGGATTGTGGGAAAGGAAATTATGTGCCTGCCAACAGGACCCGTCTTCTCAGCTACCAAATAGTCACTCTCCAAATCTCAGCTGTATTTTGAGGCAGTTTCAGCCAGAGAAACTTGATGTGATAAATAAAATTCACAGAGGCTGGCCTCCAGCAAAGCAGCAGTCACAAGAGAAATCATGCGACCATCTGGCTGGCTGAATTTTGCCATTGCATATGAGATTATGGATAAGTCCCAGAGCATTACAGAAACCTCAGACTAGGGGGAAAAAAAATCAGATTCAATTCAACACATCTCCCAGTTGCCTCATGGCCACTAAAGGCAACAGTGTGAAGCTGGTCACACAGACACTGAAACACTGCTCTAGTACAGGTCCCTGGGAGACTTCAACATCAGCAATATGAAGGGTCTAGTAGAGACCACCTGATCCATCTGACAGAACAGGGAAAACAAGGTGGAAATTACATCCAGCTATTGATTTAGCTCCATACAAACTTCACTCTAGTTAGAAAAAACAAACAAACAACACTACAAATGTACACTATGTACACTCAGACTCAAACAACTGCCGTTGATGAGAGCCAATGGTGACTGAAGCAAAGGTACACCAAACAACAAAATATCCTTTTGCATCTGCACTGCCTACTGATGTGTTAAACCTCCTTTCACTCTTTTCTAGCTCGCCCTCCAAGGAAATCATTCATGTTAGAAAACAAATGGCCAGATGCACAAACAACACACAGCAGGGAACTGAACATCAATAACTTGTATCGGAGGAAAAGCCAAGCCATTTGAACAAAGAACGGGAGAACAGTACATGGCTCCTGATAAACAACTGGGTAAGTCAGGAAAGACAGTTCTGTCTTGAAGAGCTCTCAAGAGCCTGTACTGGTAGCAGAAATCAATGAGGACAGTGCTGCAATTTCTAGATTGCATATAGAGAACTGCAGTAGAATGCTAAATTCAATGTATGCCTAATGGAAGATTTAGATTAATCATCTGAATAAAGATAACACAGTTAAAATGCTTATTGTGATACTGCTGTCTTCTTGAAAATGTTAGTATGGCTTGTGTATTTTCAATCACTACCTTAAATACATTTTTTTCTTTACTTGCAAATGCATCTCCATGCACAGAATCCAACAGCACGTTATTTTCCATTGCCAAGTGTGCCCTCAAAGACAATTGTCCAGTCAATGTCACTAAGGACAAGCCATGACTGTAAATTCATACAGTTTTCATTTTTCCCTGATAGTTCATTTTACACATTTCAACACACTGAAAGGCACCAAGGCTCCACTGAGGCAGCAGAAGAGTGCTCAGTGCCCAGCATCCATCACAGCCTGGGATTAAGTGTCCAAAAGCGAAGTGTAGTGGATCTGTCACACAGAAATTATTCTCTATTCATTCTCAAATATTACATCTTGTGACTGATGCAAAGTCTCCATGCAGATTAAATTGCCAGCAGTGTTCACCTCAACCTTTGCCTTCTTTTTAGAAGAGTGATTTTGTTCAATAAGGCCCCTGTAAAAAAAAAAGCCACTATTTACGTTTTTCCTGAATTTAAGTCTTTCCATAGTTGAACAGCTTTTGCCTTGATGGCCTTTGGGTTTCAGTTCAGTTAACATACGTAAAGAAAATATTTCAGAGCTCTTATTCAGCATCATCTTCTCATCTTAGTTTAGGCCTTGGTGTATTATTTGTTATTTATATTACATCTAAGGAAAAATACAGCTCCATATGAAGCTAAAGGAAATGTTTCAAGTGCTTTAAGACATGTATCAGAAAAGATTATTTGCTCTGTGCTTTCCTGTTAAAATACTATTTCACCATTCACATGACCATTCTGTATTCTAAGTTCTCTGCCCAAAGTCAACTGTGTTATAGAATCCTAAGAGTGGTGAGCAGGAGGCACCGCTGGAGGCGATATCCTTTAGCTGCTCTTCCCCAAACTAAACATGTGCCTTCCTCGAGGACTTTGACTCCTCATGGAATATGTGATCCAAGTCCCCTGCCATCATCATAGTTTAGACTCTGTGCTTCAAGCTGATTGTTTTCTGCCTTTTGTCTCTAGTTCTGTAGTGATGTTACCATGGATACCCCAGCATTTGTAGCTTAATTCAATTACAAGACATTATTTCTACATTTTAATTTGCTCACAACCAAAACCATTCTACAATAACTGGAGAAAATAAGGAGGAAAATTGAGCATAGGTCACGTTTCACTTCTAAAAGGCCAGCCATTTCCACGTTCCCTCATACTTGCAGTAAAACCATTAATCATCATAAACTCGTTTTGTCTAAAAGCAGAGGTAATACATTTTTCCATGTAAATCACTTCATTGCCATGACAGAATGATGTCAGAGAATCGAAATAGGTGATATAATAAATCTTCATTTTGGAACATTGTTTAGCATTAAAGGTTATGGGGGGCAGGGGGAGGGGAGAGAGGGAACATGATTGATATCAGCTGCTAAAGACTAAAATTTTATTTTAATTTTCATTAAATAGACCTAAATACTGTATTGACGCAGACACACTTTTACAGACTAGAAAATATACACACGGCTTAAAAATGGTGCAGTAAGAACCCAAAACCTTTCTAGAATAAAAATCAAGCTCCAGCTAATAGTTTGTAAAAAATGATTAAAGTAATAATTAACATTGCAAGTTTTAATTTCTTCCTATTTTTTAGCACAATTTTTGAAATTCAGGGCTTCACATTCACCATTTGTACAGGCACAGAGAGTTGAACACATAAATTCTTTAAACTGAATTTAGCTTTGCATCTAATTTGGCTGCGTGCACAAGAATCCTCACACAACGAAGCAGTAGCACAGGAGAGAAACAGAACTTTGTTTCTTCCCCTCCAAAAGCAAGCAACCTTGTCTGAATTACAGCCTATACCTTAACCAAAATGCAACTATTTTCTGAAATCTTGCAGCAGCCTGGTAGAACAAATATATATTTGGCATCATGGAAAATGGAAGGATTGGGACCAAACCTAGAAGTCAAAGCTCTTACTTCCCCTTTCTCTCTGTAAGATTTCAAGTCAAGCTTTGGAAGAAATAACCGATTTTGGTTTGACCCAAATCTCTTTTTTTTCCTATTTGCTCTTTTTTATTCCTTTGGAGAAAACATGAAAAACAAACTGGGGAAACAGCTGAAAATCCGTTTCACTCAGCATTAATCCCTCCCCCTTGGTGTAGCCACGGTACGTATAACCACAGCCCTGCTGGGTGAGGCAGAGCAGTTCTCTTTCCACACAGCTGATCTAATCTGAGGTGTGCAACAGCCCACACAGAACAGCTGCAACGAAAAAGCAAGGCCCTTTAAAAACATCTGTTTCCTATACAGATAAAATGCAAGGCTGGATATCCCCTCAGCATTTTTCCAGTCCTTAAAATGGATCCCACAAGGCTGTGGCCCTTTCAGCTTCCCAGTCAGCAACTCTAAAGCCAGGTTTTTGTACATAAGACTTTCATATCTCAACTTAGAAATTAGACACCCCAAAGAAACAAATACCATCATGCAGAACACCTACTTTGGGCAAAAGAGAATTAAAACTCAAAAGTATGGATTTGTTCATTATTTGTTTCTTTTCATTTTCAAATTATACTTCAACACCTGACTCCAAACCAGAAGCAATTTTTTGGGGACAGTTTATTTCTGTAAAATGTAAAATTTCTGTACAATGTTAAGCACAATGGCTAACACAAATGTTTGAATTATCCATTTCATCCTGGAGCAGAGCACGCAGCCATGTGAGATGGCCTGACTTGACCTAGCAGGTCACTGCTGCATGAATGGGGGTGGTCTCCAGCACTCCAGAGCTGAGCTGCCAGCTGAGCTCTGGTGCTCATCTGACACTGCCATCACTGTGACAGTGTCATCCTCAACTTGACAAGAAGCTGCCTGAACAAAGAGGCACCTGTCAGGAACTGCAGCCTCCAAGGAATGCACAGGGCAGTGTGGATGGAAGGAAGGCAGGAGGGCAGGGTGTTGAGACCTCTCATTTTCAGAGGCAGTGACCTGTTTGGCCAGCTCAGCTGCTCATGCATGTAAAGCCTCAGCTCTCCTGCCTGGCCAATTTTCAAACTTACCTCATAACTTTCAGTTTCCTTCTCTGTTTGAAAAAAAAAAAAAATTAAAAATCTATGTATATATTTTAATAGATCCTTAAGCTAATTTAATTTATTACAAAATGACAGTTTCTTGGTGAATTCAACCTAATTCTTTTACCAGTCATGTTTATTCATTTTTATTCAGCTTGATTAGCTCACCAATTTTAAATTCCTCTAGATGGGCTCTGAAATACACTTTTGGGGTAAGGCATATCATTAGCATGGCCTTGCACTAGCGAAACCTCATTACACAGTATAGGGAAAAAAAACCCAAAAACAAAACAAAACCCAAACCAAAACAACAAATGAAACCTCCAAAACAAAACCAAAAAAACACCAAACCAAATATCACCAGTAAAGCCTCCTAAATACACACAGAAAATAAACAAAAATCTTTCTTTTTCCATTCTTCTGCATGCTGTCCAGGAATCCTACTGCCTCCCACATCACACATCAAAATAAAAACCAACCACCTCAGGGACAATAAATCTTATTTTTCCCTTTTCCTTCTGTTCTTACCCTCATAAAGGGAGACTGTATTTCCATAGCTGTGCTTGCATGCCAGCCCACTGATCATAACAGGAAAGCAAAATCAAATGAAATAATCCTGCCTTGTTCTAACAAGTATGACACAGTCTCTGTCCTTTTGATGAGCTTCATTAATTTGTCAATACTGATAGAGGGGAAAGGAAATAGATTAAAGTGCAGTATCATGGGGTTCATCTATAGCTGCATAGCTGCATACTGGCTCCCTGGCATCTCAGAGGATGCCACCTTAAATGAGAACAATCCTTGGCAGCAATCAGTCAGGATCTGGATGGTATAATCTATACTGCTGGCTCTCAAGAGATTCAAAATAGAATGAGATATAAAAAAAAAGGACTCAATTATGAATTCCTCCCACTAAAACATTTTAAACTCAAACACTGTATTCTCAAGTGCTGTTTCCCTGCATGAGTCCCTTTATCAACACATAGATTTTTCCCATTCACTTATCTTGCTCTCACTGCAAAAACTACTATCATCTTTTCCAAAGTTTGCATTGTTCTTTCCCTTCTATATTTTTCCTGTTCATGCAATGCTCTCTTCTGGTAATGAGAGGCCCTTCACTCCAGGCTATTTAATTAGTGTCTAGGACTTAACTTAAATTTGGATGCCCAATTCTCTTAAATCATACAATATTTCCTAGGTTAACAGTAAAATCTTCACCATTTTTTCCAAAAAGGTCACCCTAAATTTGTTCCATCTGCATTATTTTTCAAGCTCTTCACCTTTCTGCCCCTTTTAAGAAGAAAATAGAAAATGGAATTCAGTAATTGAAACAATTCAATTCAGTGATATGTTAGTGTCACATTTAAATGGTAATGACAGCAGTAACATAAATGAAGAAAGATGTATGCACACATTCTCCATATTGCATTCAGTGTAGGAACAGACTGTAGCTGTCAACTTTGTGTTTATTTTAAGAAAACTGAGTAGTCAAACTTTTGTACTCCCTGATGTTGATAAGGATAGTATGGGTTTTAAAGTAATACTGAGGCCTCTTACTCTCTAAAGCCACGCTAAAATTTGACAAATTAAACCTGCCAGCCATGGATATATTAAATTCCCTCTAATTCCCTCAACCTACTACAAGCAGAAATCAATTACATTTTTTTTTAATCCTTGTGTATGTGTCTCTCTCTAATAATTTCTGCCAGGGGCACTGCGGTAAACCAAAGAGTAACATTAAGCAATTTGCAAAACTGTTCTATGCAGCATTTGCTGAAGTAAAATTTCTCTTTTCTGTGTTTTTGACATCCCAGTGACTGCACTGCAGAACTGCTCTAACCACTGCACTTACAGGTGACAACATGCTGGTATCTTATTTAAATTCTGCAAGGGCACCATCTGCCCTGTTTTTGAGCTATGAGGCTGAAATGCTCTTTTTTCCCAAGACAAACAGGAGGTGTTTTAGAGAAAAGGATGTAAATTTTGTGGGGGAGGAAGGAACATGAGCTAGGTTTCATTTGCTTGAAAAATTCTATTGCACTCCAAAGAAGTAAAGCAGACTTCAAAGGAGTCTTGGTCAACCACTGAACCTCTTGTCCCAGTGCTTAACCTCTCCCCACAGAGCTGCCACAATTTACATGGAGGTTCTTCCCAAAGGTGACTGTCAGCACAAAATGCTGCCTTTAATAACTATTTTCCTTGTCAGTAACAGCAATGTATCAGACCTTTTATATGTCCACCTTCTCCCCTTATTCATCACCTCCTGGGCAAGAAGAATATTTAATACACATGTAGGTAAGCTGGTACTGCAGCATTCATTTCCATTGCCTGTTTACCCTTTCCTCCACAAACACATTCATCTATCTTTCACACTGCATTATGGACAAACTAAAACAAAACCCTTCCAGGCTTGTCTGCAGTGCCACTTCTCAGCACTCTTCTTTTCATTCTTTTCCAGGATCTACCATGACAGCTCCTGCAAAGTCCTGATTGCAAATACATGGAGGGGTTGCAGCAATTTCTGTTATTTATGTAGCACTCAGATCTTTTCATTAAAAAGATAAAATCTGACAAGATGCAGCTG
The DNA here is from genome assembly GCA_013398015.1 of Oreocharis arfaki. Lineage (NCBI taxonomy): Eukaryota > Metazoa > Chordata > Aves > Passeriformes > Paramythiidae > Oreocharis > Oreocharis arfaki. The sequence continues at coordinate 1,452,006 of VZRR01012715.1, forward strand.
TTTACACAGCTGACTTATGAAAAGATTGTTTTCTCTGCCTTTTACTACATTAGCTCTCCACAGCATCTCCAAGTGTATCTTGTAACAACTCTTCCTATCTTAAACACTGCAAGAGTTCCTGTCAGGACCCCCGTGCGCTGATGGTTATGCCTTGGCCATAACAAGCCTGACCAGCCCCACTTGGGGTGCCCACATGCCCCTCTTCCTGCGGGATCAGGAGCATTATTTAAACCTGGCCCAGGGGCCTCAATCTCTGCCTGAGCTGTGTTGCTGTTGGTTTTTGGCTCTGCTACAGCCATGGGTTCTGTTGAACTGCACCCCAGGGCTGGCTTGACCTTGGACCTGGTATGTCTTTGTAGTGATCCCGACTTGGTTGGACTCTGTGGTCTGTGGGTCTGCCTTGCTCAGGCACAGTGGGCCCTGGCTGCAGGGGACACAGCCTGGCCCTGCCAGCTCTGTCCTCACCCTCTCCTCTCCCACCTCACCAGCCTTAAGGAGCAGCCACCACTTACTGCTGCCTGCTAGTGCTGTAGCAAGGACAGCTACCCAAATCTTCTGTTGTGATTAAGATTTCTGGTCCCTATTTTAATATGGGTCATTTAAAATTATGAAATTACTTCCCAGGCAATAAGCTAGCAAAGCAGTTTGGCTGCAGAGCTGAAATCAGACTTTCCCTGGAACTGACAAACCTCTTATGCTGCGTTTGCGCACTGAGTGGAATACCAGAGTCACAACCCTAATCTGAGCAAACAGCAACACAGCTTTGGAAATTCAAAGAGAAAGGACCTCATCCTTCATTCATATGAGCTTAAAAACTTCTATTGAAATGTTTTCTATTAAAAAAATTTATCTACAAATAAGAAAAACTGCAAGTGCTCTGTTATATGAGCATTCTCTAAGCAAAGCTCAAGCTGGTGGCACTTAACTGCACTGTCAACATCAGAGAAAAACTGTCACTGTCTTCTTACATGGGCTGAATGCAGATGAATCACATTTAAGATAAATCATTCTTGGTTTTGTTTCATCCTGTGGCTTCATCCAAGCTACTCCCAGGCTGAAGATTATCCTGTGCTGAACTTGCCAAATTTCTCACATTTGAATCTACTGGCTGCCAGAATTATACGTAAAACCAGCGTCCTGCACTGCAAGGCAATATTTGTCAGAGACATGTCTTTTGCCTCTTAACTAGTCATTTTGACAATAAGGATGAGGTTCATTTGCAAAAACCATAAGAATTCAAAGGCAGATATTCTACCTGTGAAATCTGTAAAATGTTCCAACAGTGGGTATCTGACTACAATAGAACTGGAGCATGTGCTGAAAAAAAACCCTGCAGACTGCTGCTGCATTAGCCTTAACACTGGCTTTGTTTAAATTTCAATTATATTTTACTCCCTCTTCTTGAAAAAGTTACAAATTACAGAAGCTGTGAATTCACTCGTGCCTTGGGAAACTATGAAGACTGGAAGTACTGGGAGGTCATTATTTCCAAAAGCTGATCCTTTCTCTGTGTCTCAGACTATTCTTCTATCCTGAAATAGATTCCTTGCTCATATATGTATTTGCATGTATCTTGCTTTTACTTTTGGTATATAGAGAAACTCCTTAGGATGACAAAAAAACCCCAAAAGATGGATATCTGGGTTTGGGTTTTTTTGAAAAAAGAAAAACAAGTCACCTAACTCACATTTTAGTCATATTTTGCAAATGATTTTTCTATGAAACCTCCGATAGACTGGAGTCTTCCACAGTACATCTTTTTCTGCAGTTATTTTTGGCCATGGCTGCTGCTTTTTGCTGTACAAAGGACAAGGAGGAGAAAAACGTGGCTGGCCCCAAATTCTTGGTGGGCTCTTTCAGAAGTACTCAATGTCACCTAGAATCATTCTTACCATGAATTCTGGATTAAAATGTGAAGCTAGCTACAAACTGATTTAGGAGTAGTGCAAGTTTTGCAGCTGAAGAGTGGCAGCATTTTATGCTTTATAGTTTGCTTTAGAGGGTTTTTACAGAAAAGCAACAACACAAAATATTTTATACTGGACTTACACTATCTCCATAGCTCTGATGCCTGAGAGAAAGCTTTGTAAATAGATGTTCAAAGGAAAATCCTTTAAACCTGGTTATTTCTGATTGGCTTTAATCTGTTACCATTGCTTCAAAAAAGAAAATTCTAACCTCAGTCATCCAGAGACTGAAGCCTTGCTCTCTCCATCAGCATTTTAAAAATTGTAACTTGTTACATAGTGAGAAACAGGAATGCCTTTCTTAAAGAAGCTCTGTTCCAGGATTTCACAGCTGTGTTTCTGGGTCCAAACGAAGCATTAAATGGGAGAGGGCAGCAGCCACTGCTGCAGCAGCTGGGAACTGCTATGAAGGTGCCCCTGCGGTAGCACTAAATTTTGATTTCATTGAAATACACGGAACTTAACGGCAACATCCAGCTGTCCTTTGCAAAGGCAGGTGTGGTGAGGGTGTTTTATGGAACTATTTCATTTTTTTCCCAATTTTTTTTTCATTTAAATGATAAACTGCAAGATCTCAGATGATGCTACCTATCTTGCACATACACTCCTATTAAGTCCTGTTGCCAGTCAATGGTACTTCAGTAAGGATATATATTGCATCCCAAGTGAAACTAAGAAGATGCCAAAAGAAAATCATTGTCAACTTTGCAATCCAAGGATTTTGGCAAACCTGACTCAACAGATAAAATGTCAAGCCTTTCTCTTTCATCTCTCCCTCTCACATTTTCACTTTAGCTAGTATTTTTTTAGAATTTTTTTTTTTTCAGGACTGTGCTAGTAACGTGTAGCAAAGTGTTCCCCATGTTAAAAAGTTTGGAGCATATTGACAGTGATTAACACCACAACCACAGAGACAGGAGAACTTTACAAAGAAGATCGCTGTGCGCCAGAATCATCTTCCTCTTCTTCCCCAGAAAACATCAGCATGAGCTACAGAAACAAATTCTGGTTTAGAACTGGAATTTGGAGATTTTAAGCTGCACATTTTTGTTGATGAAAAGAAGATCTAAATGTAAGCTGGTAGTGAAATAAAGTCATACCACTAACTGCAATACAGGACAAAAGTGAATTATGACAGTGGCTTGCATTGCCACTGGCAGCAGAATTTAGCTGAGATATAACACGGATGCCATGACACAGGAAAAACAGTGATGGGTCTAAGGACAAAAAACCCCTATGTTATGCAAAGAGAATTTAAGAGACAGAAAAATTAACTAGGAAAAGTAAACAGTTTCCAAATTTGTGTGCTGTAAGCAGCGATGTAAAGGATCATGGTGACGTAACTAAATCAGGAGTTTTGCATACTGAAGAGTTAGTGAGGCGTGTGCCTCAGCTGACTGCAAACTACAACTGAAGCTTTTTCTGCTCTCAGGGCATTTAATGTTCCCCTCTCCCACACCCCTTACCATCCCAAGGCTGAGTTCTCTCTTACATAATAGTACAAGTTTCATGCAGGATCAAAACGATGACTGTTATCTTTCTCTTCTCCTTGTCTATCCAGCTTTTTCACGAACCTGGAAAAAACGTAATAATATTAGAGACAAGTTATGCCCCTGTTTATGTTTGGCTGAAGGATGCCAGTGCCTTCTGAGTGTATTAACTGAGGGCAGTCACTGAGACAAGACTGCATAGACTGGTTTTCCCTAGGAAATCAGGCTATTAAGGACAGTACTAAAGGGGCTGGACAACTTCTTTTTGCCCCCTTATGTAAAGTGTTCTGTTTATTTTCAGTCACGTGTAGAACTAAGATGTTGGCGTTATCCCATTATTAGGGTTGGTAAATATATTTTTATGTGTTACCATCATCCAGTAGACTCTGAAGTCTACTGCCTGTTTATTTAGGCAGTGAGTCTGAACACTCTTAGTCCAAGCTGCTGGCAGAACTTTTTCCTGGAGGCTAAATGGCACCTTTCCAAATTGGAAGTTGGCAGAGATTTTGGCTGTGCTTACACCTGTGGGATTTACTTCTTTTTGCATTTCTAAGTCATTAAGCAACAATAAAATCTTTATGATATCTAATGTATTGAATTTTACAACCATTGTTCTAGTAGTATGATGATTAGTTTAGAACATCTTTTAAATTTTGCTATCACATGCTGTATTAGCTTCCAATTTATGTGTCAACAATCACTAGGCTTTATACAGTGACAACAGGTCCTCTCTACATTCCAGGTGTGGGACCTTCCTACATCAGGACACGGCATGTATTTTGATCCCTGTTACTGCCATAAATACTATCAGAGAGTATAGTACCTCCTATAGATTTTTTTAAGCTTATTTTCGAAGGTTGGAATAACGCAATAATATCCAAGACCAACTGAAATATCTCTGTACACACCAAGGTAAGAAAGTTTTGATTTATAGCAACTTTATATCAAATTCAACAAATAATGCTAGGGAACACAGGTGACAAAGAATTGCATTTTCAACTCCAGAGTTCAAAAGCCAGCTGGTGAAATAAGCTTCTCATTTTCCTCTCCCCAGAGCCACTTGCTCAAGTCTGAAGCAGTTAAAAGATTCTGCATTTGGAATTTGTCTGAAGTTGCTTAAAAATGCTTTAAAATTAACTATTTGAATTAACTGTTTTACATATCTAAATCAGATATGTACTATATAACAAACATGAAGCTTCCCTGCACGTATGCCCATGCACTTCAGTGCAGAGACAGAACACAGAGTTTGGAATCTCTGAACACTGAGCCATTAAAGTAAACAGGGGACACATTCAAAACTCGGTTCATTTGTCAACCTGACAGCAGATGGAAGATTTCTGCATGCAAAATATAGGAGCATCTGGCTATCAAGGATATTTAAGACCTTACCTATTGATCTCTTTCATCTGCTTAAATTAATTCAAGATGTTAAGATGCCAAAAAATGGTGATTAAAGATCCCATGCATATAAAGCTCAAATCCCAATAAGCAGCAAGAAGATAAAGACAAATACTACAAAGCAAAACCAGCAGCAGAGCTCCCAAATAAGTGATTATAAACCTGGAAACACCAGACATTTGACTGCCAGAAATGGAGGACAGTATGGCTTATTAACTCAGAGAGACATACACACAGAAAATGCATTCTGTTATTTTGTCAAGAAGAACTTTAAGGGAAAAAATAATTGCAAGGAAAGGTAAGGAACTAGAAGAAGGGGGAAAACATGATTAAAACCAAAAAAGAGACAATATTGCTTACAAATATAGGCTAGGTGTAACTTCTCTAACAAGGACCAATAGGCTCTACAAAACTCAAGGTGCACGAATTAAATACCTGCACCAGATTCCTTTAAGCTCAGAAATTTAGAAAGTAATTAATTTAAATAAGAAACATTCAAGACCAGATTGGATGGGGCCCCGAGCAACCCCCCTAGGATGGGCTCTAGTGGAAGGTGTCCCTGCCTGTGGTCATGGGGTTGAAACTCAATGATCTCTAAGGTCCTTTCCAACCCAAACCATTCTAAGTTAGAAACTGGAGGGCTTCACAACATAACCAACATGTATCGCTACACTAACTAGGTGACTTAGAGATAAAAGCCTTATCTTACCTTTATTTATTTTTAAGAGAGTGAGACAAAAGTTAAGTCCCCAACACCACCCCCATTCTTCCAGACACAACTGAACTACAGCAAGGGCACTATCTTTATCCTGTGCCTTTGTTACCTTTTTGGTACTAGCAGGAATTTTGTGACTTGAAAATGAGATGTAAATAGAACTAGCTATTATTCTATGTCAGGAGCAGAGAGATGACATTAGAGGAGAATCCATCCACACTAGAAGCCAGACTAAATTAAGTCCTGACCTGTAACACACTGTGATGCTATCAGAATCTGGCTCCATACCAGCCAGTCTCAATGTCGACTCTGCAAAATAAATTCAACTACTACAAAGTATATTTATCTACAGAAAAGAAGGAAAGCAATGCACAATGGTTGCTTACATTGCTAAGTTTATAGAAAAGTAATGAAGCATTATTTCACTAGATGAAACACCATTAAGACTGAATAACACGTAACTGTAAAAAAACCAAGAAAAAGCAGCAGCCATTTCCAATCAAAGCTGTAATTCTGCCTGGTCTTTCTAAGGTCATGCAGGTGCCATTCCCACAATGAGACTTATTACTCATTGCAGGGCTCTGCCTGGGTCCAGCGTGGGGACTGAGATAACAAGCCAAAACAGCAGAGGAAGAAGAGGATGAAAGGTTCACTTCTGTTGTTGGGGTTTTTTTGTGAAGCATTTGACTAAATGCTTTGAATCATTTTTCTAAAATCATTAAAGAGTCCTACAGTATGGTTGAGCAGCACTGCAAATGGGACACACAGTTTTAAATCTATTTATCAGATCTCAACCATCCGTGACAGACCTTTTCCTCACTACAGCTTCAATGGAGCAGACCAGGAAAGGTCGGTACTGATTAAAGTTATGCCAGCATATTCTGTGCAACGTGTCTTTCATCGTCATCAAGTGTGATTGCAGCTGCCTCGTATCATGGGGATTCATGGCTCAGACAAAAACTTGAGAGGAGACAAAATCACAAGGAAAAACCTTCATCCAGAGATCATTCAGGCAAAGCTTGCAGCTTCAGAAGACCACAAAAGTCCAAGTGTGTGCTGAATATTGCATGTCTTTTTTATAGCAACTTTTACAAATGGGATGATTATCATGAATTCCTCTAAGACTTCTCCTTTTTGACTAAATACCATCATAACTCTTTTTTTCACAGGCTAGTTCATAAAGAAAATATCAAAATTTGACAAAGAAAGCAGAGAGAACCTGAGAGTTACTGATTAACAGGAAAGAAATAAGCTAAGAAATGTAAGAGAACCTTCTGGTTCCCTAACTCTTTATCCATTGTCAGAAAAACACCAAAGCAAAACAAATACACCTGTTCCTAAGGGTCAAGAAATCTAAATTTATTTGTTTCTGAGCACAGATCCTGTTATGACACATTAACTTAAAATTTTCTCAATGAAATCATCATACTTCATTTCAGCAATTTGAAAAATTAATCATTAAAATGTAATGCGTAAATGAAAAATATATTTCATCACTTCAACAAAACTCTTGGTGAAAGAAAGAATTTATAAACAGGTTCTAAAAATGATTATTTGACAATAAAGGAAAAATTAAACAGTTTTACAGAGTTTGTCTGCATTGAAGGTTGAAATGGCATGTGAGCATCCAGCACGGGAATGATGAATCTATAGCTCAGCCTTAGAATTACTGCCAACTCCAAAGGAAAATTTGAGTAAAATAACCGAAGCTTCAATTTCCTGGGTAAGAAAAGTCAAGGCATGGCTTCATTAATTTAAAAAAAAAAAAGGTCTGGACAAGAAAGTCTAAGAACACTATCAAGATACAGGTAGCAGCAGAGACCCAAAACATATTTCTAAGAAAGGATGCTTTTATTCAGGAAGGCACTTGATTATGCCTCTTTGGCCTGATCTCTCCTCAACTTGTGAGGGCTTATCAATTTTCAGAAGCATATCCTGTAGGACTTCTGCCAGACATTAAGTCATATGCTCTTAGCCCAAGTGTGCTGACAAGAATTTGGCGGTAATTCTAACATTCACCTGAGAAGTCCTTGTGAAAAATGCAGTGAGCGACAATTCCAGTGACTTTGTGGAAGGACAGATCACCCACTATGTCACTGAGGTTATAGAGGATGATAAGCACATGAGGGGGGGAAAATCATCACAATTTCTGGAAAAAAGATGTTTTGAGTTCCCTTCCCCCTGCCCTCAGCATAAATTTGGAGATCTGCCCTGAAAACACAATGCCTCATCTGCATCCAGAGATATTAGAAGAACAGTCAGTGAAGGATCTACTCTTTGTGCACCACTCCTGGTTCACTTAATCTAGGACTGACATATGGTGGCAAAAATCATGGAATATGTACTGGTTCATCCCAGGCTGGAGAGTTCTGATCTGAGTGGAACTGAATACAAAGAATTCATAGCACTGGCTGATCATCTTATTTTAGAAAGGCTTTTCTTTCGGTGGCTGTACACAGGATTGTTTTCTAAGGATTAGCATCTTTATCCTAAAGGGTTTAGATGTTACATCTGAAAAGGAAAGGCACATACAAGCAGTACAAATCGGCATTCTGCTTGTGTTACCCTCTTGTGTGGATAACACACTGTTATCCTCTTGTGTGTTGACACTGGAAGGAATTCAGTTACAGCAAAGTCCCTAGAAACAGTAGGTAGGATTTTATATTCCTTTTCCATTTGGAGGAGTGAATACTTGCTTCTAAGAGAGAGCAATAAATGACCTACTGCACCTGCGAAACAGCGCCGGTCTTCTTGAAGAAGGGAAGCTCTACTGTAGATGTCTGTTAAGACAAAAAACTTCATCGGGAGGAGAAAACAAAAATGTGCCAACTGAAATTGCTACAAGGGAGAGGCAGCAGTTCTTTCCCACCAGGGATGTCAGTATGCAACAAGAATGAGTCATTATGATGCAGTTCTGTGATTCAGACAATTCAAAGCCACTCTGGGATGTCAGACCACCAACGTATTTTTGCTTTGTGTGAATCCATACAAAGATAAAATGTATTCACCAGCTCTTAATAAACTCCCACATCCCTAACAAATTCCTCACAAGATTTTAAATTTTTATTTTCTGAATTTGTTGCTGCAAATCTGAATTTAGACATACTTATTTCAGGTCACTACTTACCAGGAAACCTAGAGGTACTATACAGTGAAAAAAGCCTTACGCAATTCAAACAAATATCCTAACAGTAGGTAAGGACCAAAACCCGGACATGTTGTGTTGTTTATAATTTTTTTATTCATAAAGCCACACAAGAAGGGCTCTTCCTCTGAGATATAACGTAAGTCTAAAGCAACTGCTTTTCTTTCAGGGGAGCAGGTTGAGAACAGTATGAACGTTTTCTTTACCCTCCTGCTCAAATGATCATAATGCCCTGCAGCTTATTTTGTGGCAGAACAAAATTAACCTGTAGACATGGGCTAATCCCTTACTATTTCCTAATCTATTTTCATTAATAATTGCTACAGTCAATCTTTGAACAGAATGGATGTATAAATAGATCAGCAGAGCTCAGGCACAGAGTAGGTATAAAAAGTGCTTTCTCATCATATGCATTTCTAGTCTGCTTTCTTGCCATAACCCTTCCAGAATATTCCTAAACCTACAATATCAGAAAGAAGAATTTCCCACAGCCAAAAAAGTAAGGCATAATTCTGCTGCTCAGAACAGCTGGAAAACCCATAGGAATTTATTTTTGTCCTACTAGCCACAAGAAACCTGGAAGAGGATTGGAATATGATACCACTCACTTTACCATAGGATCTGAAAGATTGTACAAAAGGTATCAGTGAAAGTCAAAGCCTGATTTTATCGATACCAAGAGTTTTGCCTGTGGAAAGTAAGAGACTGTGAATGACACAAACAGATTTCCTAATGTTTGTGGAGTCTAATGATTAACAACTGCAAGATGAACAAAAAATCACTTGAGTGCTGGTAGTACACAGAAAATTTGTTAGATTTGAAGAATCCCTTGGACACCTTCAAGGACTGTAAAAGAATGGATTGATTTCTTCCAGCTCTCTGGAAGCCTGCTCAGAACACGTCAGAGTTTCTCCTTCAGGCAGTCAAGAGAAGTAAAGAGCTCAGCAGAAGCATTCATGAAGGACAGGGAAATGAGTCATCCTAATCCACTGTAATGATCTCATCAATCCTTCACTGTGTCAAGTTATAAATATATAGTAAATATTGACAAGCGTGTTGAGGCAGCTTTTGAAAGAGAACATTTATCTTATTGTTGTTCTTGCCAGGACAGATAATCCTCAAAGAAGCTAGTAGTTTCAAAGATTTAGGGAGAAACTCATTATGGAGAATTTCAGAAATCATTTCAGGGCAGATTTTTGGTTGCTGAAGGACATTGAGATCTACTGGTGTTTTAAGTGTGAATACTCTTTTGCCATCTACCTTCCTCCACCATAATCTAGTTATTTATTTTACTAGAACCTTTTTCTTTGCAACTTCTAACATTTGCAGCCAGTTTTGCCTGCCTCAAACTTTGGAGGACCAACAGCAGTGATGTCCCATATTGTCCAAAATAACATTCGAAATTCTCATAAAACATTAACTTCTCATAAATATTGCACAAGTGATTATCTAGATTAAATTCACTAGAACAATTGGATTTCTGTCTTTTCCAGACACTTCCAGAATTTGAGCCTTCCTGCCTTAACACTTGGTTCTCGTAAGTTCTATTCCTCTATTATTATAATTCTATCACACTGCAAAGCAATGCTGAATATTTACTTATACAAATTCAAACTATGACAGCAAAAAGTACTTCTCTGACATACAGGGCACCACACTCCCAATCACTAAATACCTCCTCATCCAAAATACACATTTCAGAGAAGAGTAGAAAATACAGGAACAAACGTTTTTGTGCCCCTGTTTAAAAAAAGAGAGAAATTGCACCTAGTTTGCTTAGAAGTCCAAGCCAAGGGACATTTTCCAAACAGAAAACATCAAACTTGGTATTTGTGCTCTTTGGCTGTAAGCTGTAAGCAACGGGAAGTTTTTAGGATAATACTCTTCTCATCAAGCAGAATGTTTCTTGCTGTGTTCCTCTCATTACAAATTATCACAGAGTATTTAAGCTAGTACCACTGTTAAAGTTAAATCCTTCATGCTAATTAGTTAGAAGAATTGTACTGGAAGGTACATTGTAACATCTAAGTTTGGTGACTGTTCTGTAGACCTAAAACAATTCTGGAATCCAATTTGCATAAAATGCATTAGTGTCTAATCATGTAACAACTGAGCTCATGTTTTTAAGAATCTAAGACAGAAAGATGAAGAGAACTGCTTGTTACATTCTTATTAAAATAGTCACAAACACATATCTGGTATTTTCTGCCGATTCACATGGAATATTCTGTAATTAACATGACATCCCATATTTCATTCACAGAACTCACCAAATCTTACATATAAACCAGGAATGACCAACGGTCCTTATTCCCTAAGCCATGCACCAAATCTTACTGAAGTTGAAAGTCACAGAGATGCCCCAGATTTTGGAGGCCCAACATAAAAAGCATCACTGTGAGTGTTTTTCAAGCACAGTTGGAGCTGACTACCCAAGAGCTTCACTGTTCCCTGGTGAGAGACATGTTAAGGATTCAGCTGGGATCTCCAGATAAGGAACTCATCACCCCGCCATCGTTTGCTGCCTGTCACCATCAGTGTTTCTGATGAACCCACCAGTCTCAGGCCAACACAGCCCCACAGGGGTGTCCCAGCAGGAGCCACCATGACCTGGTTATGATACAAATGCATTCTGAGAGCCAGAGCTATCCACTCCTTTATTCAGTGTGAAGTAATCTCAAAAACATATTTCTGCTAACAGGTAACCATGCACACTCTATGTTCAAAAATATAATCATGTTTGTGGGTGCACTGAAGAGATCATGGAGCTTTAATAAAATATTCTGTTTCAGCTAAAATTTCTGGTTGGTGTAGTGTGACTGGAACCAATTTTGTTTGGCTTCCTTTCTCCGGACTAACAAAGAGAATCCAATTAATGAGTGCCATTTAGTATTTTTTTAATCTCATTTTAAATCCTTCTCTCCTTTTGAAGCTAGCAAAATCAGAAAATGGTGCTTTATTAAAAAAATAAGATATCATAAGGTAATGTTTCTGTGTGAGCTCATATAGGAAGGCATTAAATACTTTGCAAACTTGGGCAGATATTACATGCTTATTTAATGAAAGAGTAATTTCTGAATTCTTTTGTTGAATGGTAAATTGAATTATTTCCACATAAGCTTTGGTTTCTTCATCTGAAAACTCACAGATGGTGTGTAGTTGAGACAGAGCAAATTTCTGCTTACTAGGTAATAATCAGTTTTAAAAAGTTCTGATGTGTTCTGATGTGACAAAAAAAGAAGAAAAAAGAAGGAACAGAACCACGTTTGCAAAATGGTTAGCAAATATGTATTCATGGACATCAGGAATGACAATAAATTTCCTACTAAATGGCTAAATTTTAGTAAAACCAACCTATCAAGAGAGGAAAGACTGCACCTCAAATATTATAGCTGTATTTTACAGACAGTATATATTTACTGGATACTTTCTTTCTCTTTATCTAGTAATTTACTCATCCTGGATACCATACAAAAAGAGACACAGTAATATTAATAGATAGTATTTTCCAAATGATTGATGAAGATTAATGTCAGCTTCTAGAAGAGTTGCCACAATACCAGAGAAGAGCTGTCCTGGGTTATTAGCAACTGGCCATGTGCTTTGTTGTACATTCCCAAAGAGTGGTTTGAATCACTCTTTCTTTTCTTGTTGTGCAGTGGCTTACACTAAAGCTCCCTGTTACTGCCTTATAAAGTTTTAAGTAAGAGAAGAATTTCCCGGCCTCTTTTATTTCAGCACATTTGAAGTGTAGCTTTTCTACCTCCACATCACTGACTGCCCAATGATTGCATTCTTTCGGGTTTGGTGAAGCAAGAGCATGAGCTGGCCAAGTGGTCAGAGAGACTCAAGGGATGCAGAGCTGCTTGGTGAGTGCAGGGAAGCAACTACAATCCATGTCAAGTACCAGGTCCGTTCCTGTGCCTGAGATATCCTGCTAGGAGGTTGTAACAGCTGTGTAATAATTGCCACTCTTCTGCCCTTGTCACCTTGAGACTGCAAGTCTAAGTTTATTTTTAAATTGCAAATGAAACTGGAAAAGCAGTAGATATGCTGGGAGCCTTCTGAGGGAACCCACGCTTCTTACAGTGAGGGCCTGGCATTAACTCAGCAAAACTCAAGAACATAGTTTGAACATTTTGCTGATGTCTGTTGGGGGCCACCAGGCTTCCAACGAGCTTGAAGTTTCTGATACTGTAACTGTGATGATGTAAACTTAAATATGAGGAATCACAATGACCAACTGGTTAGTGGGATTTAGCTCGACTGAACTTACAGAGCCAAAGCAAGAAAAACTGATAGAATTCCCTAATACCAGCCTTGCATCTCCCCTCCTCTCACCAGGTGCATCAAATATGCTCCCCAGAATTGCAGAAGTTTGGTTGCACAATCCTGCAAATTTTCATCCTGGTATACCAATGAGCCGGTTTTCCCTCGACAATTCCCCCCCTTTCCCCCACTCCTCAAACAGCAAATCAGCTATTGCTCAAATCTGGCACACATCACAATTGCTTCTTGCCTCAGCAGTACCAGAGATCTGGCACACAGAATTGAGGATCAGTTTAAAAATCAGGTTTTAAACAGCAGCTCCCTGTTAAAAATGTCCTAATAACAAATCTATGTTATTATTAATTACTTGAAGCTTACAAAATCTTTTTTTACAGTTAGCAGGTTTTTTTGGTAGTCCACAAGGACATTATGTTTCAAAAGGCTTTAGGAAAAAAACCCTGCAACAGAAGATAACTACTGCATCAATACAGCAGCACAGGTATCTTGTTAGGTGATATTAAATGTGCTAGTTCAGATACCACAATAGCACTCTTCATATGGATAACTTTCTTTCATTCTTAGAAAGAAGTTAAATATGAAGGTTATTCTCGGAAAACTCTTCTATCAGAAATTTTGATTATCTACTTCCTGCTTAGAAATAATAAGCAGCACTATGCTAAAATCTTGAATCTGCACTACACAGCCCTGCAAAGACTTTCTTCCCCTTGAGCCATCTGGCAGAAGCTATCCTTAGATGCAAACAAAACATATTGATTGTTCTTTGAGAAATATATGTATATACTTCACATAATTTAGAGAAGCAAACTTAAGCAGCAGACTTCAGTAAGTCTGTGGCAACTGACAAACATCCCAAACCATCTTTTACATCAGCAGTAACAATCAGTCCAGTGCCAGGGAGGAATGCGCAAATTCCTGCCGGGGGTGCTCCTGCCCGCATATCTGCTGCAGCTTCTAGGTGCTCCCAGAACTGAACTGAAAGGGTAAAATCCCACACACTGGGGGAACTGGCAGAGGTGAGAAAGACAGCAAAATATTCCTTCTTTTCACTAAGGAATTGTATTTAGCAACTATTTATTCACAGAAAATGTTACTTTACCGGTTTTCCCTGAAAATAAAAAGCACAAAAATCTCACAATAGGAATTTCAATTTTAACGTTATCAACATTGTGTTTGGACAGGTGCTGAAATTAACACTGGGATAGACCAAAGCACGGTCCTGACCTGCCTGCCCTCAGTGCCGGGCACCTCAGCCTGCACCTGCCCGGGATCCCAGGCTTCTCCACAGAGGATTCTCCACAGAGGACGTATAGGCATCTGAAGGGAGGGTGTCAAGAGGATGGAGCCAGGCTCTGCTTGGTGGTGCCGAGCAACAGGACAAGAGGCAATGGGCAGAAACTGATGCACAGGAAATTCCACCTGAACATGAGGAAAAACTTCTTTGCTGTACGTGTGGCTGAGCACTGGAGCAGATTGCCCAGAGAGGCTGCGGAGTGTCCCTGACTGGAGCTATTCCAGAACCGTCTGGATGCAATCCTGTGCCCTGTGCTCTGGGATGACCCCGCTCGAGCAGGGAGGCTGGACGATGGAGGTGGGACCAGCTGACCCACTGCGGTCCCTTCTAACCTGACCCCTTCGGTGATTTTCCACAGAGAATCGCCCAGGCAGACTCCATGTGGATACGTACGTGTGCCTACGCCTACCC